>CADCXT010000769.1:0-163944 GCA_902806775.1 Microtus agrestis
TTACATAATAGTGCTCCATTGTGCCATCACAGTGCTCCATTGTTCTGTCATAGTGCTCCATTGTTTTGTGACAATGCTCCATTGTTCCATCACAGTGCTCCATTGTGCCATCACAGTGCTGCATTGTTCTGTCACAGTGTTCTATTGTGCCATCACAGTTCTCCATTGTTCCATCACAGTATTCCATTGGTCCATCATAATGGTCCCTTGTTCTGTCACAGTGTTCCATTGTTTTGTCAAAGTGCTCCATTGTTCCATCACAGTGCTCCACTGTGCCTTCACAGTGCTCTATTCTGTCATAGTGCTCTATTGTGCCATCACAGTGTTCCATTGTTCCATCACAGTACACCATTGTTCTGTCACAGTGCTCGATTGTGCCATCACAGTGCTCTATTGTTCTGTCATAGTGCGCCATTGTTTTATCACAATGCTCCATTGTTCCAACACAGTGCTCCATTGTGCCATCACAGTGCTCCATTGTGCCAACACAGTGCTCCATTGTTCTGTCATAGTGCTCCATTGTTTTGTCATAGTGCTCCATTGTTCCATCACAGTGCTCCATTGTGCCATCACAGTGCTCCATTGTTCTGTGATAGTGCTCCATTGTTCCATCACAGTGCTCCGTTGTGCCATCATAGTTCTCCATTGTTCTGTCAAAGTGTTCCATTGTTTTGTCACAGTGCTCCATTGTTCCATCACAGTGCACCATTGTTCTGTGACGGTGCTCCATTGTACCATCACAGTGCTCTATTGTTCTGTCATAGTGCTCCATTGTTTTCTCACAGTACTCAATTGTTCCATCATAGTGCTTCATTGTGCCATCACAGTGCTCCATTGTGCCATCACAGTGCTCCATTGTTCCATAATAGTGCTTCATTGAGCCATCACAGTGCTCCATTGTGCCATCACAGTGCTCCACCTTTCTGTCATAGTGCTCCATTGTGCCATCACAGTGCTCCATTTTTCTGTCATTGTGCTCTATTGTGCCATCAGAGTGCCCCATTGTTCCGTCACAGTGCTCCATTGTTCCATCATAGTGCTCCATTGTTTTATCATAGTGCTCCTTTGTGCCGTCACAGTGCTCCATTGTTCTGTCATAGTGCTCCATTGTTCTGTCACATTGCTCCATTGTTCCATCACAGTGCTCCATTGTTCTGTCACAGTGCTCTATTGTGCCATCACAGTGCTCCATTGTTCCATCATAATGGTCCCTTGTTCTGTCACAGTGATCCATTGTTTTGTCACAGTGCTCCATTGTTCCAACACAGTGCTCCTTTGTTCCATCACAGTGCTCCATTGTTCTGTCACTGTGTTCCATTGCTTCGTCACAGTGCTCAATTTTTCCATCACAGTACACCATTGTTCTGTCACCGTGCTCGATTGTGCCATCACAGTGCTCCATTGTTCTGTCATAGTGCGCAATTGTTTTGTCACAATGCTCCATTGTTCCAACACAGTGCTCCATTGTGCCATCACAGTGCTCCATTGTTCCATCACAGTGCTCCATTGCCCCATCAGAGTGCTCCATTGTTCTGTCGCAGTGCTCTATTATGCCATCAAAGTACTCCATTGTTCCATCACAGTGCTCCATTGTGCCGTCACAGTGCTCTATTGTTCTGTCATAGTGCTCCATTGTGCCATCACAGTGCTCTATTATACTGTCACAGTGCTCCATTGTTTCGTCATAGTGCTCCATTGTGCCGTCACAGTGCTCCCTTGTGCCGTCACAGTGCTCCATTGTTACTTCATAGTGCTCCATTGTTCTGTCCTAGTGCTCCTTAGTGCCATCACACTGGCCATTTGTTCCATCACAGTACTCCATTGTGCCGTCACAGTGTTCAATTGTTCCATCATAGTGCTCCATTGTTCAATCATAGTGCTCCATTGAGCCATCACAGTGCTCCATTGTTCTGTCATAGTGATCCATTGTTTTGTAACAATGCTCCATTGCTCCATCACAGTGCTCCATTGTGCCATCACAGTGCTCCATTGTTCTGTCATAGTGCTCTATTCTGCCATCACAGTGCCCCATTGTTCCGTCACAGTACTCCATTGTGCCGTCACAGTGCTCCATTGTTCCATCATAGTGCTCCATTGTTCCATCATAGTGCTCCATTGTGCCATCACAGTGCTCCATTGTTCTGTCATAGTGCTCCATTGTTCTGTCACAGTGCTCCATTGTACCATCACAGTGCTCCATTGTTCTGTCATAGTGCTCCATTGTTTTCTCACAGTACTCAATTGTTCCATCATAGTGCTCCATTGTGCCATCACAGTGCTCCATCGTGCCATCACAGTGCTCCACTGTTCTGTCATAGTGCTCCATTGTGCCATAACAGTGCTCCATTGTTCTGTCATAGTGCTCTATTGTGCCATCACATTGCCCCATTGTTCCGTCACAGTAATCCATTGTGCCGTCACAGTGCTCCATTGTTCCATCATAGTGCTCCTTTGTGCCATCACAGTGCTCCATTGTTCTGTCATAGTGCTCCATTGTTTAGTGACAATGCTCCATTGTTCCATCACAGTGCTCCCTTGTGCCATCACAGTGCTCCATTGTTCTGTCACAGTGCTCTATTGTGCCATCACAGGGCTCCATTGTTCCATCATAGTGTTCCATTGTTCCATCATAATGGTCCCTTGTTCTGTCACAGTGTTCCAATGTTTTGTCACAGTGCTTCATTGAGCCATCACAGTGCTCCATTGTACCAACACAGTGCTCCGTTGTTCTGTCATAGTGCTCCATTGTTTTCTCACAGTACGCAATTGTTCCATCATACTGCTCCATTGTGCCATCACAGTGCTCCATTGTTCTCTCATAGTGCTCTATTGTGCCATCACAGTGCCCCATTGTTCAGTCACAGTAATCCATTGTGCCGTCACAGTGCTCCATTGTTCCATCATGGTGCTCCATTGTGCCATCACAGTGCTCCATTGTTCTGTCATAGTGCTCCATTGTTTAGTGACAATGCTCCATTGTTCCATCACAGTGCTCCATTGTGCCATCACAGTGCTCCATTGTTCTGTCACAGTGCTCTATTGTGCCATCACAGTGCTCCATTGTTCTGTCATAGTGCGCCATTGTTTTGTCACAATGCTCCATTGTTCCATCACAGTGCTCCATTGTGCCATCACAGTGCTCCACTGTTCTGTCATAGTGCTCCATTGTGCCATCACAGTGCTCCGTTCTTCTGTCATAGTGCTCTATTGTGCCATCACTGTGCCCCATTGTTCCTTCACAGTACTCCATTGTGCCGTCACAGTGCTCCATTGTTCTGTCATAGTGCTCCCTTGTTTTGTCACAATGCTCCAATGTTCCATCACAGTACTCCATTTTGCCATCACACTGCTCCATTGTTCTGTCACAGTGCTCTATTGTGCCATCATAGTGCTCCATTGTTCCATCACAGTGTTCCATTGTTCCATCATAATGGTCCCTTGTTCTATCATAGAGCACCATTGTTTGTCACAGTGCTCCATTGTTCCATCACAGTGCTCCATTGTGCTATCACAGTGCTCCATTGTGCCATCACAGTGCTCCATTGTTCTGTCACAGTGTTCCATTGCTTCGTCACAGTGCTCAATTTTTCCATCACAGTACACCATTGTTCTGTCACAGTACCTGATTGTGCCATCACAGTGCTCCATTGTTCTGTCATAGTGCGCCATTGTTTTGTCACAATGTTCCATTTTTTAACACAGTGCTCCATTGTGCCATCACAGTGCTCCATTGTTCCATCACAGTGCTCCATTGTTCCATCACAGTTCTCAATTGTGCCGTCACAATGCTCCATTGCCCCATCACAGTGCTCCATTGTTCTGTCACAGTGCTCTATTATGCCATCAACGTGCTCCATTGTTCCATCACAGTGCTCCATTGTGCCATCACAGTGCTCCGTTTGCCATCACAGTGCTCCATTGTGCCATCACAGTGCTCCATTGTTCTGTCATAGTGCTCCATTGTTTTGTCATAGTGCTCCATTGTTCCATCACAGTGCTCCATTGTGCCATCACAGTGCTCCATTGTTCTGTGATAGTGCTCCATTGTTCCATCACAGTGCTCCGTTGTGCCATCATAGTGCTCCATTGTTCTGTCAAAGTGTTCCATTGTTTTGTCACAGTGCTCCATTGTTCCATCACAGTGCACCATTGTTCTGTGACAGTGCTCCATTGTACCATCACAGTGCTCTATTGTTCTGTCATAGTGCTCCATTGTTTTCTCACAGTACTCAATTGTTCCATCATAGTGCTTAATTGTGCCATCACAGTGCTCCATTGTGCCATCACAGTGCTCCATTGTTCCATAATAGTGCTACATTGAGCCATCACTGTGCTCCATTGTGCCATCACAGTGCTCCACTGTTCTGTCATAGTGCTCCACTGTGCCATCACAGTGCTCCATTTTTCTGTCATAGTGCTCTATTGTGCCATCAGAGTGCCCCATTGTTCCGTCACAGTACTCCATTGTGCCGTCACAGTGCTGCATTGTTCCATCATAGTTCTCCATTGTTCCATCATCGTGCTCCATTGTGCCGTCACAGTGCTCCATTGTTCTGTCATAGTGCTCCATTGTTCTGTCACATTGCTCCATTTTTCCATCACAGTGCTCCATTGTGCCATCACAGTGCTCCATTGTTCTGTCACAGTGCTCTATTGTGCCATCACAGTGCTCCATTGTTCCATCACAGTGTTCCATTGTTCCATCATAATGGTCCCTTGTTCTGTCACAGTGATCCATTGTTTTGTCACAGTGCTCCATTGTTCCATCACAGTGCTCCATTGTGCCATCACAGTGCTCCATTGTTCTGTCACTGTGTTCCATTGCTTCGGCACAGTGCTCAATTTTTCCATCACAGTATACCATTGTTCTGTCACAGTGCTCGATTGTGCCATCACAGTGCTCCATTGTTCTGTCATAGTGCGCAATTGTTTTGTCACAATGCTCCATTGTTCCAACACAGTGCTCCATTGTGCCATCACAGTGCTCCATTGTTCCATCACAGTGCTCCATTGCCCCATCAGAGTGCTCCATTGTTCTGTCGCAGTGCTCTATTATGCCATCAAAGTACTCCATTGTTCCATCACAGTGCTCCATTGTGCCGTCACAGTGCTCTATTGTTCTGTCATAGTGCTCCATTGTGCCATCACAGTGCTCTATTATACTGTCACAGTGCTCCATTGTTTCATCACAGTGCTCCATTGTGCCGTCACAGTGCTCCGTTGTGCCGTCACAGTGCTCCATTGTTACTTCACAGTGCTCCATTGTTCTGTCCTAGTGCTCCTTAGTGCCATCACACTGGCCCTTTGTTCCATCACAGTACTCCATTGTGCCCTCACAGTGTTCAATTGTTCAATCGTAGTGCTCCATTGTTCAATCATAGTGCTCCATTGAGCCATCACAGTGCTCCATTGTTCTGTCATAGTGATCCATTGTTTTGTAACAATGCTCCATTGCTCCATCACAGTGCTCCATTGTGCCATCACAGTGCTCCATTGTTCTGTCATAGTGCTCCATTGTTTAGTGACAATGCTCCATTGTTCCATCACAGTGCTCCCTTGTGCCATCACAGTGCTCCATTGTTCTGTCACAGTGCTCTATTGTGCCATCACAGGGCTCCATTGTTCCATCACAGTGTTCCATTGTTCCATCATAATGGTCCCTTGTTCTGTCACAGTGTTCCATTGTTTTGTCACAGTGCTTCATTGAGCCATCACAGTGCTCCATTGTGCCATCACAGTGCTGCATTGTTCTGTCACAGTGTTCCATTGCTTCGTCACAGTGCTCAATTTTTCCATCACAGTACACCATTGTTCTGTCACAGTGCTCGATTGTGCCATCATAGTGCTCCATTGTTCTGTCATAGTGCGCAATTGTTTTGTCACATGCTCCATTGTTCCAACACAGTGCTCCATTGTGCCATCACAGTGCTCCATTGTTCCATCACAGTGCTCCATTGTTCTATCACAGTGCTCCATTGTTCCATCACAGTGCTCCATTGTGCCATCACAGTGCTCCACTGTTCTGTCATAGTGCTCCATTGTGCCATCACAGTGCTCCATTCTTCTGTCATAGTGCTCTATTGTGCCATCACTGTGCCTCATTGTTCCTTCACAGTACTCCATTGTGCCGTCACAGTCCTCCATTTTTCCATCATAGTGCTCCATTGTGATATCACAGTGCTCCATTGTTCTGTCATAGTGCTCCCTTGTTTTGTCACAATGCTCCATTGTTCCATCACAGTACTCCATTTTGCCATCACACTGCTCCATTGTTCTGTCACAGTGCTCTATTTTGCCATCATAGTGCTCCATTGTTCCATCACAGTTCTCAATTGTGCCGTGACAATGCTCCATTGCCCTATCACAGTGCTCCATTGTTCTGTCACAGTGCTCTATTATGCCATCAAAGTGCTCCATTGTTCCATCACAGTGCTCCATTGTGCCATCACAGTGCTCCATTTTGCCATCACAGTGCTCAATTGTGCCATCACAGTGCTCCATTGTTCTGTCATAGTGCTCCATTGTTTTGTCATAGTGCTCCATTGTTCCATCACAGTGCTCCATTGTGCCATCACAGTGCTCCATTGTTCTGTGATAGTGCTCCATTGTTCCATCACTGTGCTCCGTTGTGCCATCATAGTGCTCCATTGTTCTGTCAAAGTGTTCCATTGTTTTGTCACAGTGCTCCATTGTTCCATCACAGTGCACCATTGTTCTGTGACAGTGCTCCATTGTACCATCACAGTGCTCTATTGTTCTGTCATAGTGCTCCATTGTTTTCTCACAGTACTCAATTGTTCCATCATAGTGCTTCATTGTGCCGTCATAGTGCTCCATTGTGCCATCACAGTGCTCCATTGTTCCATAATAGTGCTTCATTGAGCCATCACAGTGCTCCATTGTGCCATCACAGTGCTCCACTGTTCTGTCATAGTGCTCCATTGTGCCATCACAGTGCTCCATTTTTCTGTCATAGTGCTCTATTGTGCCATCAGAGTGCCCCATTGTTCCCTCACAGTACTCCATTGTGCCGTCACAGTGCTCCATTGTTCCATCATAGTGCTCCATTGTTCCATCATAGTGCTCCATTGTGCCGTCACAGTGCTCCATTGTTCTGTCATAGTGCTCCATTGTTCTGTCACATTGCTCCATTGTTCCATCACAGTGCTCCATTGTGCCATCACAGTGCTCCATTGGTCTGTCACAGTGCTCTATTTTGCCATCACAGTGCTCCATTGTTCCATCACAGTGTTCCATTGTTCCATCATAATGGTCCCTTGTTCTGTCACAGTGTTCCATTGTTTTGTCACAGTGCTCCATTGTTCCATCACAGTGCTCCATTGTGCCATCAGAGTGCTCCATTGTTCTGTCACTGTGTTCCATTGCTTCGTCACAGTGCTCAATTTTTCCATCACAGTACACCATTGTTCTGTCACAGTGCTCGATTGTGCCATCACAGTGCTCCATTGTTCTGTCATAGTGCGCAATTGTTTTGTCACAATGCTCCATTGTCCCAACACAGTGCTCCATTGTTCCACCACAGTTCTCAATTGTGCCGTCACAATGCTCCATTGCCCTATCACAGTGCTCCATTGTTCTGTCACAGTGCTCTATTATGCCATCAAAGTGCTCCATTGTTCCATCACAGTGCTCCATTGTGCCATCACCGTGCTCCGTTTTGCCATCACAGTGCTCCATTGTGCCATCACAGTGCTCCATTGTTCTGTCATAGTGCTCCATTGTTTTGTCATAGTGCTCCATTGTTCCATCACAGTGCTCCATTGTGCCATCACAGTGCTCCATTGTGCCATCACAGTGCTCCATTGTTCTGTGATAGTGCTCCATTGTTCCATCACAGTGCTCCGTTGTGCCATCATAGTGCTCCATTGTTCTGTCAAAGTGTTCCATTGTTTTGTCACAGTGCTCCATTGTTCCATCACAGTGCACCATTGTTCTGTGACAGTGCTCCATTGTACCATCACAGTGCTCTATTGTTCTGTCATAGTGCTCCATTGTTTTCTCACAGTACTCAATTGTTCCATCATAGTGCTTCATTGTGCTGTCATAGTGCTCCATTGTGCCATCACAGTGCTCCATTGTTCCATAATAGTGCTTCATTGAGCCATCACAGTGCTCCATTGTGCCATCACAGTGCTCCACTGTTCTGTCATAGTGCTCCATTGTGCCATCACACTGCTCCATTTTTCTGTCATAGTGCTCTATTGTGCCATCAGAGTGCCCCATTGTTCCGTCACAGTACTCCATTGTGCCGTCACAGTGCTCCATTGTTCCATCATAGTGCTCCATTGTTCCATCATAGTGCTCCATTGTGCCGTCACAGTGCTCCATTGTTCTGTCATAGTGCTCCATTGTTCTGTCACATTGCTCCATTGTTCCATCACAGTGCTCCATTGTGCCATCACAGTGCTCCATTGTTCTGTCACAGTGCTCTATTGTGCCATCACAGTGCTCCATTGTTCCATCACAGTGTTCCATTGTTCCATCATAATGGTCCCTTGTTCTGTCACAGTTTTCCATTGTTTTGTCACAGTGCTCCATTGTTCCATCACAGTGCTCCATTGTGCCATCAGAGTGCTCCATTGTTCTGTCACTGTGTTCCATTGCTTCGTCACAGTGCTCAATTTTTCCATCACAGTACACCATTGTTCTGTCACAGTGCTCGATTGTGCCATCACAGTGCTCCATTGTTCTGTCATAGTGCGCAATTGTTTTGTCACAATGCTCCATTGTTCCAACACAGTGCTCCATTGTTCCATCACAGTGCTCCATTGCCCCATCAGAGTGCTCCATTGTTCTGTCGCAGTGCTCTATTATGCCATCAAAGTACTCCATTGTTCCATCACAGTGCTCCATTGTGCCGTCACAGTGCTCTATTGTTCTGTCATAGTGCTCCATTGTGCCATCACAGTGCTCTATTATACTGTCATAGTGCTCCATTGTTTCGTCACAGTGCTCCATTGTGCCGTCACAGTGCTCCATTGTTACTTCACAGTGCTCCATTGTTCTGTCCTAGTGCTCCTTAGTGCCATCACACTGGCCCTTTGTTCCATCACAGTACTCCATTGTGCCCTCACAGTGTTCAATTGTTCCATCATAGTGCTCCATTGTTCAATCATAGTGCTCCATTGAGCCATCACAGTGCTCCATTGTTCTGTCATAGTGATCCATTGTTTTGTAACAATGCTCCATTGCTCCATCACAGTGCTCCATTGTGCCATCACAGTGCTCCATTGTTCTGTCATAGTGCTCTATTGTGCCATTACAGTGCCCCATTGTTCCGTCACAGTGCTCCATTGTGCCGTCACAGTGCTCCATTGTTCCATCATAGTGCTCCATTGTTCCATCATAGTGCTCCATTGTGCCATCACAGTGCTCCATTGTTCTGTCATAGTGCTCCATTGTTCTGTCACAGTGCTCCATTGTACCATCACAGTGCTCCATTGTTCTGTCATAGTGCTCCATTGTTTTCACACAGTACTCAATTGTTCCATCATAGTGCTCCATTGTGCCATCACAGTGCTCCATCGTGCCATCACAGTGCTCCACTGTTCTGTCATAGTGCTCCATTGTGCCATAACAGTGCTCCATTTTTCTGTCATAGTGCTCTATTGTGCCATCACATTGCCCCATTGTTCCTTCACAGTAATCCATTGTGCCGTCACAGTGCTCCATTGTTCCATCATAGTGCTCCATTGTTCCATCATAGTGCTCCTTTGTGCCATCACAGTGCTCCATTGTTCTCTCATAGTGCTCCATTGTTTAATGACAATGCTCCATTGTTCCATCACAGTGCTCCCTTGTGCCATCACAGTGCTCCATTGTTCCATCACAGTGCTCCATTTTTCTGTCATAGTGCTCTATTGTGCCATCAGAGTGCCCCATTGTTCCGTCACAGTACTCCATTGTGCCGTCACAGTGCTCCATTGTTCCATCATAGTGCTCCATTGTTCCATCATAGTACTCCATTGTGCCGTCACAGTGCTCCATTGTTCTGTCATAGTGCTCCATTGTTCTGTCACATTGCTCCATTGTTCCATCACAGTGCTCCATTGTGCCATCACAGTGCTCCATTGTTCTGTCACAGTGCTCTATTGTGCCATCACAGTCCTCCATTGTTCCATCACAGTGTTCCATTGTTCCATCATAATGGTCCCTTGTTCTGTCACAGTGTTCCATTGTTTTGTCACAGTGCTCCATTGTTCCATCACAGTGCTCCATTGTGCCATCAGAGTGCTCCATTGTTCTGTCACTGTGTTCCATTGCTTCGTCACAGTGCTCAATTTTTCCATCACAGTACACCATTGTTCTGTCACAGTGCTCGATTGTGCCATCACAGTGCTCCATTGTTCTGTCATAGTGCGCAATTGTTTTGTCACAATGCTCCATTGTTCCAACACAGTGCTCCATTGTTCCATCACATTGCTCCATTGCCCCATCAGAGTGCTCCATTGTTCTGTCGCAGTGCTCTATTATGCCATCAAAGTACTCCATTGTTCCATCACAGTGCTCCATTGTGCCGTCACAGTGCTCTATTGTTCTGTCATAGTGCTCCATTGTGCCATCACAGTGCTCTATTATACTGTCATAGTGCTCCATTGTTTCGTCAGAGTGCTCCATTGTGCCGTCACAGTGCTCCCTTGTGCCGTCACAGTGCTCCATTGTTACTTCACAGTGCTCCATTGTTCTGTCCTAGTGCTCCTTAGTGCCATCACACTGGCCCTTTGTTCCATCACAGTACTCCATTGTGCCGTCACAGTGTTCAATTGTTCCATCATAGTGCTCCATTGTTCAATCATAGTGCTCCATTGAGCCATCACAGTGCTCCATTGTTCTGTCATAGTGATCCATTGTTTTGTAACAATGCTCCATTGCTCCATCACAGTGCTCCATTGTGCCATCACAGTGCTCCATTGTTCTGTCATAGTGCTCTATTGTGCCATCACAGTGCCCCATTGTTCCGTCACAGTACTCCATTTTGCCGTCACAGTGCTCCATTGTTCCATCATAGTGCTCCATTGTTCCATCATAGTGCTCCTTTGTGCCATCACAGTGCTCCATTGTTCTCTCATAGTGCTCCATTGTTTAATGACAATGCTCCATTGTTCCATCACAGTGCTCCCTTGTGCCATCACAGTGCTCCATTGTTCTGTCACAGTGCTCTATTGTGCCATCACAGGGCTCCATTGTTCCATCACAGTGTTCCATTGTTCCATCATAATGGTCCCTTGTTCTGTCACAGTGTTCCATTGTTTTGTCACAGTGCTTCATTGTGCCATCACAGTGCTCCATTGTGCCATCACAGTGCTGCATTGTTCTGTCACAGTGTTCCATTGCTTCGTCACAGTGCTCAATTGTTCCATCACAGTACACCATTGTTCTGTCACAGTGCTCGATTGTGCCATCATAGTGCTCCATTGTTCTGTCATAGTGCGCAATTGTTTTGTCACAGTGCTCCATTGTTCCAACACAGTGCTCCATTGTGCCATCACAGTGCTCCATTGTTCCATCACAGTGCTCCATTGTTCCATCACAGTGCTCCATTGTTCCATCACAGTGCTCCATTGTGCCATCACAGTGCTCCACTGTTCTGTCATAGTGCTCCATTGTGCCACCACAGTGCTCCACTGTTCTGTCATAGTGCTCCATTGTGCCATCACAGTGCTCCATTCTTCTGTCATAGTGCTCTATTGTGCCATCACTGTGCCCCATTGTTCCTTCACAGTACTCCATTGTGCCGTCACAGTCCTCCATTTTTCCATCATAGTGCTCCATTGTGATATCACAGTGCTCCATTGTTCTCTCATAGTGCTCCCTTGTTTTGTCACAATGCTGCATTGTTCCATCACAGTACTCCATTTTGCCATCACACTGCTCCATTGTTCTGTCACAGTGCTCTATTTTGCCATCATAGTGCTCCATTGTTCCATCACAGTTCTCAATTGTGCCGTCACAATGCTCCATTGCCCTATCACAGTGCTCCATTGTTCTGTCACAGTGCTCTATTATTCCATCAAAGTGCTCCATTGTTCCATCACAGTGCTCCATTGTGCCATCACAGTGCTCCATTTTGCCATCACAGTGCTCCATTGTGCCATCACAGTGTTCCATTGTTCTGTCATAGTGCTCCATTGTTCCATCACAGTGCTCCATTGTGCCATCACAGTGCTCCATTGTTCTGTGATAGTGCTCCATTGTTCCATCACAGTGCTCCGTTGTGCCATCATAGTGCTCCATTGTTCTGTCAAAGTGTTCCATTGTTTTGTCACAGTGCTCCATTGTTCCATCACAGTGCACCATTGTTCTGTCACAGTGCTCCATTGTTTCGTCACAGTGCTCCATTGTTCCATCACAGTGCACCGTTGTTCTGTCACAGTGCTCCATTGTACCATCACAGTGCTCTATTGTTCTGTCATAGTGCTCCATTGTTTTCTCACAGTACTCAATTGTTCCATCATAGTGCTTCATTGTGCCGTCATAGTGCTCCATTGTGCCATCACAGTACTCCATTGTTCCATAATAGTGCTTCATTGAGCCATCACAGTGCTCCATTGTGCCATCACAGTGCTCCACTGTTCTGTCATAGTGCTCCATTGTGCCATCACAGTGCTCCATTTTTCTGTCATAGTGCTCTATTGTGCCATCAGAGTGCCCCATTGTTCCCTCACAGTACTCCATTGTGCCGTCACAGTGCTCCATTGTTCCATCATAGTGCTCCATTGTTCCATCATAGTGCTCCATTGTGCCGTCACAGTGCTCCATTGTTCTGTCATAGTTCTCCATTGTTCTGTCACATTGCTCCATTGTTCCATCACAGTCCTCCATTTTTCCATCATAGTGCTCCATTGTGATATCATAGTGCTCCATTGTGATATCATAGTGCTCCATTGTTCTGTCATAGTGCTCCCTTGTTTTGTCACAATGCTCCATTGTTCCATCACAGTACTCCATTTTGCCATCACACTGCTCCATTGTTCTGTCACAGTGCTCTATTGTGCCATCATAGTGCTCCATTGTTCCATCACAGTTCTCAATTGTGCCGTCACAATGCTCCATTGCCCTATCACAGTGCTCCATTGTTCTGTCACAGTGCTCTATTATGCCATCAAAGTGCTCCATTGTTCCATCACAGTGCTCCATTGTGCCATCACAGTGCTCCGTTTTGCCATCACAGTGCTCCATTGTGCCATCACAGTGCTCCATTGTTCTGTCATAGTGCTCCATTGTTTTGTCATAGTGCTCCATTGTTCCATCACAGTGCTCCATTGTGCCATCACAGTGCTCCATTGTTCTGTGATAGTGCTCCATTTTTCCAACACAGTGCTCCGTTGTGCCATCATAGTGCTCCATTGTTCTGTCAAAGTGTTCCATTGTTTTGTCACAGTGCTCCATTGTTCCATCACAGTGCACCATTGTTCTGTGACAGTGCTCCATTGTACCATCACAGTGCTCTATTGTTCTGTCATAGTGCTCCATTGTTTTCTCACAGTACTCAATTGTTCCATCATAGTGCTTCATTGTGCCGTCATAGTGCTCCATTGTGCCATCACAGTGCTGCATTGTTCCATAATAGTGCTTCATTGAGCAATCACAGTGCTCCATTGTGCCATCACAGTGCTCCACTGTTCTGTCATAGTGCTCCATTGTGCCATCACAGTGCTCCGTTTTTCTGTCATAGTGCTCTATTGTGCCATCAGAGTGCCCCATTGTTGCGTCACAGTGCTCCATTGTTCTGTCATAGTGCTCCATTGTTCTGTCACATTGCTCCATTGTTCCATCACAGTGCTCCATTGTGCCATCACAGTGCTCCATTGTTCTGTCACAGTGCTCTATTGTGCCATCACAGTGCTCCATTGTTCCATAACAGTGTTCCATTGTTCCATCATAATGGTCCCTTGTTCTGTCACAGTGTTCCATTGTTTTGTCACAGTGCTCCATTGTTCCATCACAGTGCTCCATTGTGCCATCACAGTGCTCCATTGTTCTGTCACAGTGTTCCATTGCTTCGTCACAGTGCTCAATTTTTCCATCACAGTACACCATTGTTCTGTCACAGTGCTCGATTGTGCCATCATAGTGCTCCATTGTTCTGTCATAGTGCGCAATTGTTTTGTCACAATGCTCCATTGTTCCAACATAGTGCTCCATTGTGCCATCACAGTGCTCCATTGTTCCATCACAGTGCTCCATTGCCCCATCACAGTGCTCCATTGTTCTGTCGCAGTGCTCTATTATGCCATCAAAGTACTCCATTGTTCCATCACAGTGCTCCATTGTGCCGTCACAGTGCTCTATTGTTCTGTCATAGTGCTCCATTGTGCCATCACAGTGCTCTATTATACTGTCATAGTGCTCCATTGTTTCGTCACAGTGCTCCATTGTGGCGTCACAATGCTCCCTTGTGCCGTCATAGTGCTCCATTGTTACTTCACAGTGCTCCATTGTTCTGTCCTAGTGCTCCTTAGTGCCATCACACTGGCCCTTTGTTCCATCACAGTACTCCATTGTGCCGTCACAGTGTTCAATTGTTCCATCACAGTGCTCCATTGTTCTGTCATAGTGCTCTATTGTGCCATCACAGTGCTCCATTGTTCCATCACAGTGCTCTATTGTTCTGTCATAGTGATCCATTGTTTTGTAACAATGCTCCATTGCTCCATCACAGTGCTCCATTGTGCCATCACAGTGCTCCATTGTTCTGTCATAGTGCTCTATTGTGCCATCACAGTGCCCCATTGTTCCGTCACAGTACTCCATTGTGCCGTCACAGTGCTCCATTGTTCCATCATAGTGCTCCATTGTTCCATCATAGTGCTCCATTGTGCCATCACAGTGCTCCATTGTTCTGTCATAGTGCTCCATTGTTCTGTCACAGTGCTCCATTGTTCCATCACAGTGCTCCATTGTTCTGTCATAGTGCTCCATTGTTTTCTCACAGTACTCAATTGTTCCATCATAGTGCTCCATTGTGCCATCACAGTGCTCCATCGTGCCATCACAGTGCTCCACTGTTCTGTCATAGTGCTCCATTGTTCCATCACAGTGCTCCATTGTGCCATCACAGTGCTCCATTGTTCTGTGATAGTGCTCCATTGTTCCATCACAGTGCTCCGTTGTGCCATCATAGTGCTCCATTGTTCTGTCAAAGTGTTCCATTGTTTTGTCACAGTGCTCCATTGTTCCATCACAGTGCACCATTGTTCTGTGACAGTGCTCCATTGTACCATCACAGTGCTCTATTGTTCTGTCATAGTGCTCCATTGTTTTCTCACAGTACTCAATTGTTCCATCATAGTGCTTAATTGTGCCATCACAGTGCTCCATTGTGCCATCACAGTGCTCCATTGTTCCATAATAGTGCTTCATTGAGCCATCACTGTGCTCCATTGTGCCATCACAGTGCTCCACTGTTCTGTCATAGTGCTCCACTGTGCCATCACAGTGCTCCATTTTTCTGTCATAGTGCTCTATTGTGCCATCAGAGTGCCCCATTGTTCCGTCACAGTACTCCATTGTGCCGTCACAGTGCTCCATTGTTCCATCATAGTTCTCCATTGTTCCATCATCGTGCTCCATTGTGCCGTCACAGTGCTCCATTGTTCTGTCATAGTGCTCCATTGTTCTGTCACATTGCTCCATTGTTCCATCACAGTGCTCCATTGTGCCATCACAGTGCTCCATTGTTCTGTCACAGTGCTCTATTGTGCCATCACAGTGCTCCATTGTTCCATCACAGTGTTCCATTGTTCCATCATAATGGTACCTTGTTCTGTCACAGTGATCCATTGTTTTGTCACAGTGCTCCATTGTTCCATCACAGTGCTCCATTGTGCCATCACAGTGCTCCATTGTTCTGTCACTGTGTTCCATTGCTTCGGCACAGTGCTCAATTTTTCCATCACAGTATACCATTGTTCTGTCACAGTGCTCGATTGTGCCATCACAGTGCTCCATTGATCTGTCATAGTGCGCAATTGTTTTGTCACAATGCTCCATTGTTCCAACACAGTGCTCCATTGTGCCATCACAGTGCTCCATTGTTCCATCACAGTGCTCCATTGCCCCGTCAGAGTGCTCCATTGTTCTGTCACAGTGCTCTATTATGCCATCAAAGTGCTCCATTGTTCCATCACAGTGCTCCATTGTGCCATCACCGTGCTCCGTTTTGCCATCACAGTGCTCCATTGTGCCATCACAGTGCTCCATTGTTCTGTCATAGTGCTCCATTGTTTTGTCATAGTGCTCCATTGTTCCATCATAGTGCTCCATTGTGCCATCACAGTGCTCCATCGTGCCATCACAGTGCTCCACTGTTCTGTCATAGTGCTCCATTGTGCCATAACAGTGCTCCATTGTTCTGTCATAGTGCTCTATTGTGCCATCACATTGCCCCATTGTTCCGTCACAGTAATCCATTGTGCCGTCACAGTGCTCCATTGTTCCATCATAGTGCTCCATTGTTCCATAATAGTGCTCCTTTGTGCCATCACAGTGCTCCATTGTTCTGTCATAGTGCTCCATTGTTTAGTGACAATGCTCCATTGTTCCATCACAGTGCTCCCTTGTGCCATCACAGTGCTCCATTGTTCTGTCACAGTGCTCTATTGTGCCATCACAGTGCTCCATTGTTCCATAACAGTGTTCCATTGTTCCATCATAATGGTCCCTTGTTCTGTCACAGTGTTCCATTGTTTTGTCACAGTGCTCCATTGTTCCATCACAGTGCTCCATTGTGCCATCACAGTGCTCCATTGTTCTGTCACAGTGTTCCATTGCTTCGTCACAGTGCTCAATTTTTCCATCACAGTACACCATTGTTCTGTCACAGTGCTCGATTGTGCCATCATAGTGCTCCATTGTTCTGTCATAGTGCGCAATTGTTTTGTCACAATGCTCCATTGTTCCAACATAGTGCTCCATTGTGCCATCACAGTGCTCCATTGTTCCATCACAGTGCTCCATTGCCCCATCAGAGTGCTCCATTGTTCTGTCGCAGTGCTCTATTATGCCATCAAAGTACTCCATTGTTCCATCACAGTGCTCCATTGTGCCGTCACAGTGCTCTATTGTTCTGTCATAGTGCTCCATTGTGCCATCACAGTGCTCTATTATACTGTCATAGTGCTCCATTGTTTCGTCACAGTGCTCCATTGTGGCGTCACAATGCTCCCTTGTGCCGTCATAGTGCTCCATTGTTACTTCACAGTGCTCCATTGTTCTGTCCTAGTGCTCCTTAGTGCCATCACACTGGCCCTTTGTTCCATCACAGTACTCCATTGTGCCGTCACAGTGTTCAATTGTTCCATCACAGTGCTCCATTGTTCTGTCATAGTGCTCTATTGTGCCATCACAGTGCTCCATTGTTCCATCACAGTGCTCTATTGTTCTGTCATAGTGATCCATTGTTTTGTAACAATGCTCCATTGCTCCATCACAGTGCTCCATTGTGCCATCACAGTGCTCCATTGTTCTGTCATAGTGCTCTATTGTGCCATCACAGTGCCCCATTGTTCCGTCACAGTACTCCATTGTGCCGTCACAGTGCTCCATTGTTCCATCATAGTGCTCCATTGTTCCATCATAGTGCTCCATTGTGCCATCACAGTGCTCCATTGTTCTGTCATAGTGCTCCATTGTTCTGTCACAGTGCTCCATTGTTCCATCACAGTGCTCCATTGTTCTGTCATAGTGCTCCATTGTTTTCTCACAGTACTCAATTGTTCCATCATAGTGTTCCATTGTGCCATCACAGTGCTCCATCGTGCCATTACAGTGCTCCACTGTTCTGTCATAGTGCTCCATTGTTCCATCACAGTGCTCCATTGTGCCATCACAGTGCTCCATTGTTCTGTGATAGTGCTCCATTGTTCCATCACAGTGCTCCGTTGTGCCATCATAGTGCTCCATTGTTCTGTCAAAGTGTTCCATTGTTTTGTCACAGTGCTCCATTGTTCCATCACAGTGCACCATTGTTCTGTGACAGTGCTCCATTGTACCATCACAGTGCTCTATTGTTCTGTCATAGTGCTCCATTGTTTTCTCACAGTACTCAATTGTTCCATCATAGTGCTTAATTGTGCCATCACAGTGCTCCATTGTGCCATCACAGTGCTCCATTGTTCCATAATAGTGCTTCATTGAGCCATCACTGTGCTCCATTGTGCCATCACAGTGCTCCACTGTTCTGTCATAGTGCTCCACTGTGCCATCACAGTGCTCCATTGTTCTGTCATAGTGCTCTATTGTGCCATCAGAGTGCCCCATTGTTCCGTCACAGTACTCCATTGTGCCGTCACAGTGCTCCATTGTTCCATCATAGTTCTCCATTGTTCCATCACAGTGCTCCATTGTGCCATCACAGTGCTCCATTGTTCTGTCATAGTGCTCCATTGTTCTGTCACAGTGCTCCATTGTTCCATCACAGTGCTCCATTGTGCCATCACAGTGCTCCATTGTTCTGTCACAGTGCTCTATTGTGCCATCACAGTGCTCCATTGTTCCATCACAGTGTTCCATTGTTCCATCATAATGGTAGCTTGTTCTGTCACAGTGATCCATTGTTTTGTCACAGTGCTCCATTGTTCCATCACAGTGCTCCATTGTGCCATCACAGTGCTCCATTGTTCTGTCACTGTGTTCCATTGCTTTGGCACAGTGCTCAATTTTTCCATCACAGTATACCATTGTTCTGTCACAGTGCTCCATTGTGCCATCACAGTGCTCCATTGTTCTGTCATAGTGCTCTATTGTGCCATTACAGTGCCCCATTGTTCCGTCACAGTACTCCATTGTGCCGTCACAGTGCTCCATTGTTCCATCATAGTGCTCCATTGTTCCATCATAGTGCTCCATTGTGCCATCACAGTGCTCCATTGTTCTGTCATAGTGCTCCATTGTTCTGTCACAGTGCTCCATTGTACCATCACAGTGCTCCATTGTTCTGTCATAGTGCTCCATTGTTTTCACACAGTACTCAATTGTTCCATCATAGTGCTCCATTGTGCCATCACAGTGCTCCATCGTGCCATCACAGTGCTCCACTGTTCTGTCATAGTGCTCCATTGTGCCATAACAGTGCTCCATTTTTCTGTCATAGTGCTCTATTGTGCCATCACATTGCCCCATTGTTCCTTCACAGTAATCCATTGTGCCATCACAGTGCTCCATTGTTCCATCATAGTGCTCCATTGTTCCATCATAGTGCTCCTTTGTGCCATCACAGTGCTCCATTGTTCTCTCATAGTGCTCCATTGTTTAATGACAATGCTCCATTGTTCCATCACAGTGCTCCCTTGTGCCATCACAGTGCTCCATTGTTCCATCACAGTGCTCCATTTTTCTGTCATAGTGCTCTATTGTGCCATCAGAGTGCCCCATTGTTCCGTCACAGTACTCCATTGTGCCGTCACAGTGCTCCATTGTTCCATCATAGTGCTCCATTGTTCCATCATAGTACTCCATTGTGCCGTCACAGTGCTCCATTGTTCTGTCATAGTGCTCCATTGTTCTGTCACATTGCTCCATTGTTCCATCACAGTGCTCCATTGTGCCATCACAGTGCTCCATTGTTCTGTCACAGTGCTCTATTGTGCCATCACAGTCCTCCATTGTTCCATCACAGTGTTCCATTGTTCCATCATAATGGTCCCTTGTTCTGTCACAGTGTTCCATTGTTTTGTCACAGTGCTCCATTGTTCCATCACAGTGCTCCATTGTGCCATCAGAGTGCTCCATTGTTCTGTCACTGTGTTCCATTGCTTCGTCACAGTGCTCAATTTTTCCATCACAGTACACCATTGTTCTGTCACAGTGCTCGATTGTGCCATCACAGTGCTCCATTGTTCTGTCATAGTGCGCAATTGTTTTGTCACAATGCTCCATTGTTCCAACACAGTGCTCCATTGTTCCATCACATTGCTCCATTGCCCCATCAGAGTGCTCCATTGTTCTGTCGCAGTGCTCTATTATGCCATCAAAGTACTCCATTGTTCCATCACAGTGCTCCATTGTGCCGTCACAGTGCTCTATTGTTCTGTCATAGTGCTCCATTGTGCCATCACAGTGCTCTATTATACTGTCATAGTGCTCCATTGTTTGTCAGAGTGCTCCATTGTGCCGTCACAGTGCTCCCTTGTGCCGTCACAGTGCTCCATTGTTACTTCACAGTGCTCCATTGTTCTGTCCTAGTGCTCCTTAGTGCCATCACACTGGCCCTTTGTTCTATCACAGTACTCCATTGTGCCGTCACAGTGTTCAATTGTTCCATCATAGTGCTCCATTGTTCAATCATAGTGCTCCATTGAGCCATCACAGTGCTCCATTGTTCTGTCATAGTGATCCATTGTTTTGTAACAATGCTCCATTGCTCCATCACAGTGCTCCATTGTGCCATCACAGTGCTCCATTGTTCTGTCATAGTGCTCTATTGTGCCATCACAGTGCCCCATTGTTCCGTCACAGTACTCCATTTTGCCGTCCACAGTGCTCCATTGTTCCATCATAGTGCTCCATTGTTCCATCATAGTGCTCCATTGTTCCATCATAGTGCTCCATTGTGCCATCACAGTGCTCCATTGTTCTGTCATAGTGCTCCATTGTTCTGTCACAGTGCTCCATTGTACCATCACAGTGCTCCATTGTTCTGTCATAGTGCTCCATTGTTTTCTCACAGTACTCAATTGTTCCATCATAGTGCTCCATTGTGCCATCACAGTGCTCCATTGTGCCATCACAGTGCTCCACTGTTCTGTCATAGTGCTCCATTGTGCCATAACAGTGCTCCATTTTTCTGTCATAGTGCTCTATTGTGCCATCACATTGCCCCATTGTTCCTTCACAGTAATCCATTGTGCTGTCACAGTGCTCCATTGTTCCATCATAGTGCTCCATTGTTCCATCATAGTGCTCCTTTGTGCCATCACAGTGCTCCATTGTTCTCTCATAGTGCTCCATTGTTTAATGACAATGCTCCATTGTTCCATCACAGTGCTCCCTTGTGCCATCACAGTGCTCCATTGTTCTGTCACAGTGCTCTATTGTGCCATCACAGGGCTCCATTGTTCCATCACAGTGTTCCATTGTTCCATCATAATGGTCCCTTGTTCTGTCACAGTGTTCCATTGTTTTGTCACAGTGCTTCATTGTGCCATCACAGTGCTCCATTGTGCCATCACAGTGCTGCATTGTTCTGTCACAGTGTTCCATTGCTTCGTCACAGTGCTCAATTGTTCCATCACAGTACACCATTGTTCTGTCACAGTGCTCGATTGTGCCATCATAGTGCTCCATTGTTCTGTCATAGTGCGCAATTGTTTTGTCACAGTGCTCCATTGTTCCAACACAGTGCTCCATTGTGCCATCACAGTGCTCCATTGTTCCATCACAGTGCTCCATTGTTCCATCACAGTGCTCCATTGTTCCATCACAGTGCTCCATTGTGCCATCACAGTGCTCCACTGTTCTGTCATAGTGCTCCATTGTGCCACCACAGTGCTCCACTGTTCTGTCATAGTGCTCCATTGTGCCATCACAGTGCTCCATTCTTCTGTCATAGTGCTCTATTGTGCCATCACTGTGCCCCATTGTTCCTTCACAGTACTCCATTGTGCCGTCACAGTCCTCCATTTTTCCATCATAGTGCTCCATTGTGATATCACAGTGCTCCATTGTTCTCTCATAGTGCTCCCTTGTTTTGTCACAATGCTGCATTGTTCCATCACAGTACTCCATTTTGCCATCACACTGCTCCATTGTTCTGTCACAGTGCTCTATTTTGCCATCATAGTGCTCCATTGTTCCATCACAGTTCTCAATTGTGCCGTCACAATGCTCCATTGCCCTATCACAGTGCTCCATTGTTCTGTCACAGTGCTCCATTGTACCATCACAGTGCTCCATTGTTCTGTCATAGTGCTCCATTGTTTTCATCACAGTACTCCATTGTTCCATCATAGTGCTCCATTGTGCCATCACAGTGCTCCATTGTTCTATCACAGTGCTCCATTGTTCTGTCATAGTGCTCCATTGTGCCATAACAGTGCTCCATTTTTCTGTCATAGTGCTCCATTGTGCCATCACATTGCCCCATTGTTCCTTCATAGTACTCCATTGTTCTGTCATAGTGCTCCATTGTTCCATCATAGTGCTCCATTGTTCCATCATAGTGCCTTTGTGCCATCACAGTGCTCCATTGTTCTCTCATAGTGCTCCATTGTTTAATGACAATGCTCCATTGTTCCATCACAGTGCTCCCTTGTGCCATCACAGTGCTCCATTGTTCTGTCACAGTGCTCTATTGTACCATCACAGGGCTCCATTGTTCCATCACAGTGTTCCATTGTTCCATCATAATGGTCCCTTGTTCTGTCACAGTGTTCCATTGTTTTGTCATAGTGCTTCATTGTGCCATCACAGTGCTCCATTGTGCCATCACAGTGCTGCATTGTTCTGTCACAGTGTTCCACTGCTTTCACAGTGCTCAATTGTTCCATCACAGTACACCATTGTTCTGTCACAGTGCTCGATTGTGCCATCATAGTGCTCCATTGTTCTGTCATAGTGCTCAATTGTTTTGTCACAGTGCTCCATTGTTCCAACACAGTGCTCCATTGTTCCATCACAGTGCTCCATTGTGCCATCACAGTGCTCCACTGTTCTGTCATAGTGCTCCATTGTGCCACCACAGTGCTCCACTGTTCCATCATAGTGCTCCATTGTTCCATCACTGTGCCCCATTGTTCCTTCACAGTACTCCATTGTGCCATCACAGTCCTCCATTTTTCCATCATAGTGCTCCATTGTGATATCACAGTGCTCCATTGTTCTGTCATAGTGCTCCCTTGTTTTGTCACAATGCTGCATTGTTCCATCACAGTACTCCATTTTGCCATCACACTGCTCCATTGTTCTGTCACAGTGCTCTATTTTGCCATCATAGTGCTCCATTGTTCCATCACAGTTCTCAATTGTGCCGTCACAATGCTCCATTGCCCTATCACAGTGCTCCATTGTTCTGTCACAGTGCTCTATTATGCCATCAAAGTGCTCCATTGTTCCATCACAGTGCTCCATTGTGCCATCACAGTGCTCCGTTTTGCCATCACAGTGCTCCATTGTGCCATCACAGTGCTCCATTGTTCTGTCATAGTGCTCCATTGTTTTGTCATAGTGCTCCATTGTTCCATCACAGTGCTCCATTGTGCCATCACAGTGCTCCATTGTTCTGTGATAGTGCTCCATTGTTCCATCACAGTGCTCCGTTGTGCCATCATAGTGCTCCATTGTTCTGTCAAAGTGTTCCATTGTTTTGTCACAGTGCTCCATTGTTCCATCACAGTGCACCATTGTTCTGTGACAGTGCTCCATTGTACCATCACAGTGCTCTATTGTTCTGTCATAGTGCTCCATTGTTTTCTCACAGTACTCAATTGTTCCATCATAGTGCTTCATTGTGCCGTCATAGTGCTCCATTGTGCCATCACAGTACTCCATTGTTCCATAATAGTGCTTCATTGAGCCATCACTGTGCTCCATTGTGCCATCACAGTGCTCCACTGTTCTGTCATAGTGCTCCATTGTGCCATCACAGTGCTCAATTTTTCTGTCATAGTGCTCTATTGTGCCATCACAGTGCCCCATTGTTCCGTCACAGTACTCCATTGTGCTGTCACAGTGCTCCATTGTTCCATCATAGTGCTCCATTGTTCCATCATAGTGCTCCATTGTGCCATCACAGTGCTCCATTGTTCTGTCATAGTTCTCCATTGTTCTGTCACATTGCTCCATTGTTCCATCACAGTCCTCCATTTTTCCATCATAGTGCTCATGTCCATTGTGATATCATAGTGCTCCATTGTGATATCATAGTGCTCCATTGTTCTGTCATAGTGTTCCTTGTTTTGTCACAATGCTCCATTGTTCCATCACAGTACTCCATTTTGCCATCACACTGCTCCATTGTTCTGTCACAGTGCTCTATTGTGCCATCATAGTGCTCCATTGTTCCATCACAGTTCTCCATTGTGCCGTCACAATGCTCCATTGCCCTATCACAGTGCTCCATTTTTCTGTCACAGTGCTCTATTATGCCATCAAAGTGCTCCATTGTTCCATCACAGTGCTCCATTGTGCCATCACAGTGCTCCGTTTTGCCATCACAGTGCTCCATTGTGCCATCACAGTGCTCCATTGTTCTGTCATAGTGCTCCATTGTTTTGTCATAGTGCTCCATTGTTCCATCACAGTGCTCCATTGTGCCATCACAGTGCTCCATTGTTCTGTGATAGTGCTCCATTTTTCCATCACAGTGCTCCGTTGTGCCATCATAGTGCTCCATTGTTCTGTCAAAGTGTTCCATTGTTTTGTCACAGTGCTCCATTGTTCCATCAGAGTGCACCATTGTTCTGTGACAGTGCTCCATTGTACCATCACAGTGCTCTATTGTTCTGTCATAGTGCTCCATTGTTTTCTCACAGTACTCAATTGTTCCATCATAGTGCTTCATTGTGCCGTCATAGTGCTCCATTGTGCCATCACAGTGCTGCATTGTTCCATAATAGTGCTTCATTGAGCAATCACAGTGCTCCATTGTGCCATCACAGTGCTCCACTGTTCTGTCATAGTGCTCCATTGTGCCATCACAGTGCTCCATTTTTCTGTCATAGTGCTCTATTGTGCCATCAGAGTGCCCCATTGTTGCGTCACAGTGCTCCATTGTTCTGTCATAGTGCTCCATTGTTCTGTCACATTGCTCCATTGTTCCATCACAGTGCTCCATTGTGCCATCACAGTGCTCCATTGTTCTGTCACAGTGCTCTATTGTGCCATCACAGTGCTCCATTGTTCCATCACAGTGTTCCATTGTTCCATCATAATGGTCCCTTGTTCTGTCACAGTGTTCCATTGTTTTGTCACAGTGCTCCATTGTTCCATCACAGTGCTCCATTGTGCCATCACAGTGCTCCATTGTTCTGTCACTGTGTTCCATTGCTTGTTCCGTCACAGTGCTCAATTTTTCCATCACAGTACACCATTGTTCTGTCACAGTGCTCGATTGTGCCATCACAGTGCTCCATTGTTCTGTCATAGTGCAATTGTTTTGTCACAATGCTCCATTGTTCCAACACAGTGCTCCATTGTGCCATCACAGTGCTCCATTGTTCCATCACAGTGCTCCATTGCCCCATCAGAGTGCTCCATTGTTCTGTCGCAGTGCTCTATTATGCCATCAAAGTACTCCATTGTTCCATCACAGTGCTCCATTGTGCCGTCACAGTGCTCTATTGTTCTGTCATAGTGCTCCATTGTGCCATCACAGTGCTCTATTATACTGTCATAGTGCTCCATTGTTTCGTCACAGTGCTCCATTGTGGCGTCACAATGCTCCCTTGTGCCGTCATAGTGCTCCATTGTTACTTCACAGTGCTCCATTGTTCTGTCCTAGTGCTCCTTAGTGCCATCACACTGGCCCTTTGTTCCATCACAGTACTCCATTGTGCCGTCACAGTGTTCAATTGTTCCATCATAGTGCTCCATTGTTCAATCATAGTGCTCCATTGAGCCATCACAGTGCTCCATTGTTCTGTCATAGTGATCCATTGTTTTGTAACAATGCTCCATTGCTCCATCACAGTGCTCCATTGTGCCATCACAGTGCTCCATTGTTCTGTCATAGTGCTCTATTGTGCCATCACAGTGCCCCATTGTTCCGTCACAGTACTCCATTGTGCCGTCACAGTGCTCCATTGTTCCATCATAGTGCTCCATTGTTCCATCATAGTGCTCCATTGTGCCATCACAGTGCTCCATTGTTCTGTCATAGTGCTCCATTGTTCTGTCACAGTGCTCCATTCTTCCATCACAGTGCTCCATTGTTCTGTCATAGTGCTCCATTGTTTTCTCACAGTACTCAATTGTTCCATCATAGTGTTCCATTGTGCCATCACAGTGCTCCATCGTGCCATTACAGTGCTCCACTGTTCTGTCATAGTGCTCCATTGTGCCATAACAGTGCTCCATTGTTCTGTCATAGTGCTCTATTGTGCCATCACATTGCCCGATTGTTCCGTCACAGTAATCCATTGTGCCCTCACAGTGCTCCATTGTTCCATCATAGTGCTCCATTGTTCCATCATAGTGCTCCTTTGTGCCATCACAGTGCTCCATTGTTCTGTCATAGTGCTCCATTGTTTAGTGACAATGCTCCATTGTTCCATCACAGTGCTCCCTTGTGCCATCACAGTGCTCCATTGTTCTGACACAGTGCTCTATTGTGCCATCACAGTGCTCCATTGTTCCATCACAGTGTTCCATTGTTCCATCATAATGGTCCTTTTTTCTGTCATAGAGCTCCATTGTTTTGTCAGAGTTCTCCATTGTTCCATCACAGTGCTCCATTGTGCCATCACATGCTCCATTGTTCTGTCACAGTGTTCCATTGTTTCGTTACAGTGCTCAATTTTTCCATCACAGTACACCATTGTTCTGTCACAGTGCTCGATTGTGCCATCATAGTGCTCCATTGTTCTGACATAGTGCGCAATTGTTTTGTCACAGTGCTCCATTGTTCCAACACAGTGCTCCATTGTGCCATCATAGTGCTCCATTGTTCCATCACAGTGCTCCATTGTTCCATCACAGTGCTCCATTGTTCCATCACAGTGCTCCATTGTGCCATAACAGTGCTCCAGTGTTCTGTCATAGTGCTCCATTGTGCCATCACAGTGCTCCATTCTTCTGTCATAGTGCTCTATTGTGCCATCACTGTGCCCCATTGTTCCTTCACAGTACTCCATTGTGCCGTCACAGTCCTCCATTTTTCCATCATAGTGCTCCATTGTGATATCACAGTGCTCCATTGTTCTGTCATAGTGCTCCTTTGTTTTGTCATAGCGCTCCATTGTTCCATCACAGTGCTCCATTGTGCCATCACAGTGCTCCATTGTTCTGTGATAGTGCTCCATTGTTCCATCACAGTGCTCCGTTGTGCCATCATAATGCTCCATTGTTCTGTCAAAGTGTTCCATTGTTTTGTCACAGTGCTCCATTGTTCCATCACAGTGCACCATTGTTCTGTCACAGTGCTCCATTGTACCATCACAGTGCTCTATTGTTCTGTCATAGTGCTCCATTGTTTTCTCACAGTACTCAATTGTTCCAACATAGTGCTTCATTGTGCCATCACAGTGCTCCATTGTGCCATCACAGTGCTCCATTGTTCCATAATAGTGCTCCATTGTGCCATCACAGTGCTCCACTGTTCTGTCATAGTGCTCCATTGTGCCATCACAGTGCTCCATTGTGCCATCACAGTGCTCCATTGTTCTGTCATAGTGCTCTATTGTGCCATCACAGTGCCCCATTGTTCCGTTACAGTACTCCATTGTGCCGCCACAGTGCTCCATTGTTCCATCATAGTGCTCCATTGTTCCATCATAGTGCTCCATTGTGCCATCACAGTGCTCCATTGTTCTGTCATAGTGCTCCATTGTTCTGTCACAGTCCTCCATTGTTCCATCACAGTTCTCCATTGTGCCATCACAGTGCTCCATTGTTCTGTCACAGTGCTCTATTGTGCCATCACAGTGCTTCATTGTTCCATCACAGTGTTCCATTGTTCCATCATAATGGTCCCTTGTCCTGTCACAGTGTTCAATTGTTTTGTCACAGTGATCCATTGTTTCTTCACAGTGCTCCATTGTGCCATCACAGTGCTCCATTGTGCCATCACAGTGCTCCATTGTTCTGTCACAGTGTTCCATTGCTTCGTCACAGTGCTCAATTTTTCCATCACAGTACACCATTGTTCTGTCACAGTGCTCGATTGTGCCATCAGAGTGCTCCATTGTTCTGTCATAGTGCGCAATTGTTTTGTCACAATGCTCCATTGTTCCAACACAGTGCTCCATTGTGCCATCACAGTGCTCCATTGTTCCATCACAGTGCTCCATTGCCCCATCACAGTGCTCCATTGTTCTGTCACAGTGCTCTATTATGCCATCAAAGTACTCCATTGTTCCTTCACAGTGCTCCATTGTGCCGTCACAGTGCTCTATTTTTCTGTCATAGTGCTCCATTGTGCCATCACAGTGCTCTATTATACTGTCACAGTGTTCCATTGCTTCGTCACAGTGCTCAATTTTTCCATCACAGTACACCATTGTTCTGTCACAGTGCTCTATTGTGCCATCATAGTGCTCCATTGTTCCATCACAGTTCTCAATTGTGCCGTCACAATGCTCCATTGCCCCATCACAGTGCTCCACTGTTCTGTCACAGTGCTCTATTATGCCATCAAAGTGCTCCATTGTTCCATCATAGTGCTCTATTGTGCCATCACAGTGCTCCATTTTGCCATCACAGTGCTCCATTGTGCCATCACAGTGCTCCATTGTTCTGTCATAGTGCTCCTTTGTTTTGTCATAGCGCTCCATTGTTCCATCACAGTGCTCCATTGTGCCATCACAGTGCTCCATTGTTCTGTGATAGTGCTCCATTGTTCCATCACAGTGCTCCGTTGTTCCATCATAATGCTCCATTGTTCTGTCAAAGTGTTCAATTGTTTTGTCACAGTGCTCCATTGTTCCATCACAGTGCACCATTGTTCTGTCAAAGTGCTCCATTGTACCATCACAGTGCTCTATTGTTCTGTCATAGTGCTCCATTGTTTTCTCACAGTACTCAATTGTTCCATCATAGTGCTTCATTGTGCCATCACAGTGCTCCATTGTGCCATCACAGTGCTCCATTGTTCCATAATAGTGCTTCATTGTGCCATCACAGTGCTCCATTGTGCCATCACAGTGCTCCACTGTTCTGTCATAGTGCTCCATTGTGCCATCACAGTGCTCCATTGTTCCGTCACAGTACTCCATTGTGCCGTCACAGTGCTCCATTGTTCCATCATAGTGCTCCACTGTTCCATCATAGTGCTCCATTGTGCCATCACAGTGCTCCATTGTTCTGTCATAGTGCTCCATTGTTCTGTCACAGTGCTCCATTGTTCCATCACAGTGCTCCATTGTTCTGTCATAGTGCTCCATTTTTTTCTCACAGTACTCAATTGTTCCATCATAGTGTTCCATTGTGCCATCACAGTGCTCCATCGTGCCATCACAGTGCTCCACTGTTCTGTCATAGTGCTCCATTGTGCCATAACAGTGCTCCATTGTTCTGTCATAGTGCTCTATTGTGCCATCACATTGCCCCATTGTTCCGTCACAGTAATCCATTGTGCCCTCACAGTGCTCCATTGTTCCATCATAGTGCTCCATTGTTCCATCATAGTGCTCCTTTGTGCCATCACAGTGCTCCATTGTTCTGTCATAGTGCTCCATTGTTTAGTGACAATGCTCCATTGTTCCATCACAGTGCTCCTTGTGCCATCACAGTGCTCCATTGTTCTGTCACAGTGCTCTATTGTGCCATCACAGTTCTCCATTGTTCCATCACAGTGTTCCATTGTTCCATCATAATGGTCCTTTTTTCTGTCATAGAGCTCCATTGTTTTGTCAGAGTTCTCCATTGTTCCATCACAGTGCTCCATTGTGCCATCACATGCTCCATTGTTCTGTCACAGTGTTCCATTGTTTCGTTACAGTGCTCAATTTTTCCATCACAGTACACCATTGTTCTGTCACAGTGCTCGATTGTGCCATCATAGTGCTCCATTGTTCTGACATAGTGCGCAATTGTTTTGTCACAGTGCTCCATTGTTCCAACACAGTGCTCCATTGTGCCATCATAGTGCTCCATTGTTCCATCACAGTGCTCCATTGTTCCATCACAGTGCTCCATTGTTCCATCACAGTGCTCCATTGTGCCATCACAGTGCTCCACTGTTCTGTCATAGTGCTCCATTGTGCCATCACAGTGCTCCATTCTTCTGTCATAGTGCTCTATTGTGCCATCACTGTGCCCCATTGTTCCTTCACAGTACTCCATTGTGCCGCCACAGTCCTCCATTTTTCCATCATAGTGCTCCATTGTGATATCACAGTGCTCCATTGTTCTGTCATAGTGCTCCCTTGTTTTGTCACAATGCTCCATTGTTCCATCACAGAACTCCATTTTGCCATCACACTGCTCCATTGTTCTTTCACAGTGCTCTATTGTGCCATCATAGTGCTCCATTGTTCCATCACAGTTCTCAATTGTGCCGTCACAATGCTCCATTGCCCCATCACAGTGCTCCACTGTTCTGTCACAGTGCTCTATTATGCCATCAAAGTGCTCCATTGTTCCATCATAGTGCTCCATTGTGCCATCACAGTGCTCCATTTTGCCATCACAGTGCTCCATTGTGCCAACACAGTGCTCCATTGTTCTGTCATAGTGCTCCTTTGTTTTGTCATAGCGCTCCATTGTTCCATCACAGTGCTCCATTGTGCCGTCACTGTGCTCCATTGTTCTGTGATAGTGCTCCATTGTTCCATCACAGTGCTCCGTTGTGCCATCATAATGCTCCATTGTTCTGTCAAAGTGTTCCATTGTTTTGTCACAGTGCTCCATTGTTCCATCACAGTGCACCATTGTTCTGTCATAGTGCTCCATTGTACCATCACAGTGCTCTATTGTTCTGTCATAGTGCTCCATTGTTTTCTCACAGTACTCAATTGTTCCATCATAGTGCTTCATTGTGCCATCACAGTGCTCCATTGTGCCATCACAGTGCTCCATTGTTCCATAATAGTGCTCCATTGTGCCATCACAGTGCTCCACTGTTCTGTCATAGTGCTCCATTGTGCCATCACAGTGCTCCATGTGCCATCACAGTGCTCTATTGTTCTGTCATAGTGCTCTATTGTGCCATCACAGTGCCCCATTGTTCCGTTACAGTACTCCATTGTGCCGTCACAGTGCTCCATTGTTCCATCATAGTGCTCCATTGTTCCATCATAGTGCTCCATTGTGCCATCACAGTGCTCCATTGTTCTGTCATAGTGCTCCATTGTTCTGTCACAGTGCTCCATTGTTCCATCACAGTTCTCCATTGTGCCATCACAGTGCTCCATTGTTCTGTCACAGTGCTCTATTGTGCCATCACAGTGCTTCATTGTTCCATCACAGTGTTCCATTGTTCCATCATAATGGTCCCTTGTCCTGTCACAGTGTTCAATTGTTTTGTCACAGTGCTCCATTGTTTCTTCACAGTGCTCCATTGTGCCATCATAGTGCTCCATTGTGCCATCACAGTGCTCCATTGTTCTGTCACAGTGTTCCATTGCTTCGTCACAGTGCTCAATTTTTCCATCACAGTACACCATTGTTCTGTCACAGTGCTCGATTGTGCCATCAGAGTGCTCCATTGTTCTGTCATAGTGCGCAATTGTTTTGTCACAATGCTCCATTGTTCCAACACAGTGCTCCATTGTGCCATCACAGTGCTCCATTGTTCCATCACAGTGCTCCATTGCCCCATCACAGTGCTCCATTGTTCTGTCACAGTGCTCTATTATGCCATCAAAGTACTCCATTGTTCCTTCACAGTGCTCCATTGTGCCGTCACAGTGCTCTATTTTTCTGTCATAGTGCTCCATTGTGCCATCACAGTGCTCTATTATACTGTCACAGTGTTCCATTGCTTCGTCACAGTGCTCAATTTTTCCATCACAGTACACAATTGTTCTGTCACAGTGCTCTATTGTGCCATCATAGTGCTCCATTGTTCCATCACAGTTCTCAATTGTGCCGTCACAATGCTCCATTGCCCCATCACAGTGCTCCACTGTTCTGTCACAGTGCTCTATTATGCCATCAAAGTGCTCCATTGTTCCATCATAGTGCTCTATTGTGCCATCACAGTGCTCCATTTTGCCATCACAGTGCTCCATTGTGCCATCACAGTGCTCCATTGTTCTGTCATAGTGCTCCTTTGTTTTGTCATAGCGCTCCATTGTTCCATCACAGTGCTCCATTGTGCCATCACAGTGCTCCATTGTTCTGTGATAGTGCTCCATTGTTCCATCACAGTGCTCCGTTGTGCCATCATAATGCTCCATTGTTCTGTCAAAGTGTTCCATTGTTTTGTCACAGTGCTCCATTGTTCCATCACAGTGCACCATTGTTCTGTCACAGTGCTCCATTGTACCATCACAGTGCTCTATTGTTCTGTCATAGTGCTCCATTGTTTTCTCACAGTACTCAATTGTTCCATCATAGTGCTTCATTGTGCTGTCATAGTGCTCCATTGTTTTCTCACAGTACTCAATTGTTCCATCATAGTGCTTCATTGTGCCATCACAGTGCTCCATTGTGCCATCACAGTGCTCCATTTTTCCATAATAGTGCTTCATTGTGCCATCACAGTGCTCCATTGTGCCATCATAGTGCTCCACTGTTCTGTCATAGTGCTCCATTGTGCCATCACAGTGCTCCATTGTTCTGTCACAGTACTCCATTGTGCCGTCACAGTGCTCCATTGTTCCATCATAGTCCTCCAATGTTCCATCATAGTGCTCCATTGTGCCATCACAGTGCTCCATTGTTCTGTCATAGTGCTCCATTGTTCTGTCACAGTGCTCCATTGTTCCATCACAGTGCTCCATTGTGCCATCATAGTGCTCCATTGTTCCATCACAGTGCTCCATTGCCCCATCACAGTGCTCCACTGTTCTGTCACAGTGCTCTATTATGCCATCAATGTGCTCCATTGTTCCATCATAGTGCTCCATTGTGCCATCACAGTGCTCCATTTTGCCATCACAGTGCTCCATTGTGCCAACACAGTGCTCCATTGTTCTGTCATAGTGCTCCTTTGTTTTGTCATAGTGCTCCATTGTTCCATCACAGTGCTCCATTGTGCCATCACAGTGCTCCATTGTTCTGTGATAGTGCTCCATTGTTCCATCACAGTGCTCCGTTGTGCCATCATAATGCTCCATTGTTCTGTCAAAGTGTTCCATTGTTTTGTCACAGTGCTCCATTGTTCCATCACAGTGCACCATTGTTCTGTCACAGTGCTCCATTGTACCATCACAGTGCTCTATTGTTCTGTCATAGTGCTCCATTGTTTTCTCACAGTACTCAATTGTTCCATCATAGTGCTTCATTGTGCTATCACAGTGCTCCATTGTGCCATCACAGTGCTCCATTGTTCCATAATAGTGCTCCATTGTGCCATCACAGTGCTCCACTGTTCTGTCATAGTGCTCCATTGTGCCATCACAGTGCTCCATTGTGCCATCACAGTGCTCCATTGTTCTGTCATAGTGCTCTATTGTGCCATCACAGTGCCCCATTGTTCCGTTACAGTACTCCATTGTGCCGTCACAGTGCTCCATTGTTCCATCATAGTGCTCCATTGTTCCATCATAGTGCTCCATTGTGCCATCACAGTGCTCCATTGTTTTGTCATAGTGCTCCATTGTTCTGTCACAGTGCTCCATTGTTCCATCACAGTTCTCCATTGTGCCATCACAGTGCTCCATTGTTCTGTCACAGTGCTCTATTGTGCCATCACAGTGCTTCATTGTTCCATCACAGTGTTCCATTGTTCCATCATAATGGTCCCTTGTCCTGTCACAGTGTTCAATTGTTTTGTCACAATGCTCCATTGTTTCTTCACAGTGCTCCATTGTGCCATCACAGTGCTCCATTGTGCCATCACAGTGCTCCATTGTTCTGTCACAGTGTTCCATTGCTTCGTCACAGTGCTCAATTTTTCCATCACAGTACACCATTGTTCTGTCACAGTGCTCGATTGTGCCATCAGAGTGCTCCATTGTTCTGTCATAGTGCGCAATTGTTTTGTCACAATGCTCCATTGTTCCAACACAGTGCTCCATTGTGCCATCACAGTGCTCCATTGTTCCATCACAGTGCTCCATTGCCCCATCACAGTGCTCCATTGTTCTTTCACAGTGCTCTATTGTGCCATCATAGTGCTCCATTGTTCCATCACAGTTCTCAATTGTGCCGTCACAATGCTCCATTGCCCCATCACAGTGCTCCACTGTTCTGTCACAGTGCTCTATTATGCCATCAAAGTGCTCCATTGTTCCATCATAGTGCTCCATTGTGCCATCACAGTGCTCCATTTTGCCATCACAGTGCTCCATTGTGCCAACACAGTGCTCCATTGTTCTGTCATAGTGCTCCTTTGTTTTGTCATAGCGCTCCATTGTTCCATCACAGTGCTCCATTGTGCCATCACTGTGCTCCATTGTTCTGTGATAGTGCTCCATTGTTCCATCACAGTGCTCCGTTGTGCCATCATAATGCTCCATTGTTCTGTCAAAGTGTTCCATTGTTTTGTCACAGTGCTCCATTGTTCCATCACAGTGCACCATTGTTCTGTCATAGTGCTCCATTGTACCATCACAGTGCTCTATTGTTCTGTCATAGTGCTCCATTGTTTTCTCACAGTACTCAATTGTTCCATCATAGTGCTTCATTGTGCCATCCCAGTGCTCCATTGTGCCATCACAGTGCTCCATTGTTCCATAATAGTGCTCCATTGTGCCATCACAGTGCTCCACTGTTCTGTCATAGTGCTCCATTGTGCCATCACAGTGCTCCATTGTGCCATCACAGTGCTCTATTGTTCTGTCATAGTGCTCTATTGTGCCATCACAGTGCCCCATTGTTCCGTTACAGTACTCCATTGTGCCGTCACAGTGCTCCATTGTTCCATCATAGTGCTCCATTGTTCCATCATAGTGCTCCATTGTGCCATCACAGTGCTCCATTGTTCTGTCATAGTGCTCCATTGTTCTGTCACAGTGCTCCATTGTTCCATCACAGTGCTCCATTGTGCCATCACAGTGCTCCATTGTTCTGTCACAGTGCTCTATTGTGCCATCACAGTGCTTCATTGTTCCATCACAGTGTTCCATTGTTCCATCATAATGGTCCCTTGTCCTGTCACAGTGTTCAATTGTTTTGTCACAGTGCTCCATTGTTTCTTCACAGTGCTCCATTGTGCCATCATAGTGCTCCATTGTGCCATCACAGTGCTCCATTGTTCTGTCACAGTGTTCCATTGCTTCGTCACAGTGCTCAATTTTTCCATCACAGTACACCATTGTTCTGTCACAGTGCTCGATTGTGCCATCAGAGTGCTCCATTGTTCTGTCATAGTGCGCAATTGTTTTGTCACAATGCTCCATTGTTCCAACACAGTGCTCCATTGTGCCATCACAGTGCTCCATTGTTCCATCACAGTGCTCCATTGCCCCATCACAGTGCTCCATTGTTCTGTCACAGTGCTCTATTATGCCATCAAAGTACTCCATTGTTCCTTCACAGTGCTCCATTGTGCCGTCACAGTGCTCTATTTTTCTGTCATAGTGCTCCATTGTGCCATCACAGTGCTCTATTATACTGTCACAGTGTTCCATTGCTTCGTCACAGTGCTCAATTTTTCCATCACAGTACACAATTGTTCTGTCACAGTGCTCTATTGTGCCATCATAGTGCTCCATTGTTCCATCACAGTTCTCAATTGTGCCGTCACAATGCTCCATTGCCCCATCACAGTGCTCCACTGTTCTGTCACAGTGCTCTATTATGCCATCAAAGTGCTCCATTGTTCCATCATAGTGCTCCATTGTGCCATCACAGTGCTCCATTTTGCCATCACAGTGCTCCATTGTGCCATCACAGTGCTCCATTGTTCTGTCATAGTGCTCCTTTGTTTTGTCATAGCGCTCCATTGTTCCATCACAGTGCTCCATTGTGCCATCACAGTGCTCCATTGTTCTGTGATAGTGCTCCATTGTTCCATCACAGTGCTCCGTTGTGCCATCATAATGCTCCATTGTTCTGTCAAAGTGTTCCATTGTTTTGTCACAGTGCTCCATTGTTCCATCACAGTGCACCATTGTTCTGTCACAGTGCTCCATTGTACCATCACAGTGCTCTATTGTTCTGTCATAGTGCTCCATTGTTTTCTCACAGTACTCAATTGTTCCATCATAGTGCTTCATTGTGCTGTCATAGTGCTCCATTGTTTTCTCACAGTACTCAATTGTTCCATCATAGTGCTTCATTGTGCCATCACAGTGCTCCATTGTGCCATCACAGTGCTCCATTTTTCCATAATAGTGCTTCATTGTGCCATCACAGTGCTCCATTGTGCCATCATAGTGCTCCACTGTTCTGTCATAGTGCTCCATTGTGCCATCACAGTGCTCCATTGTTCTGTCACAGTACTCCATTGTGCCGTCACAGTGCTCCATTGTTCCATCATAGTGCTCCAATGTTCCATCATAGTGCTCCATTGTGCCATCATAGTGCTCCATTGTTCTGTCATAGTGCTCCATTGTTCTGTCACAGTGCTCCATTGTTCCATCACAGTGCTCCATTGTGCCATCATAGTGCTCCATTGTTCCATCACAGTGCTCCATTGCCCCATCACAGTGCTCCACTGTTCTGTCACAGTGCTCTATTATGCCATCAATGTGCTCCATTGTTCCATCATAGTGCTCCATTGTGCCATCACAGTGCTCCATTTTGCCATCACAGTGCTCCATTGTGCCAACACAGTGCTCCATTGTTCTGTCATAGTGCTCCTTTGTTTTGTCATAGTGCTCCATTGTGCCATCACAGTGCTCCATTGTTCTGTGATAGTGCTCCATTGTTCCATCACAGTGCTCCGTTGTGCCATCATAATGCTCCATTGTTCTGTCAAAGTGTTCCATTGTTTTGTCACAGTGCTCCATTGTTCCATCACAGTGCACCATTGTTCTGTCACAATGCTCCATTGTACCATCACAGTGCTCTATTGTTCTGTCATAGTGCTCCATTGTTTTCTCACAGTACTCAATTGTTCCATCATAGTGCTTCATTGTGCCATCACAGTGCTCCATTGTGCCATCACAGTGCTCCATTGTTCCATCATAGTGCTCCATTGTGCCATCACAGTGCTCCACTGTTCTGTCATAGTGCTCCATTGTGCCATCACAGTGCTCCATTGTGCCATCACAGTGCTCCATTGTTCTGTCATAGTGCTCTATTGTGCCATCACAGTGCCCCATTGTTCCGTTACAGTACTCCATTGTGCCGCCACAGTGCTCCATTGTTCCATCATAGTGCTCCATTGTTCCATCATAGTGCTCCATTGTGCCATCACAGTGCTCCATTGTTTTGTCATAGTGCTCCATTGTTCTGTCACAGTGCTCCATTGTTCCATCACAGTTCTCCATTGTGCCATCACAGTGCTCCATTGTTCTGTCACAGTGCTCTATTGTGCCATCACAGTGCTTCATTGTTCCATCACAGTGTTCCATTGTTCCATCATAATGGTCCCTTGTCCTGTCACAGTGTTCAATTGTTTTGTCACAATGCTCCATTGTTTCTTCACAGTGCTCCATTGTGCCATCACAGTGCTCCATTGTGCCATCACAGTGCTCCATTGTTCTGTCACAGTGTTCCATTGCTTCGTCACAGTGCTCAATTTTTCCATCACAGTACACCATTGTTCTGTCACAGTGCTCGATTGTGCCATCAGAGTGCTCCATTGTTCTGTCATAGTGCGCAATTGTTTTGTCACAATGCTCCATTGTTCCAACACAGTGCTCCATTGTGCCATCACAGTGCTCCATTGTTCCATCACAGTGCTCCATTGCCCCATCACAGTGCTCCATTGTTCTGTCACAGTGCTCTATTATGCCATCAAAGTACTCCATTGTTCCTTCACAGTGCTCCATTGTGCCGTCAGAGTGCTCTATTTTTCTGTCATAGTGCTCCATTGTGCCATCACAGTGCTCTATTATACTGTCACAGTGTTCCATTGCTTCGTCACAGTGCTCAATTTTTCCATCACAGTACACCATTGTTCTGTCACAGTGCTCTATTGTGCCATCATAGTGCTCCATTGTTCCATCACAGTTCTCAATTGTGCCGTCACAATGCTCCATTGCCCCATCACAGTGCTCAACTGTTCTGTCACAGTGCTCTATTATGCCATCAAAGTGCTCCATTGTTCCATCATAGTGCTCTATTGTGCCATCACAGTGCTCCATTTTGCCATCACAGTGCTCCATTGTGCCATCACAGTGCTCCATTGTTCTGTCATAGTGCTCCTTTGTTTTGTCTTAGCGCTCCATTGTTCCATCACAGTGCTCCATTGTGCCATCATAGTGCTCCATTGTTCTGTGATAGTGCTCCATTGTTCCATCACAGTGCTCCGTTGTGCCATCATAATGCTCCATTGTTCTGTCAAAGTGTTCCATTGTTTTGTCACAGTGCTCCATTGTTCCATCACAGTGCACCATTGTTCTGTCACAGTGCTCCATTGTACCATCACAGTGCTCTATTGTTCTGTCATAGTGCTCCATTGTTTTCTCACAGTACTCAATTGTTCCATCATAGTGCTTCATTGTGCCATCACAGTGCTCCATTGTGCCATCACAGTGCTCCATTGTTCCATAATAGTGCTTCATTGTGCCATCACAGTGCTCCATTGTGCCATCACAGTGCTCCACTGTTCTGTCATAGTGCTCCATTGTGCCATCACAGTGCTCCATTGTTCCGTCACAGTACTCCATTGTGCCGTCACAGTGCTCCATTGTTCCATCATAGTGCTCCATTGTTCCATCATAGTGCTCCATTGTGCCATCACAGTGCTCCATTGTTCTGTCATAGTGCTCCATTGTTCTGTCACAGTGCTCCATTGTTCCATCACAGTGCTCCATTGTGCCATCACAGTGCTCCATTGTTCTGTCACAGTGCTCTATTGTGCCATCACAGTGCTCCATTGTTCCATCACAGTGTTCCATTGTTCCATCATAATGGTCCCTTGTCCTGTCACAGTGTTCAATTGTTTTGTCACAGTGCTCCATTGTTTCTTCACAGTGCTCCATTGTGCCATCACAGTGCTCCATTGTGCCATCACAGTGCTCCATTATTCTGTCACAGTGTTCCATTGCTTCGTCACAGTGCTCAATTTTTCCATCACAGTACACCATTGTTCTGTCACAGTGCTCGATTGTGCCATCAGAGTGCTCCATTGTTCTGTCATAGTGCGCAATTGTTTTGTCACAATGCTCCATTGTTCCAACACAGTGCTCCATTGTGCCATCACAGTGCTCCATTGTTCCATCACAGTGCTCCATTGCCCCATCACAGTGCTCCATTGTTCTGTCACAGTGCTCTATTATGCCATCAAAGTACTCCATTGTTCCTTCACAGTGCTCCATTGTGCCGTCACAGTGCTCTATTTTTCTGTCATAGTGCTCCATTGTGCCATCACAGTGCTCTATTATACTGTCACAGTGCTCCATTGTTTCGTCACAGTGCTCCATTCTCCGTCACAGTGCTCCCTTGTGCCGTCACAGTGCTCCATTGTTCTGTCATAGTGCTCCTTAGTGCCATCACACTGCCCCTTTGTTCCGCCACGGTACTCCATTGTGCCGTCACAGTGTTCCATTGTTCCATCATAGTGCTCCATTGTTCAATCATATTGCTCCATTGAGCCATGACAGTGCACCATTGTTCTGTCATAGTGATCCATTGTTTTGTAACAAAGCTCCATTGCTCCATCACAGTGCTCCATTGTGCCATCACAGTGCTCCATTGTTCTGTCATAGTGCTCTATTGTGCCATCACAGTGCCCCATTGTTCCGTCACAGTACTCCATTGTGCCGTCACAGTGCTCCATTGTTCCATCATAGTGCTCCATTGTTCCATCATAGTGCTCCATTGTGCCATCACAGTGCTCCATTGTTCTGTCATAGTGCTCCATTCTTCTGTCACAGTGCTCCATTGTTCCATCACAGTGCTCCATTGTGCCATCACAGTGCTCCATTGTTCCATCTCAGTGTTCCATTGTTCCATCATAATGGTCCCTTGTTCTGTCACAGTGTTCCATTGTTTTTTCACAGTGCTCCATTGTTCCATCACAGTGCTCCATTGTTCTGTCACAGTGTTCCATTGCTTCGTCACAGTGCTCAATTGTTCCATCACAGTACACCACTGTTCTGTCACAGTGCTCGATTGTGCCATCATAGTGCTCCATTGTTCCATCATAGTGCTCCATTGTGCCATCACAGTGCTCCATTGTTCTGTCATAGTGCTCCATTGTTTAGTGACAATGCTCCATTGTTCCATCACAGTGCTCCATTGTTCTGTCATAGTGCTCCATTGTTTAGTGACAATGCTCCATTGTTCCATCACAGTGCTCCATTGTGCCATCACAGTGCTCCATTGTTCTGTCACAGTGCTCTATTGTGCCATCACAGTGCTCCATTGTTCCATCACAGTGTTCCATTGATCCATCATAATGGTCCCTTGTTCTGTCACAGTGTTCCATTGTTTTGTCAGAGTGCTCCATTGTGCCATCACAGTGCTCCATTGTGCCATCACAGTGATGCATTGTTCTGTCACAGTGTTCCATTGCTTCGTCACAGTGCTCAATTGTTCCATCACAGTACACCATTGTTCTGTCACAGTGCTCGATTGTGCCATCATAGTGCTCCATTGTTCTGTCATAGTGCGCAATTGTTTTGTCACAATGCTCCATTGTTCCAACACAGTGCTCCATTGTGCCATCACAGTGCTCCATTGTTCCATCACAGTGCTCCATTGTTCCATCACAGTGCTCCATTGTTCCATCACAGTGCTCCATTGTGCCATCACAGTGCTCCACTGTTCTGTCATAGTGCTCCATTGTGCCATCACAGTGCTCCATTCTTCTGTCATAGTGCTCTATTGTGCCATCACATTGCCCCATTGTTCCTTCACAGTACTCCATTGTGCCGTCACAGTGCTCCATTGTTCCATCATAGTGCTCCATTGTGATATCACAGTGCTCCATTGTTCTGTCATAGTGATCCATTGTTTTGTCACAATGCTCCATTGTTCCATCACAGTACTCCATTTTGCCATCACACTGCTCCATTGTTCTGTCACAGTGCTCTATTGTGCCATCATAGTGCTCCATTGTTCCATCACAGTGTTCCATTGTTCCATCATAATGGTCCCTTGTTCTGTCATAGAGCACCATTGTTTTGTCACAGTGCTCCATTGTTCCATCACAGTGCTCCATTGTGCCATCACAGTGCTCCATTGTGCCATCACAGTGCTCCATTGTTCTGTCACAGTTTTCCATTGCTTCGTCACAGTGCTCAATTTTTCCATCACAGTACACCATTGTTCTGTCACAGTGCTCGATTGTGCCATCACAGTGCTCCATTGTTCTGTCATAGTGAGCCATTGTTTTGCCACAATGCTCCATTGTTCCAACACAGTGCTCCATTGTGCCATCACAGTGCTCCATTGTTCCATCACAGTGCTGAATTGTTCCATCACAGTTCTCAATTGTGCCGTCACAATGCTCCATTGCCCCATCACAGTGCTCCACTGTTCTGTCACAGTGCTCTATTATGCCATCAAAGTGCTCCATTGTTCCATCACAGTGCTCCATTGTGCCATCACAATGCTCCGTTTTTCCATCACAGTGCTCCATTGTGCCATCACAGTGCTCCATTGTTCTGTCATAGTGCTCCATTGTTTTGTCATAGTGCTCCATTGTTACATCACAGGCTCCATTGTGCCATCACAGTGCTCCATTGTTCTGTGATAGTGCTCCATTGTTCCATCACAATGCTCCGTTGTGCCATCATATTGCTCCATTGTTCTGTCAAAGTGCTCCATTGTTTTGTCACAGTGCTCAATTGTTCCATCACAGTGCACCATTGTTCTGTGACAGTGCTCCATTGTACCATCACAGTGCTCTATTGTTCTGTCATAGTGCTCCATTGTTTTCTCACAGTACTCAATTGTTCCATCATAGTGCTTCATTGTGCCATCATAGTGCTCCATTGTGCCATCACAGTGCTCGATTGTTCCATAATAGTGCTTCATTGTGCCATCACAGTGCTCCATTGTTCCATCACCGTGCTCCACTGTTCTGTCATAGTGCTCCATTGTGCCATCACAGTGCTCCATTGTTCTGTCATAGTGCTCTATTGTGCCATCACAGTGCCCCATTGTTCCGTCACAGTACTCCATTGTGCCGTCACAGTGCTCCATTGTTCCATCATAGTGCTCCATTGTTCCATCATAGTGCTCCATTGAGCCATCACAGTGCTCCATTGTTCTGTCATATTGATCCATTGTTTTGTAACAATGCTCCATTGCTCCATCACAGTGCTCCATTGTGCCATCACAGTGCTCCATTGTTCCATCACAGTGCTCCATTGTTCTGTCACAGTGCTTTATTGTGTCATCACAGTGCTCCATTGTTCCATCACAGTGTTCCATTGTTCCAACATATTGGTCCCTTGTTCTGTCATAGTGCTCCATTGTTTTGTCACAGTTCTCCATTCTTCCATCACAGTGCTCCATTGTGCCTTCACAGTGCTCTATTCTGTCATAGTGCTCTATTGTGCCATCACAGTGCTCCATTGTGCCATTACAGTGCCCCATTGTTCTGTCAGAGTTCTCCATTGTGCCGTCACAGTGTTCCATTGTTCCATCATAGTGCTCCATTGTGCCAACACTGTGCTACATTGTTCTTTCTTAGTGCTCCATTGTTCCATCACAGTGCTCCGTTGTGCCATCATAATGCTCCATTGTTCTGTCACATTGCTCCATTGTTTCGTCACAGTGCTCCATTGTTCCATCACAGTGCACCATTTTTCTGTCACAGTGCTCCATTGTACCATCACAGTCCTATATTTTTCTGTCATAGTGCTCCATTGTTTTCTCACAGTACTCAATTGTTCCATCATAGTGCTCCATTGTGCCATCACAGTGCTCCATTGTGCCATCACAGTGCTCCACTGTTCGGTCATAGTGCTCCATTGTGCCATCACAGTGCTCCATTGTTCTGTCATAGTGCTCTATTGTGCCATCACAGTGCCCCATTGTTCCGTCACAGTAATCCATTGTGCCGTCACAGTGCTCCATTGTTCTGTCATAGTGCTCCATTGTTTTGTGACAATGCTCCATTGTTCCATCACAGTGCTCCATTGTGCCATCACAGTGCTCCATTGTTCTGTCACAGTGTTCTATTGCTTCGTCACAGTGCTCAATTGTTCCATCACAGTACACCCTTGTTCTGCCACAGCTCTCGATTGTGCCATCACAGTGCTCCTTTGTTCTGTCATAGTGCGCCATTTTTTGTCACAATGCTCCATTGTTCCAACACAGTGCTCCATTGTGCCATCACAGTGCTCCATTGTTCCATCACAGTGCTCCATTGTTCCATCACAGTTCTCAATTGTGCCGTCACAATGCTCCATTGCCCCATCACAGTGCTCCATTGTTCTGTCACAGTGCTCTATTATGCCATCAAAGTGCTCCATTGTTCCATCACAGTGCTCCATTGTGCCATCACAGTGCTCCATTTTGCCATCATAGTGCTCCATTGTGCCATCACAGTGCTCCATTGTTCTGTCATAGTGCTCCATTGTTTTGACACAGTGCTCCATTGTTCCATCACAGTGCTCCATTGTGCCATCACAGTGCTCCATTGTTCTGTGATAGTGCTCCATTGTTCCATCACAGTGCTCCGTTGTGCCATCATAGTGCTCCATTGTTCTGTCAAAGTACTCAATTGTTTTGTCACAGTTGTCCATTGTTCCATCACAGGGCACCATTGTTCTGTCACAGTGCTCCATTGTACCATCACAGTGCACTATTGTTCTGTCATAGTGCTCCATTATTTTCTCACAGTACTCAATTGTTCCATCATAATGCTTCATTGTGCCATCACAGTGCTCCATTGTGCCATCACAGTGCTCCATTGTTACATCATAGTGCTTCATTGTGCCATCACAGTGCTCCATTGTGCCATCACAGTGCTCCACTGTTCTGTCATAGTGCTCCATTGTGCCATCACAGTGCTCCATTGTTCTGTCATAGTGCTCTATTGTGCCATCACAGTGCCCCATTGTTCCGTCACAGTACTCCATTGTGCCGTCACAGTGCTCCATTGTTCCATCATAGTGCTCCATTGTTCCATCATAGTGCTCCCTTGTGCCATCACAGTGCTCCATTGTTCTGTCATAGTGCTCCATTGTTCTGACACAGTGCTCCATTGTTCCATCACAGTGCTCCATTGTGCCATCACAGTGCTCCATTGTTCTGTCACAGTGCTCTATTGCGCCATCACTGTGCTCCATTATTCCATCACAGTGTTCCATTGTTCCATCATAATGGTCCCTTGTTCTGACACAGTGTTCGATTGTTTTGTCACAGTGCTCCATTGTGCCATCACAGTGCTCCATTGTTCTGTCACAGTGTTCCATTGCTTCGTCACAGTGCTCAATTGTTCCATCACAGTACACCATTGTTCTGTTACAGTGCTAGATTGTGCCATCAGAGTGCTCCATTGTTCTGTCATAGTGTGCAATTGTTTTGTCACAATGCTCCATTGTTCCAACACAGTGCTCCATTGTGCCATCACAGTGCTCCATTGTTACATCACAGTGCTCCATTGTTCCATCATAGTGCTCCATTCTTTCATCACAGTGCTCCATTGCCCCATCACAGTGCTCCATTGTTCTGTCACAGTGCTCTATTATGCCATCAAAGTACTCCATTGTTCCATCACAGTGCTCCATTGTGCCGTCACAGTGCTCTATTGTTCCGTCATAGTGCTCCATTGTGCCATCACAGTGCTCTATTATACTGTCATAGTGCTCCATTGTTTCGTCACAGTGCTCCATTGTGCCGTCACAGTGCTCCCTTGTGCCGTCACAGTGCTCCATTGTTCCTTCACAGTGCTCCATTGTTCTGTCATAGTGCTCCTTAGTGCCATCACACTGCCCCTTTGTTCCGTCACAGTACTCCATTGTGCCGTCACAGTGTTCCATTGTTCCATCATAGTGCTCCATTGTTCCATCATAGTGCTCCATTGAGCCATCACAGTGCTCCATTGTTCTGTCATAGTGATCCATTATTTTGTAACAATGCTCCATTGCTACATCACAGTGCTCCATTGTGCCATCAGAGTGCTCCATTGTTCCATCACAGTGCTCCATTGTTCTGTCACAGTGCTCTATTGTGCCATCACAGTGCTCCATTGTTCCATCACAGTGTTCCATTGTTCCAACATATTGGTCCCTTGTTCTGTCATAGTGCTCCATTGTTTTGTCACAGTTCTCCATTCTTCCATCACAGTGCTCCATTGTGCCTTCACAGTGCTCTATTCTGTCATAGTGCTCTATTGTGCCATCACAGTGCTCCATTGTGCCATCACAGTGCCCCATTGTTCTGTCACAGTTCTCCATTGTGCCGTCACAGTGTTCCATTGTTCCATCATAGTGCTCCATTGTGCCAACATAGTGCTCCATTGTTCTTTCTTAGTGTTCCATTGTTCCATCACAGTGCTCCGTTGTGCCATCATAGTGCTCCATTGTTCTGTCAAAGTGCTCCATTGTTTTGTCACAGTGCTCCATTGTTCCATCACAGTGCACCATTGTTCTGTCACAGTGCTCCATTGTACCATCACAGTGCTCTATTGTTCTATCATAGTGCTCCATTGTATTCTCACAGTACTCAATTGTTCCATCATAGTGCTTCATTGTGCCATCACAGTGCTCCATTGTGCCATCACAGTGCTCCATTGTGCCATCACAGTGCTCCATTGTTACATCATAGTGCTTCATTGTGCCATCACAGTGCTCCATTGTGCCATCACAGTGCTCCACTGTTCTGTCATAGTGCTCCATTGTGCCATCACAGCGGTCCATTGTTCTGTCATAGTGCTCTATTGTGCCAACACAGTGCCCCATTGTTCCGTCACAGTACTCAATTGTGCCGTCACAGTGCTCCATTGTTCCATCATAGTGCTCCATTGTTCCATCATAGTGCTCCATTGTGCCATCACAGTGCTCCATTGTTCTGTCATCGTGCTCCATTGTTCTGTCACAGTGCTCCATTGTTCCATCACAGTGCTCCATTGTTCTGTCACAGTGCTCTATTGCGCCATCACAGTGGTCTATTGTTCCATCACAGTGTTCCATTGTTCCATCATAATGGTCTCTTGTTCTGTCACAGTGTTCCATTGTTTTGTCACAGTGCTCCATTGTTCCATCACAGTGCTCAATTGTGCCATCACAGTGCTCCATTTTGCCATCACAGTGCTCCATTGTTCTGTCACAGTGCTCGATTGTGCCATCAGAGTGCTCCATTGTTCTGTCATAGTGTGCAATTGTTTTGTCAAAATGCTCCATTGTATCAACACAGTGCTCCATTAGCCATCACAGTGCTCCATTGTTACATCACAGTGCTCCATTGTTCCATCACAGTGCTCCATTCTTTCATCATAGTGCTCCATTGCCCCATCTCAGTGCTCCATTGTTCTGTCACAGTGCTCTATTATGCCATCAAAGTACTCCATTGTTCTGAAATAGTGCTCTATTGTGCCATCACAGTGCCCCATTGTTCCATCACAGTAATCCATTGTGCCGTCACAGTGACCCATTGTTCCATCATAGTGCTCCATTGTTCCATCATAGTGCTCCATTGTGCCATCCAGTGCTCCATTGTTCTGTCATAGTGCTCCATTGTTTTGTGACAATGCTCCATTGTTCCATTACAGTGCTCCATTGTGCCATCACAGTGCTCCATTGTTCTGTCACAGTGCTCTATTATGCCATCAAAGTACTCCATTGTTCCATCACAGTGCTCCATTGTGCCGTCACAGTGCTCTATTGTTCTGTCATAGTGCTCCATTGTGCCATCACAGTGATCTATTATACTGTCACAGTGCTCCCTTGTTGCGTCACAGTGCTCCATTGTTCCTTCACAGTGCTCCATTGTTCTGTCATAGTGCTCCTTAGTGCCATCACACTGCCCCTTTGTTCCGTCACAGTACTCCATTGTGCCGTCACAGTGTTCCATTGTTCCATCGTAGTGCTCCATTGTTCCATCATAGTGCTCCATTGAGCCATCACAGTGTTCCATTGTTCTGTCATACTGATCCATTGTTTTGTAACAATGCTCCATTGCTCCATCACAGTGCTCCATTGTGCCATCACTGTGCTCCATTGTTCCATCACAGTGCTCCATTGTTCTGTCACAGTGGTCTATTGTGCCATCACAGTGCTCCATTGTTCCATCACAGTGTTCCATTGTTCCAACATATTGGTCCCTTGTTCTGTCATAGTGCTCCATTGTTTTGTCTCAGTTCTCCATTCTTCCATCACAGTGCTCCATTGTGCCTTCACAGTGCTCTATTCTGTCATATTGCTCTATTGTGCCATCACAGTGCTCCATTGTGCCGTCACAGTGCCCCATTGTTCTGTCAGAGTTCTCCATTGTGCCGTCACAGTGTTCCATTGTTCCATCATAGTGCTCCATTGTGCCAACACTGTGCTCCATTGTTCTTTCTTAGTGCTCCATTGTTTCATCACAGTGCTCCGTTGTGCCATCATAATGCTCCATTGTTCTGTCACAGTGCTCCATTGTTTCGTCACAGTGCTCCATTGTTCCATCACAGTGCACCATTGTTCTGTCACAGTGCTCCATTGTACCATCACAGTGCTCTATTGTTCTGTCATAGTGCTCCATTGTTTTCTCCCAGTACTCAAATGTTCCATCATAGTGCTTCATTGTGCCATCACAGTGCTCCATTGTGCCATCACAATGCTCCATTGTTCCATCATAGTGCTTCATTGTGCCATCACAGTGCTCAATTGTGCCATCACAGTGCTCCACTGTTCTGTCATAGTGCTCCATTGTGCCATCACAGTGCTCTATTGTTCTGTCATAGTGCTCTATTGTGCCATCACAGTGCCCCATTGTTCCGTCACAGTAATCCATTGTGCCGTCACAGTGCTCCATTGTTCCATCATAGTGCTCCATTGTTCCATCATAGTGCTCCATTGTGCCATCAAGAGCTCCATTGTTCTGTCATAGTGCTCCATTGTCTTGTGACAATGCTCCATTGTTCCATCACAGTGCTCCATTGTGCCATCATAGTGCTCCATTGTTCTGTCACAGTGCTCCATTGCCCCATCACAGTGGTCCATTGTTCTGTCACAGTGCTCTATTATGCCATCAAAGTACTCCATTGTTCCATCATAGTGATCTATTGTGCCATCACAGTGCTCCATTGCCACATCACAGTGCTCCATTTTTCTGTCACAGTGCTCTATTGTGCCATCACAGTGCTCCATTGTTCCATCACAGTGTTCCATTGTTCCAACATATTGGTCCCTTGTTCTGTCATAGTGCTCCATTGTTTTGTCACAGTTCTCCATTCTTCCATCACAGTGCTCCATTGTGCCTTCACAGTGCTCTATTCTGTCATATTGCTCTATTGTGCCATCACAGTGCTCCATTGTGCCGCCACAGTGCCCCATTGTTCTGTCAGAGTTCTCCATTGTGCCGTCACAGTGTTCCATTGTTCCATCATAGTGCTCTATTGTGCCAACACTGTGCTCCATTGTTCTTTCTTAGTGCTCCATTGTTCCATCACAGTGTTCCATTGTTCCAACATATTGGTCCCTTGTTCTGTCATAGTGCTCCATTGTTTTGTCACAGTTCTCCATTCTTCCATCACAGTGCTCCATTGTGCCGTCACAGTGCTCTATTGTTCTGTCATAGTGCTCCATTGTTCCATCACAGTGCTCCATTGCCACATCACAGTGATCCATTGTTCTGTCACAGTGGTCTATTGTGCCATCACAGTGCTCCATTGTTCCATCACAGTGTTCCATTGTTCCAACATATTGGTCCCTTGTTCTGTCATAGTGCTCCATTGTTTTGTCACAGTTCTCCATTCTTCCATCACAGTGCTCCATTGTGCCATCACAGTGCTCCATTGTTCTGTCACAGTGTTCCATTGCTTCGTCACAGTGCTCAATTGTTCCATCACAGTACACCATTGTTCTGTCACAGTGCTCGATTGTGCCATCAGAGTGCTCCATTGTTCTGTCATAGTGCGCAATTGTTTTGTCACAATGCTCCATTGTTCCAACACAGTGCTCCATTGTGCCATCACAGTGCTCCATTGTTCCATCACAGTGCTCCATTGTTCCATCACAGTTCTCAATTGTGCCGTCACAATGCTCTATTGCCCCAACACAGTGCGCCATTGTTCTGTCACAGTGCTCTATTATGCCATCAAAGTGCTCCATTGTTCCATCACAGTGCTCCATTGTGCCATCACAGTGCTCAATTTTGCCATCATAGTGCTCCATTGTGCCATCACTGTGCTCCATTGCAACATCACAGTGCTCCATTGTTCTGTCACAGTGCTCTATTGTGCCATCACTGTGCTCCATTGTTCCATCACAGTGTTCCATTGTTCCAACATATTGGTCCCTTGTTCTGTCATAGTGCTCCATTGTTTTGTCACAGTTCTCCATTCTTCCATCACAGTGCTCCATTGTGCCTTCACAGTGCTCTATTCTGTCATATTGCTCTATTGTGCCATCACAGTGCTCCATTGTGCCGCCACAGTGCCCCATTGTTCTGTCAGAGTTCTCCATTGTGCCGTCACAGTGTTCCATTGTTCCATCATAGTGCTCCATTGTGCCAACACTGTGCTCCATTGTTCTTTCTTAGTGCTCCATTGTTCCATCACAGTGTTCCATTGTTCCAACATATTGGTCCCTTGTTCTGTCATAGTGCTCCATTGTTTTGTCACAGTTCTCCATTCTTCCATCACAGTGCTCCATTGTGCCGTCACAGTGCTCTATTGTTCTGTCATAGTGCTCCATTGTTCCATCACAGTGCTCCATTGCCACATCACAGTGATCCATTGTTCTGTCACAGTGGTCTATTGTGCCATCACAGTGCTCCATTGTTCCATCACAGTGTCCCATTGTTCCAACATATTGGTCCCTTGTTCTGTCATAGTGCTCCATTGTTTTGTCACAGTTCTCCATTCTTCCATCACAGTGCTCCATTGTGCCATCACAGGGCTCCATTGTTCTGTCACAGTGTTCCATTGCTTCGTCACAGTGCTCAATTGTTCCATCACAGTACACCATTGTTCTGTCACAGTGCTCGATTGTGCCATCAGAGTGCTCCATTGTTCTGTCATAGTGCGCAATTGTTTTGTCACAATGCTCCATTGTTCCAACACAGTGCTCCATTGTGCCATCACAGTGCTCCATTGTTCCATCACAGTGCTCCATTGTTCCATCACAGTTCTCAATTGTGCCGTCACAATGCTCTATTGCCCCAACACAGTGCGCCATTGTTCTGTCACAGTGCTCTATTATGCCATCAAAGTGCTCCATTGTTCCATCACAGTGCTCCATTGTGCCATCACAGTGCTCAATTTTGCCATCATAGTGCTCCATTGTGCCATCACAGTGCTCCATTGTTCTGTCATAGTGCTCCATTGTTTTGACACAATGCTCCATTGTTCCATCACAGTGCTCCATTGTGCCATCACAGTGCTCCATTGTTCTGTCACAGTGCTCTATTATGCCATCAAAGTGCTCCATTGTTCCATCACAGTGCTCCATTGTTCCATCATAGTGCTCAATTGTTCCAACATAGTGCTCCATTGTGCCATCACAGTGCTCCATTGTTCTGTCATAGTGCTCCATTTTTCTGACACAGTGCTCCATTGTGCCATCACAGTGCTCCATTGTGCCATCAGAGTGCTCCCTTGTTCTGTCACAGTGCTCTATTGCGCCATAACAGTGCTACATATTTCCATCACAGTGTTCCATTGTTTCATCATAATGGTCCCTTGTTCTGTCACAGTGTTCCATTGTTTTGTCACAGTGCTCCATTGTGCCATCACAGTGCTCCATTGTGCCATCACAGTGCTCCATTGTTCTGTCACAGTGTTCCATTGCTTCTTCACAGTGCTCAATTGTTCCATCACAGTACATCATTGTTCTGTCACAGTGCTCGATTGTGCCATCAGAGTGCTCCATTGCTCTGTCATAGTGTGCAATTGTTTTGTCACAATGCTCCATTGTTCCAACACAGTGCTCCATTGTGCCATCACAGGGCTCCAGTGTTACATCACAGTGCTCCATTGTTCCATCAGAGTGCTCCATTCTTTCATCACAGTGCTCCATTGCCCCATCATAGTGCTCCATTGTTCTGTCACAGTGCTCTATTATGCCATCAAAGTACTCCATTGTTCCATCACAGTGCTCCATTGTGCCGTCACAGAGCTCTATTTTTCTGTCATAGTGCTCCATTGTGCCATCACAGTGCTCTATTATACTGTCACAGTGCTCCATTGTTTCGTCACAGTGCTCCATTGTGCAGTCACAGTGCTCCCTTGTGCCGTCACAGTGCTCCATTTTTCCTTCACAGTGCTCCATTGTTCTGTCATAGTGCTCCATTGTGCCATCACACTGCCCCTTTGTTCCGTCACAGTACTCCATTGTGCCGTCACAGTGTTCCATTGTTCCATCATAGTGCTCCATTGTTCCATCACAGTGCTCCATTGTTCTGTCACAGTGCTCTATTGTGCCATCACAGTGCTCCATTGTTCCATCACAGTGTTCCATTGTTCCAACATATTGGTCTCTTGTTCTGTCATAGTGCTCCATTGTTTTGTCACAGTGCTCCATTGTTCCATCACAGTGCTCCATTGCCCCATCACAGTGCTCCATTGTTCTGTCACAGTGCTCTATTATGCCATCAAAGTACTCCATTGTTCCATCACAGTGCTCCCTTGTGCCGTCACAGTGCTCCATTGTGCCATCACAGTGCCCCATTGTTCTGGCACAGTTCTCCATTGTGCCGTCACAGTGTTCCATTATTCCATCATAGTGCTCCATTGTGCCAACACAGTGCTCCATTGTTCTTTCTTAGTGCTCCATTGTTCCATCACAGTGCTCCGTTGTGCCATCATAGTGCTCCATTGTTCTGTCAAAGTGCTCCATTGTTTTGTCACAGTGCTCCATTGTTCCATCACAGTGCACCATTGTTCTGTCACAGTGCTCCATTGTACCATCACAGTGCTCTATTGTTCTGACATAGTGCTCCATTGTTTTCTCACAGTACTCAATTGTTCCATCTTAGTGCTTCATTGTGCCATCACAGTGCTCCATTGTGCCATCACAGTGCTCCATTGTTCCATCATAGTGCTTCATTGTGCCATCACAGTGCTCCATTGTGCCATCACAGTGCTCCACTGTTCTGTCATAGTGCTCCATTGTGCCATCACAGTGCTCCATTGTTCTGTCATAGTGCTCTATTGTGCCATCACAGTGCCCCATTGTTCCGTCACAGTGCTCTATTGCGCCATCACAGTGCTCCATTGTTCTGTCACAGTGCTCTATTGCGCCATCACATTGCTCCATTGTTCTGTCATAGTGCTCCTTAGTGCCATCACACTGCCCCTTTGTTCCGTCACAGTAGTCCTTTGTGCCGTCACAGTGCTCCATTGTTTCGTCACAGTGCTCCATTGTGCCGTCACAGTGCTCCATTGTGCCATCACAGTGCTCCATTGTTCTGTCACAGTGTTCAATTGCTTTGTCACAGTGCTCAATTGTTCCATCACAGTACACCATTGTTCTGTCACAGTGCTCGATTGTGCCATCAGAGTGCTCCATTGTTCTGTCATAGTGTGCAATTGTTTTGTCACAATGCTCCATTGTTCCAACCCAGTGCTCCATCAGCCATCACAGTGCTCCATTGTTCTGTCACAGTGCTCCATTGTTCTGTCACAGTGCTCTATTATGCCATCAAAGTACTCCATTGTTCCATCACAGTGCTCCATTGTGCCGTCACAGTGCTCTATTGTTCTGTCATAGTGCTCCATTGTGCCATCACAGTGCTCTATTATACTGTCACAGTGCTTCATTGTTTCGTCACAGTTCTCCATTGTGCCGTCACAGTGCTCAATTGTGCCGTCACAGTGCTCCATTGTTCCTTCACAGTGCTACATTGTTCTGTCATAGTGCTCCTTTGTGCCATCGCACTGCCCCTTTGTTCTGTCACAGTACTCCATTGTGCCGTCACAGTGTTCCATTGTTCCATCATAGTGCTCCATTGTTCCATCATAGTGCTCCATTGAGCCATCACAGTGCTCCATTGTTCTGTCATAGTGATCCATTGTTTTGTAACAATGCTCCATTGCTCCATCACAGTGCTCCATTGTGCCATCACAGTGCTCCATTGTTCCATCACAGTGATCCATTGTTCTGTCACAGTGGTCTATTGTGCCATCACAGTGCTCCATTGTTCCATCACAGTGTTCCATTGTTCCAACATATTGGTCCCTTGTTCTGTCATAGTGCTCCATTGTTTTGTCACAGTTCTCCATACTTCCATCACAGTGCTCCATTGTGCCTTCACAGTGCTCTATTCTGTCATAGTGCTCTATTGTGCCATCACAGTGCTCCATTGTGCCATTACAGTGCCCCATTTTTCTGTCAGAGTTCTCCATTGTGCCGTCACAGTGTTCCATTGTTCCATCATAGTGCTCCATTGTGCCAACACAGTGCTCCATTGTTCTTTTTAGTGCTCCATTGTTCCATCACAGTGCTCCGTTGTGCCATCATAATGCTCCATTGTTCTGTCAGAGTGCTCCATTGTTTCGTCACAGTGCTCCATTGTTCCATCACAGTGCACCATTGTTCTGTCACAGTGCTCCATTGTACCATCACAGTGCTCTATTGTTCTGTCATAGTGCTCCATTGTTTTCTCACAGTACTCAATTGTTCCATCATAGTGCTCCATTGTGCCATCACAGTGCTCCATTGTGCCATCACAGTGCTCCATTGTTCTGTCATAGTGCTCCATTGTGCCATCACAGTGCTCCATTATTCTGTCATAGTGCCCTATTGTGCCATCACAGTGCCCCATTGTTCCGTCACAGTAATTCTTTGTGCCGTCACAGTGCTCCATTGTTCCATCATAGTGCTCCATTGTTCCATCATAGTGCTCCATTGTGCCATCACAGTGCTCCATTGTTCTGTCATAGTGCTCCATTGTTTTGTAACAATGCTCCATTGTTCCATCACAGTGCTCCATTGTGCCATTACAGTGCTCCTTTTTTCTGTCACAGTGCTCGATTGTGCCATCAGAGTGCTCCATTGTTCTGTCATAGTGCGCCATTGTTTTGTCACAATGCTCCATTGTTCCAACACAGTGCTCCATTGTGCCATCACAGTGCTCCATTGTTCCATCACAGTGCTCCATTGTTCCATCACAGTTCTCAATTTTGCAGACACAATGCTCCATTGCCCCAACACAGTGCTCCATTGTTCTGTCACAGTGCTCTATTATGCCATCAAAGTGCTCCATTGTTCCATCACAGTGCTCCATTGTGCCATCACAGTGCTCAATTTTGCCATCATAGTGCTCCATTGTGCCATCACAGTGCTCCATTGTTCTGTCATAGTGCTCCATTGTTTTGACACAATGCTCCATTGTTCCATCACAGTGCTCCATTGTGCCATCACAGTGCTCCATTGTTCTGTCACATTGCTCTATTATGCCATCAAAGTGCTCCATTGTTCCATCACAGTGCTCCATTGTTCCATCATAGTGCTCAATTGTTCCATCATAGTGCTCCATTGTGCCATCACAGTGCTCCATTGTTCTGTCATAGTGCTCCATTGTTCTGACACAGTGCTCCATTGTTCCATCACAGTGCTCCATTGTGCCATCAGAGTGCTCCCTTGTTCTTTCACAGTGCTCTATTGCGCCATCACAGTGCTCCATTGTTCCATCACAGTGTTCCATTGTTTCATTATAATGGTCTCTTGTTCTGTCACAGTGTTCCATTGTTTTGTCACAGTGCTCCATTGTGCCATCACAGTGCTCCATTGTGCCATCATAATGCTCCATTGTTCTGTCAGAGTGCTCCATTGTTTCGTCACAGTGCTCCATTGTTCCATCACAGTGCACCATTGTTCTGTCACAGTGCTCCATTGTACCATCACAGTGCTCTATTGTTCTGTCATAGTGCTCCATTGTTTTCTCACAGTACTCAATTGTTCCATCATAGTGCTCCATTGTGCCATCACAGTGCTCCATTGTGACATCACAGTGCTCCACTGTTCTGTCATAGTGCTCCATTGTGCCATCACAGTGCTCCATTATTCTGTCATAGTGCTCTATTGTGCCATCACAGTGCCCCATTGTTCCGTCACAGTAATCGATTGTGCCGTCACAGTGCTCCATTGTTCCATCATAGTGCTCCATTGTTCCATCATAGTGCTCCATTGTGCCATCACAGTGCTCCATTGTTCTGTCATAGTGCTCCATTGTTTTGTAACAATGCTCCATTGTTCCATCACAGTGCTCCATTGTGCCATTACAGTGCTCCATTTTTCTGTCACAGTGCTCTATTGTGCCATCACAGTGCTCCATTGTTCCATCACAGTGTACCATTTTTCCATCATAATGGTCCCTTGTTCTGTCACAGTGTTCCATTGTTTTGTCACAGTGCTCCATTGTTCCATCACAGTGCTCTATTCTGCCATCACAGTGCTCCATTGTGCCATCACAGTGCTCCATTGTTCTGTCACAGTGTTCCATTGCTTCGTCACAGTGCTCAATTGTTCCATCACAGTACACCATTGTTCTGTCACAGTGCTCGATTGTGCCATCAGAGTGCTCCATTGTTCTGTCATAGTGCGCCATTGTTTTGTCACAATGCTCCATTGTTCCAACACAGTGCTCCATTGTGCCATCACAGTGCTCCATTGTTCCATCACAGTGCTCCATTGTTCCATCACAGTTCTCAATTGTGCAGTCACAATGCTCCATTGCCCCAACACAGTGCTCCATTGTTCTGTCACAGTGCTCTATTATGCCATCAAAGTGCTCCATTGTTCCATCACAGTGCTCCATTGTTCCATCATAGTGCTCAATTGTTCCATCATAGTGCTCCATTGTGCCATCACAGTGCTCCATTGTTCTGTCATAGTGCTCCATTGTTCTGACACAGTGCTCCATTGTGCCATCACAGTGCTCCATTGTGCCATCAGAGTGCTCCCTTGTTCTGTCACAGTGCTCTATTGCGCCATCACAGTGCTCCATTGTTCCATCACAGTGTTCCATTGTTTCATTATAATGGTCTCTTGTTCTGTCACAGTGTTCCATTGTTTTGTCACAGTGCTCCATTGTGCCATCACAGTGCTCCATTGTGCCATCACAGTGCTCCATTGTTCTGTCACAGTGTTCCATTGCTTCTTCACAGTGCTCAATAGTTCCATCACAGTACACCATTGTTCTGTCACAGTGCTCGATTGTGCCATCAGAGTGCTCCATTGTTCTGTCATAGTGTGCAATTGTTTTGTCACAATGCTCCATTGTTCCAACACAGTGCTCCATTGTGCCATCACAGTGCTCCAGTGTTACATCACAGTGCTCCATTGTTCCATCACAGTGCTCCATTCTTTCATCACAGTGCTCCATTGCCCCATCACAGTGCTCCATTGTTCTGTCACAGTGCTCTATTATGCCATCAAAGTACTCCATTGTTCCATCACAGTGCTCCATTGTGCCGTCACAGAGCTCTATTGTTCTGTCATAGTGCTCCATTGTGCCATCCCAGTGCTCTATTATACTGTCACAGTGCTCCATTGTTTCGTCACAGTGCTCCATTGTGCAGTCACAGTGCTCCCTTGTGCCGTAACAGTGCTCCATTGTTCCTTCACAGTGCTCCATTGTTCTGTCATAGTGCTCCTTAGTGCCATCACACTACCCCTTTGTTCCGTCACAGTACTCCATTGTGCCGTTACAGTGTTCCATTGTTCCATCATAGTGCTCCATTGTTCCATCACAGTGCTCCATTGTTCTGTCACAGTGCTCTATTGTGCCATCACAGTGCTCCATTGTTCCATCACAGTGTTCCATTGTTCCAACATATTGGTCTCTTGTTCTGTCATAGTGCTCCATTGTTTTGTCACAGTGCTCCATTGTTCCATCACAGTGCTCCATTGCCCCATCACAGTGCTCCATTGTTCTGTCACAGTGCTCTATTATGCCATCAAAGTACTCCATTGTTCCATCACAGTGCTCCCTTGTGCCGTCACAGTGCTCCATTGTGCCATCACAGTGCCCCATTGTTCTGGCACAGTTCTCCATTGTGCCGTCACAGTGTTCCATTATTCCATCATAGTGCTCCATTGTGCCAACACAGTGCTCCATTGTTCTTTCTTAGTGCTCCATTGTTCCATCACAGTGCTCAGTTGTGCCATCATAGTGCTCCATTGTTCTGTCAAAGTGCTCCATTGTTTTGTCACAGTGCTCCATTTTTCCATCACAGTGCACCATTGTTCTGTCACAGTGCTCCATTGTACCATCACAGTGCCCTATTGTTCTGTCATAGTGCTCCATTGTTTTCTCACAGTACTCAATTGTTCCATCTTAGTGCTTCATTGTGCCATCACAGTGCTCCATTGTGCCATCACAGTGCTCCATTGTTCCATCATAGTGCTTCATTGTGCCATCACAGTGCTCCATTGTGCCATCATAGTGCTCCACTGTTCTGTCATAGTGCTCCATTGTGCCATCACAGTGCTCCATTGTTCTGTCATAGTGCTCTATTGTGCCATCACAGTGCCCCATTGTTCCGTCACAGTACTCCATTGTGCCGTCACAGTGCTCCATTGTTCCATCATAGTGCTCCATTGTTCCATCATAGTGCTCCATTGTGCCATCACAGTGCTCCATTGTTCTGTCATAGTGCTCCATTGTTCTGTCACAGTGCTCCATTGTTCCATCACAGTGCTCCATTGTGCCATCACAGTGCTCCATTGTTCTGTCACAGTGCTCTATTGCGCCATCACAGTGCTCCATTGTTCCATCACAGTGTTCCATTGTTCCATCATAATGGTCTCTTGTTCTGTCACAGTGTTCCATTGTTTTGTCACAGTGCTCCATTGTTCCATCACAGTGCTCCTTTGTGCCATCACAGTGCTCCATTGTGCCATCACAGTGCTCCATTGTTCTGTCACAGTGTTCCATTGCTTCGTCACAGTGCTCAATTGTTCCATCACAGTACACCATTGTTCTGTCACAGTGCTCGATTGTGCCATCAGAGTGCTCCATTGTTCTGTCATAGTGTGCAATTGTTTTGTCACAATGCTCCATTGTTCCAACACAGTGCTCCATTAGCCATCACAGTGCTCCATTGTTACATCACAGTGCTCCATTGTTCCATCACAGTGCTCCATTCTTTCATCACAGTGCTCCATTGCCCCATCACAGTGCTCCATTGTTCTGTCACAGTGCTCTATTATGCCATCAAAGTACTCCATTGTTCCATCACAGTGCTCCATTGTGCCGTCACAGTGCTCTATTGTTCTGTCATAGTGCTCCATTGTGCCATCACAGTGCTCTATTATACTGTCACAGTGCTCCATTGTTTCGTCACAGTGCTCCATTGTGCCGTCACAGTGCTCCCTTGTGCCGTCACAGTGCTCCATTGTTCCTTCACAGTGCTCCATTGTTCTGTCATAGTGCTCCTTAGTGCCATCACACTGCCCCTTTGTTCCGTCACCGTACTCCATTGTGCCGCCACAGTGTTCCATTGTTCCATCATAGTGCTCCATTGTTCCATCATAGTGCTCCATTGAGCCATCACAGTGCTCCATTGTTCTGTCATAGTGATCCATTGTTTTGTAACAATGCTCCATTGCTCCTTCACAGTGCTCCATTGTGCCATCACAGTGCTCCATTGTTCCATCACAGTGCTCCATTCTTTCATCACAGTGCTCCATTGCCCCATCACAGTGCTCCATTGTTCTGTCACAGTGCTCTATTATGCCATCAAAGTACTCCATTGTTCCATCACAGTGCTCCATTGTGCCGTCACAGTGCTCTATTGTTCTGTCATAGTGCTCCATTGTGCCATCACAGTGCTCTATTATACTGTCACAGTGCTCCATTGTTTCGTCACAGTGCTCCATTGTGCCGTCACAGTGCTCCCTTGTGCCGTCACAGTGCTCCATTGTTCCTTCACAGTGCTCCATTGTTCTGTCATAGTGCTCCATTGTCTTGTGACAATGCTCCATTGTTCCATCACAGTGCTCCATTGTGCCATCATAGTGCTCCATTGTTCTGTCACAGTGCTCCATTGCCCCATCACAGTGGTCCATTGTTCTGTCACAGTGCTCTATTATGCCATCAAAGTACTCCATTGTTCCATCACAGTGCTCCATTGTGCCGTCACAGTGCTCTATTGTTCTGTCATAGTGCTCCATTGTGCCATCACAGTGCTCTATTATACTGTCACAGTGCTCCATTGTTTCGTCACAGTTCTCCATTGTGCCGTCACAGTGCTCCATTGTGCCATCACAGTGCTCCATTGTTCTGTCATAGTGATCCATTGTTTTGTAACAATGCTCCATTGCTCCATCACAGTGCTCCATTGTGCCATCACAGTGCTCCATTGTTCCATCACAGTGATCCATTGTTCTGTCACAGTGGTCTATTGTGCCATCACAGTGCTCCATTGTTCCATCACAGTGTTCCATTGTTCCAACATATTGGTCCCTTGTTCTGTCATAGTGCTCCATTGTTTTGTCACAGTTCTCCATACTTCCATCACAGTGCTCCATTGTGCCTTCACAGTGCTCTATTCTGTCATAGTGCTCTATTGTGCCATCACAGTGCTCCATTGTGCCATTACAGTGCCCCATTTTTCTGTCAGAGTTCTCCATTGTGCCGTCACAGTGTTCCATTGTTCCATCATAGTGCTCCATTGTGCCAACACAGTGCTCCATTGTTCTTTTTAGTGCTCCATTGTTACATCACAGTGCTCCGTTGTGCCATCATAATGCTCCATTGTTCTGTCACAGTGCTCCATTGTTTCGTCACAGTGCTCCATTGTTCCATCACAGTGCACCATTGTTCTGTCACAGTGCTCCATTGTACCATCACAGTGCTCTATTGTTCTGTCATAGTGCTCCATTGTTTTCTCACAGTACTCAATTGTTCCATCATAGTGCTCCATTGTGCCATCACAGTGCTCCATTGTGCCATCACAGTGCTCCACTGTTCTGTCATAGTGCTCCATTGTGCCATCACAGTGCTCCATTATTCTGTCATAGTGCTCTATTGTGCCATCACAGTGCCCCATTGTTCCGTCACAGTAATTCATTGTGCCGTCACAGTGCTCCAATTTTCCATCATAGTGCTCCATTGTTCCATCATAGTGCTCCATTGTGCCATCACAGTGCTCCATTGTTCTGTCATAGTGCTCCATTGTTTTGTAACAATGCTCCATTGTTCCATCACGGTGCTCCATTGTGCCATCACAGTGCTCCATTGTTCCATCAGAGTGTACCATTTTTCCATCATAATGTTCCCTTGTTCTGTCACAGTGTTCCATTGTTTTGTCACAGTGCTCCATTGTTCCATCACAGTGCTCCATTGTGCCATCATAGTGCTCCATTGTTCTGTCATAGTGCTCCATTGTTTTGACACAATGCTCCATTGTTCCATCATAGTGCTCCATTGTGCTATCACACTGCCCCATTGTTCTGGCACAGTTCTCCATTGTGCCGTCACAGTGTTCCATTATTCCATCATAGTGCTCCATTGTGCCAACACAGAGCTCCATTGTTCTTTCTTAGTGCTCCATTGTTCCATCACAGTGCTCCGTTGTGCCATCATAGTGCTCCATTGTTCTGTCAAAGTGTTCCATTGTTTTGTCACAGTGCTCCATTGTTCCATCACAGTGCACCATTGTTCCGTTACAGTGCTCCATTGTACCATCACAGTGCTCTATTGTTCTGTCATAGTGCTCCATTGTTTTCTCACAGTACTCAATTGTTCCACCTTAGTGCTTCATTGTGCCATCACAGTGCTCCATTGTGCCACCACAGTGCTCCATTGTTCCATCATAGTGCTTCATTGTGCCATCACAGTGCTCCATTGTTCCATCACAGTGCTCCACTGTTCTGTCATAGTGCTCCATTGTGCCATCATAGTGCTCCATTGTTCTGTCATATTGCTCTATTGTGCCATCACAGTGCCCCATTGTTCCGTCACAGTACTCCATTGTGCCGTCACAGTGCTCCATTGTTCCATCATAGTGCTCCATTGTTCCATCATAGTGCTCCATTGTGCCATCACAGTGCTCCATTGTTCTGTCATAGTGCTCCATTGTTCTGTCACAGTGCTCCATTGTTCCATAACAGTGCTCCATTGTGCCATCACAGTGCTCCATTGTTCTGTCACAGTGCTCTATTGCGCCATCACAGTGCTCCATTGTTCTGTCACAGTGTTCCATTGTTTTGTCACAGTGCTCCATTGTTCCATCACAGTGCTCCATTGTGCCATCACAGTGCTCCATTGTGCCATCACAGTGCTCCATTGTTCTGTCACAGTGTTCCATTGCTTCGTCACAGTGCTCAATGGTTCCATCTCAGTACACCATTGTTCTGTCACAGTGCTCGATTGTGCCATCAGAGTGCTCCATTGTTCTGTCATAGTGTGCAATTATTTTGTCACAATGCTCCATTGTTCCAACACAGTGCTCCATTAGCCATCACAGTGCTCCATTGTTACATCACAGTGCTCCATTGTTCCATCACAGTGCTCCATTCTTTCATCACAGTGCTCCATTGCCCCATCACAGTGCTCCATTGTTCTGTCACAGTGCTCTATTATGCCATCAAAGTACTCCATTGTTCCATCACAGTGCTCCATTGTGCCGTCACAGTGCTCTATTGTTCTGTCATAGTGCTCCATTGTGCCATCACAGTGCTCTATTATACTGTCACAGTGCTCCATTGTTTCGTCACAATGCTCCATTGTGCCGTCACAGTGCTCCCTTGTGCCGTCACAGTGCTCCATTGTTCCTTCACAGTGCTCCATTGTTCTGTCATAGTGCTCCTTAGTGCCATCACACTGCCCCTTTGTTCCGTCACAGTAGTCCATTGTGCCGTCACAGTGTTCCATTGTTCCATCATAGTGCTCCATTGTTCCATCATAGTGCTCCATTGTGCCATCACAGTGCTCCATTGTTCTGTCACAGTGCTCTATTATGCCATCACAGTGCTCCATTGTTCTGTCATAGTGCTCCATTGTGCCATCACAGTGCTCCATTGTTCTGTCATAGTGCTCCATTGTTCTGTCACAGTGCTCCATTGTTCCATCACAGTGCTCCATTGTGCCATCACAGTGCTCCATTGTTCTGTCACAGTGCTCTATTGCGCCATCACAGTGCTCCATTGTTCCATCACAGTGTTCCATTGTTCCATCATAATGGTCTCTTGTTCTGTCACAGTGTTCCATTGTTTTGTCACAGTGCTCCATTGTTCCATCACAGTGCTCCATTGTGCCATCACAGTGCTCCATTGTGCCATCACAGTGCTCCATTGTTCTGTCACAGTGTTCCATTGCTTCGTCACAGTGCTCAATTGTTCCATCACAGTACACCATTGTTCTGTCACAGTGCTCGATTGTGCCATCAGAGTGCTCCATTGTTCTGTCATAGTGTGCAATTGTTTTGTCACAATGCTCCATTGTTCCAACACAGTGCTCCATTAGCCATCACAGTGCTCCATTGTTACATCACAGTGCTCCATTGTTCCATCACAGTGCTCCATTCTTTCATCACAGTGCTCCATTGCCCCATCACAGTGCTCCATTGTTCTGTCACAGTGCTCTATTATGCCATCAAAGTACTCCATTGTTCCATCACAGTGCTCCATTGTGCCGTAACAGTGCTCTATTGTTCTGTCATAGTGCTCCATTGTGCCATCACAGTGCTCTATTATACTGTCACAGTGCTCCATTGTTTCGTCACAGTGCTCCATTGTGCCATCACAGTGCTCCCTTGTGCCGTCACAGTGCTCCATTGTTCCTTCACAGTGCTCCATTGTTCTGTCATAGTGCTCCTTAGTGCCATCACACTGCCCCTTTGTTCCGTCACAGTAATCCATTGTGCCGTCACAGTGTTCCATTGTTCCAACATAGTGCTCCATTGTTCCATCATAGTGCTCCATTGAGCCATCACAGTGCTCCATTGTTCTGTCATAGTGATCCATTGTTTTGTAACAATGCTCCATTGCTCCTTCACAGTGCTCCATTGTGCCATCACAGTGCTCCATTGTTCCATCACAGTGCTCCATTCTTTCATCACAGTGCTCCATTGCCCCATCACAGTGCTCCATTGTTCTGTCACAGTGCTCTATTATGCCATCAAAGTACTCCATTGTTCCATCACAGTGCTCCATTGTGCCGTCACAGTGCTCTATTGTTCTGTCATAGTGCTCCATTGTGCCATCACAGTGCTCTATTATACTGTCACAGTGCTCCATTGTACCATCACAGTGCCCTATTGTTCTGTCATAGTGCTCCATTGTTTTCTCACAGTACTCAATTGTTCCATCTTAGTGCTTCATTGTGCCATCACAGTGCTCCATTGTGCCATCACAGTGCTCCATTGTGCCATCACAGTGCTCCATTGTTCCATCATAGTGCTTCATTGTGCCATCACAGTGCTCCATTGTGCCATCACAGTGCTCCACTGTTCTGTCATAGTGCTCCATTGTGCCATCACAGTGCTCCATTGTTCTGTCATAGTGCTCTATTGTGCCATCACAGTGCCCCATTGTTCCGTCACAGTACTCCATTGTGCCGTCACAGTACTCCATTTTTCCATCATAGTGCTCCATTGTTCCATCATAGTGCTCCATTGTGCCATCACAGTGCTCCATTGTTCTGTCATAGTGCTCCATTGTTCTGTCACAGTGCTTCAATGTTCCATCACAGTGCTCCATTGTGCCATCACAGTGCTCCATTGTTCTGTCACAGTGCTCTATTGTGCCATCACAGTGCTCCATTGTTCCATCACAGTGTTCCATTGTTCCATCATAATGGTCCCTTGTTCTGTCACAGTGTTGCATTGTTTTGTCACAGTGCTCCATTGTTCCATCACAGTGCTCCTTTGTGCCATCACAGTGCTCCATTGTGCCATCACAGTGCTCCATTGTTCTGTCACAGTGTTCCATTGCTTCGTCACAGTGCTCAATTGTTCCATCACAGTACACCATTGTTCTGTCACAGTGCTCGATTGTGCCATCAGAGTGCTCCATTGTTCTGTCATAGTGTGCAATTGTTTTGTCACAATGCTCCATTGTTCCAACACAGTGCTCCATTAGCCATCACAGTGCTCCATTGTTACATCACAGTGCTCCATTGTTCCATCACAGTGCTCCATTCTTTCATCACAGTGCTCCATTGCCCCATCACAGTGCTCCATTGTTCTGTCACAGTGCTCTATTATGCCATCAAAGTACTCCATTGTTCCATCACAGTGCTCCATTGTGCCGTCACAGTGCTCTATTGTTCTGTCATAGTGCTCCATTGTGCCATCACAGTGCTCTATTATACTGTCACAGTGCTCCATTGTTTCGTCACAGTGCTCCATTGTGCCGTCACAGTGCTCCCTTGTGCCGTCACAGTGCTCCATTGTTCCTTCACAGTGCTCCATTGTTCTGTCATAGTGCTCCATTGTCTTGTGACAATGCTCCATTGTTCCATCACAGTGCTCCATTGTGCCATCATAGTGCTCCATTGTTCTGTCACAGTGCTCCATTGCCCCATCACAGTGGTCCATTGTTCTGTCACAGTGCTCTATTATGCCATCAAAGTACTCCATTGTTCCATCACAGTGCTCCATTGTGCCGTCACAGTGCTCTATTATACTGTCACAGTGCTCCATTGTACCATCACAGTGCCCTATTGTTGTGTCACAGTGCTCCATTGTGCCATCACAGTGCTCTATTATACTGTCACAGTGCTCCATTGTACCATCACAGTGCCCTATTGTTCTGTCATAGTGCTCCATTGTTTTCTCACAGTACTCAATTGTTCCATCTTAGTGCTTCATTGTGCCATCACAGTGCTCCATTGTGCCATCACAGTGCTCCATTGTTCCATCATAGTGCTTCATTGTGCCATCACAGTGCTCCATTGTGCCATCACAGTGCTCCACTGTTCTGTCATAGTGCTCCATTGTGCCATCACAGTGCTCCATTGTTCTGTCATAGTGCTCTATTGTGCCATCACAGTGCCCCATTGTTCCGTCACAGTACTCCATTGTGCCGTCACAGTACTCCATTTTTCCAACATAGTGCTCCATTGTTCCATCATAGTGCTCCATTGTGCCATCACAGTGCTCCATTGTTCTGTCATAGTGCTCCATTGTTCCATCACAGTGCTCCATTGTTCCATCACAGTGCTCCATTGTGCCATCACAGTGCTCCATTGTTCTGTCACAGTGCTCTATTGCGCCATCACAGTGCTCCATTGTTCCATCACAGTGTTCCATTGTTCCATCATAATGGTCTCTTGTTCTGTCACAGTGTTCCATTGTTTTGTCACAGTGCTCCATTGTTCCATCACAGTGCTCCTTTGTGCCATCACAGTGCTCCATTGTGCCATCACAGTGCTCCATTGTTCTGTCACAGTGTTCCATTGCTTCGTCACAGTGCTCAATTGTTCCATCACAGTACACCATTGTTCTGTCACAGTGCTCGATTGTGCCATCAGAGTGCTCCATTGTTCTGTCATAGTGTGCAATTGTTTTGTCACAATGCTCCATTGTTCCAACACAGTGCTCCATTTGCCATCACAGTGCTCCATTGTTACATCACAGTGCTCCATTGTTCCATCACAGTGCTCCATTCTTTCATCACAGTGCTCCATTGCCCCATCACAGTGCTCCATTGTTCTGTCACAGTGCTCTATTATGCCATCAAAGTACTCCATTGTTCCATCACAGTGCTCCATTGTGCCGTCACAGTGCTCTATTGTTCTGTCATAGTGCTCCATTGTGCCATCACAGTGCTCTATTATACTGTCACAGTGCTCCATTGTTTCGTCACAGTGCTCCATTGTGCCGTCATAGTGCTCCCTTGTGCCGTCACAGTGCTCCATTGTTCCTTCACAGTGCTCCATTGTTCTGTCATAGTGCTCCTTAGTGCCATCACACTGCCCCTTTGTTCCGTCACAGTAGTCCATTGTGCCGTCACAGTGTTCCATTGTTCCAACATAGTGCTCCATTGTTCCATCATAGTGCTCCATTGAGCCATCACAGTGCTCCATTGTTCTGTCATAGTGATCCATTGTTTTGTAACAATGCTCCATTGCTCCTTCACAGTGCTCCATTGTGCCATCACAGTGCTCCATTGTTCCATCACAGTGCTCCATTCTTTCATCACAGTGCTCCATTGCCCCATCACAGTGCTCCATTGTTCTGTCACAGTGCTCTATTATGCCATCAAAGTACTCCATTGTTCCATCACAGTGCTCCATTGTGCCGTCACAGTGCTCTATTGTTCTGTCATAGTGCTCCATTGTGCCATCACAGTGCTCTATTATACTGTCACAGTGCTCCATTGTTTTGTCACAGTGCTCCATTGTGCCGTCACAGTGCTCCCTTGTGCCGTCACAGTGCTCCATTGTTCCTTCACAGTGCTCCATTGTTCTGTCATAGTGCTCCATTGTCTTGTGACAATGCTCCATTGTTCCATCACAGTGCTCCATTGTGCCATCATAGTGCTCCATTGTTCTGTCACAGTGCTCCATTGCCCCATCACAGTGGTCCATTGTTCTGTCACAGTGCTCTATTATGCCATCAAAGTACTCCATTGTTCCATCACAGTGCTCCATTGTGCCGTCACAGTGCTCTATTGTTCTGTCATAGTGCTCCATTGTGCCATCACAGTGCTCTATTATACTGTCACAGTGCTTCATTGTTTCGTCACAGTTCTCCATTGTGCCGTCACAGTGCTCAATTGTGCCGTCACAGTGCTCCATTGTTCCTTCACAGTGTTCCATTGTTCCATCATATTGGTCCCTTGTTCTGTCATAGTGCTCCATTGTTTTGTCACAGTGCTCCATTGTTCCATCACAGTGCTCCATTGTGCCATCATAGTGCTCCATTGTTCTGTCATAGTGCTCCATTGTTTTGACACAATGCTCCATTGTTCCATCATAGTGCTCCATTGTGCTATCACACTGCCCCATTGTTCTGGCACAGTTCTCCATTGTGCCGTCACAGTGTTCCATTATTCCATCATAGTGCTCCATTGTGCCAACACAGAGCTCCATTGTTCTTTCTTAGTGCTCCATTGTTCCATCACAGTGCTCCGTTGTGCCATCATAGTGCTCCATTGTTCTGTCAAAGTGTTCCATTGTTTTGTCACAGTGCTCCATTGTTCCATCACAGTGCACCATTGTTCCGTTACAGTGCTCCATTGTACCATCACAGTGCTCTATTGTTCTGTCATAGTGCTCCATTGTTTTCTCACAGTACTCAATTGTTCCACCTTAGTGCTTCATTGTGCCATCACAGTGCTCCATTGTGCCACCACAGTGCTCCATTGTTCCATCATAGTGCTTCATTGTGCCATCACAGTGCTCCATTGTTCCATCACAGTGCTCCACTGTTCTGTCATAGTGCTCCATTGTGCCATCATAGTGCTCCATTGTTCTGTCATAGTGCTCTATTGTGCCATCACAGTGCCCCATTGTTCCGTCACAGTACTCCATTGTGCCGTCACAGTGCTCCATTGTTCCATCATAGTGCTCCATTGTTCCATCATAGTGCTCCATTGTGCCATCACAGTGCTCCATTGTTCTGTCATAGTGCTACATTGTTCTGTCACAGTGCTCCATTGTTCCATCACAGTGCTCCATTGTGCCATCACAGTGCTCCATTGTTCTGTCACAGTGCTCGATTGTGCCATCACAGTGCTCCATTGTTCTGTCACAGTGTTCCATTGTTTTGTCACAGTGCTCCATTGTTCCATCACAGTGCTCCATTGTGCCATCACAGTGCTCCGTTGTGCCATCACAGTGCTCCATTGTTCTGTCACAGTGTTCCATTGCTTCGTCACAGTGCTCAATTGTTCCATCTCAGTACACCATTGTTCTGTCACAGTGCTCGATTGTGCCATCAGAGTGCTCCATTGTTCTGTCATAGTGTGCAATTATTTTGTCACAATGCTCCATTGTTCCAACACAGTGCTCCATTAGCCATCACAGTGCTCCATTGTTACATCACAGTGCTCCATTGTTCCATCACAGTGCTCCATTCCTTCATCACAGTGCTCCATTGCCCCATCACAGTGCTCCATTGTTCTGTCACAGTGCTCTATTATGCCATCAAAGTACTCCATTGTTCCATCACAGTGCTCCATTGTGCCGTCACAGTGCTCTATTGTTCTGTCATAGTGCTCCATTGTGCCATCACAGTGCTCTATTATACTGTCACAGTGCTCCATTGTTTCGTCACAATGCTCCATTGTGCCGTCACAGTGCTCCCCTTGTGCCGTCACAGTGCTCCATTGTTCCTTCACAGTGCTCCATTGTTCTGTCATAGTGCTCCTTAGTGCCATCACACTGCCCCTTTGTTCCGTCACAGTAGTCCATTGTGCCGTCACAGTGTTCCATTGTTCCATCATAGTGCTCCATTGTTCCATCATAGTGCTCCATTGAGCCATCACAGTGCTCCATTGTTCTGTCATAGTGATGCATTGTTTTGTAACAATGCTCCATTGCTCCTTCACAGTGCTCCATTGTGCCATCACAGTGCTCCATTGTTCCATCACAGTGCTCCATTCTTTCATCACAGTGCTCCATTGCCCCATCACAGTGCTCCATTGTTCTGTCACAGTGCTCTATTATGCCATCAAAGTACTCCATTGTTCCATCACAGTGCTCCATTGTGCCGTCACAGTGCTCTATTGTTCTGTCATAGTGCTCCATTGTGCCATCACAGTGCTCCATTGTTCTGTCATAGTGCTCTATTGTGCCATCACAGTGCCCCATTGTTCCGTCACAGTACTCCATTGTGCCGTCACAGTGCTCCATTGTTCCATCATAGTGCTCCATTGTTCCATCATAGTGCTCCATTGTGCCATCACAGTGCTCCATTGTTCTGTCATAGTGCTCCATTGTTCTGTCACAGTGCTCCATTGTTCCATCACAGTGCTCCATTGTGCCATCACAGTGCTCCATTGTTCTGTCACAGTGCTCTATTGCGCCATCACAGTGCTCCATTGTTCCATCACAGTGTTCCATTGTTCCATCATAATGGTCTCTTGTTCTGTCACAGTGTTCCATTGTTTTGTCACAGTGCTCCATTGTTCCATCACAGTGCTCCATTGTGCCATCACAGTGCTCCATTGTGCCATCACAGTGCTCCATTGTTCTGTCACAGTGTTCCATTGCTTCGTCACAGTGCTCAATTGTTCCATCACAGTACACCATTGTTCTGTCACAGTGCTCGATTGTGCCATCAGAGTGCTCCATTGTTCTGTCATAGTGTGCAATTGTTTTGTCACAATGCTCCATTGTTCCAACACAGTGCTCCATTAGCCATCACAGTGCTCCATTGTTACATCACAGTGCTCCATTGTTCCATCATAGTGCTCCATTCTTTCATCACAGTGCTCCATTGCCCCATCACAGTGCTCCATTGTTCTGTCACAGTGCTCTATTATGCCATCAAAGTACTCCATTGTTCCATCACAGTGCTCCATTGTGCCGTCACAGTGCTCTATTTTTCTGTCATAGTGCTCCATTGTGCCATCACAGTGCTCTATTATACTGTCACAGTGCTCCATTGTTTCGTCACAGTGCTCCATTGTGCCGTCACAGTGCTCCCTTGTGCCGTCACAGTGCTCCATTGTTCCTTCACAGTGCTCCATTGTTCTGTCATAGTGCTCCTTAGTGCCATCACACTGCCCCTTTGTTCCGTCACAGTAATCCATTGTGCCGTCACAGTGTTCCATTGTTCCAACATAGTGCTCCATTGTTCCACCATAGTGCTCCATTGAGCCATCACAGTGCTCCATTGTTCTGTCATAGTGATCCATTGTTTTGTAACAATGCTCCATTGCTCCTTCACAGTGCTCCATTGTGCCATCACAGTGCTCCATTGTTCCATCACAGTGCTCCATTCTTTCATCACAGTGCTCCATTGCCCCATCACAGTGCTCCATTGTTCTGTCACAGTGCTCTATTATGCCATCAAAGTACTCCATTGTTCCATCACAGTGCTCCATTGTGCCGTCACAGTGCTCTATTGTTCTGTCATAGTGCTCCATTGTGCCATCACAGTGCTCTATTATACTGTCACAGTGCTCCATTGTACCATCACAGTGCCCTATTGTTCTGTAATAGTGCTCCATTGTTTTCTCACAGTACTCAATTGTTCCATCTTAGTGCTTCATTGTGCCATCACAGTGCTCCATTGTGCCATCACAGTGCTCCATTGTTCCATCATAGTGCTTCATTGTGCCATCACAGTGCTCCATTGTGCCATCACAGTGCTCCACTGTTCTGTCATAGTGCTCCATTGTGCCATCACAGTGCTCCATTGTTCTGTCATAGTGCTCTATTGTGCCATCACAGTGCCCCATTGTTCCGTCACAGTACTCCATTGTGCCGTCACAGTACTCCATTTTTCCATCATAGTGCTCCATTGTTCCATCATAGTGCTCCATTGTGCCATCACAGTGCTCCATTGTTCTGTCATAGTGCTCCATTGTTCTGTCACAGTGCTTCAATGTTCCATCACAGTGCTCCATTGTGCCATCACAGTGCTCCATTGTTCTGTCACAGTGCTCTATTGCGCCATCACAGTGCTCCATTGTTCCATCACAGTGTTCCATTGTTCCATCATAATGGTCTCTTGTTCTGTCACAGTGTTCCATTGTTTTGTCACAGTGCTCCATTGTTCCATCACAGTGCTCCTTTGTGCCATCACAGTGCTCCATTGTGCCATCACAGTGCTCCATTGTTCTGTCACAGTGTTCCATTGCTTCGTCACAGTGCTCAATTGTTCCATCACAGTACACCATTGTTCTGTCACAGTGCTCGATTGTGCCATCAGAGTGCTCCATTGTTCTGTCATAGTGTGCAATTGTTTTGTCACAATGCTCCATTGTTCCAACACAGTGCTCCATTAGCCATCACAGTGCTCCATTGTTACATCACAGTGCTCCATTGTTCCATCACAGTGCTCCATTCTTTCATCACAGTGCTCCATTGCCCCATCACAGTGCTCCATTGTTCTGTCACAGTGCTCTATTATGCCATCAAAGTACTCCATTGTTCCATCACAGTGCTCCATTGTGCCGTCACAGTGCTCTATTGTTCTGTCATAGTGCTCCATTGTGCCATCACAGTGCTCTATTATACTGTCACAGTGCTCCATTGTTTCGTCACAGTGCTCCATTGTGCCGTCACAGTGCTCCCTTGTGCCGTCACAGTGCTCCATTGTTCCTTCACAGTGCTCCATTGTTCTGTCATAGTGCTCCTTAGTGCCATCACACTGCCCCTTTGTTCCGTCACAGTAGTCCATTGTGCCGTCACAGTGTTCCATTGTTCCATCATAGTGCTCCATTGTTCCATCATAGTGCTCCATTGAGCCATCACAGTGCTCCATTGTTCTGTCATAGAGATCCATTGTTTTGTAACAATGCTCCATTGCTCCTTCACAGTGCTCCATTGTGCCATCACAGTGCTCCATTGTTCCATCACAGTGCTCCATTCTTTCATCACAGTGCTCCATTGCCCCATCACAGTGCTCCATTGTTCTGTCACAGTGCTCTATTATGCCATCAAAGTACTCCATTGTTCCATCACAGTGCTCCATTGTGCCGTCACAGTGCTCTATTGTTCTGTCATAGTGCTCCATTGTGCCATCACAGTGCTCTATTATACTGTCAAAGTGCTCCATTGTTTCGTCACAGTGCTCCATTGTGCCGTCACAGTGCTCCCTTGTGCCGTCACAGTGCTCCATTGTTCCTTCACAATGCTCCATTGTTCTGTCATAGTGCTCCATTGTCTTGTGACAATGCTCCATTGTTCCATCACAGTGCTCCATTGTGCCATCACAGTGCTCCATTGTTCTGTCACAGTGCTCCATTGCCCCATCACAGTGGTCCATTGTTCTGTCACAGTGCTCTATTATGCCATCAAAGTACTCCATTGTTCCATCACAGTGCTCCATTGTGCCGTCACAGTGCTCTATTATACTGTCACAGTGCTCCATTGTACCATCACAGTGCCCTATTGTTCTGTCATAGTGCTCCATTGTGCCATCACAGTGCTCTATTATACTGTCACAGTGCTCCATTGTACCATCACAGTGCCCTATTGTTCTGTCATAGTGCTCCATTGTTTTCTCACAGTACTCAATTGTTCCATCTTAGTGCTTCATTGTGCCATCACAGTGCTCCATTGTGCCATCACAGTGCTCCATTGTTCCATCATAGTGCTTCATTGTGCCATCACAGTGCTCCATTGTGCCATCACAGTGCTCCACTGTTCTGTCATAGTGCTCCATTGTGCCATCACAGTGCTCCATTGTTCTGTCATAGTGCTCTATTGTGCCATCACAGTGCCCCATTGTTCCGTCACAGTACTCCATTGTGCCGTCACAGTACTCCATTTTTCCATCATAGTGCTCCATTGTGCCATCACAGTGCTCCATTGTTCTGTCATAGTGCTCCATTGTTCTGTCACAGTGCTTCAATGTTCCATCACAGTGCTCCATTGTGCCATCACAGTGCTCCATTGTTCTGTCACAGTGCTCTATTGCGCCATCACAGTGCTCCATTGTTCCATCACAGTGTTCCATTGTTCCATCATAATGGTCTCTTGTTCTGTCACAGTGTTCCATTGTTTTGTCACAGTGCTCCATTGTTCCATCACAGTGCTCCTTTGTGCCATCACAGTGCTCCATTGTGCCATCACAGTGCTCCATTGTTCTGTCACAGTGTTCCATTGCTTCGTCACAGTGCTCAATTGTTCCATCACAGTACACCATTGTTCTGTCACAGTGCTCGATTGTGCCATCAGAGTGCTCCATTGTTCTGTCATAGTGTGCAATTGTTTTGTCACAATGCTCCATTGTTCCAACACAGTGCTCCATTAGCCATCACAGTGCTCCATTGTTACATCACAGTGCTCCATTGTTCCATCACAGTGCTCCATTCTTTCATCACAGTGCTCCATTGCCCCATCACAGTGCTCCATTGTTCTGTCACAGTGCTCTATTATGCCATCAAAGTACTCCATTGTTCCATCACAGTGCTCCATTGTGCCGTCACAGTGCTCTATTGTTCTGTCATAGTGCTCCATTGTGCCATCACAGTGCTCTATTATACTGTCACAGTGCTCCATTGTTTCGTCACAGTGCTCCATTGTGCCGTCACAGTGCTCCCCTTGTGCCGTCACAGTGCTCCATTGTTCCTTCACAGTGCTCCATTGTTCTGTCATAGTGCTCCTTAGTGCCATCACACTGCCCCTTTGTTCCGTCACAGTAGTCCATTGTGCCGTCACAGTGTTCCATTGTTCCAACATAGTGCTCCATTGTTCCATCATAGTGCTCCATTGAGCCATCACAGTGCTCCATTGTTCTGTCATAGTGATCCATTGTTTTGTAACAATGCTCCATTGCTCCTTCACAGTGCTCCATTGTGCCATCACAGTGCTCCATTGTTCCATCACAGTGCTCCATTCTTTCATCACAGTGCTCCATTGCCCCATCACAGTGCTCCATTGTTCTGTCACAGTGCTCTATTATGCCATCAAAGTACTCCATTGTTCCATCACAGTGCTCCATTGTGCCGTCACAGTGCTCTATTGTTCTGTCATAGTGCTCCATTGTGCCATCACAGTGCTCTATTATACTGTCACAGTGCTCCATTGTTTCGTCACAGTGCTCCATTGTGCCGTCACAGTGCTCCCTTGTGCCGTCACAGTGCTCCATTGTTCCTTCACAGTGCTCCATTGTTCTGTCATAGTGCTCCATTGTCTTGTGACAATGCTCCATTGTTCCATCACAGTGCTCCATTGTGCCATCATAGTGCTCCATTGTTCTGTCACAGTGCTCCATTGCCCCATCACAGTGGTCCATTGTTCTGTCACAGTGCTCTATTATGCCATCAAAGTACTCCATTGTTCCATCACAGTGCTCCATTGTGCCGTCACAGTGCTCTATTGTTCTGTCATAGTGCTCCATTGTGCCATCACAGTGCTCTATTATACTGTCACAGTGCTTCATTGTTTCGTCACAGTTCTCCATTGTGCCGTCACAGTGCTCAATTGTGCCGTCACAGTGCTCCATTGTTCCTTCACAGTGTTCCATTGTTCCAACATATTGGTCCCTTGTTCTGTCATAGTGCTCCATTGTTTTGTCACAGTTCTCCATACTTCCATCACAGTGCTCCATTGTGCCTTCACAGTGCTCTATTCTGTCATAGTGCTCTATTGTGCCATCACAGTGCTCCATTGTGCCATTACAGTGCCCCATTTTTCTGTCAGAGTTCTCCATTGTGCCGTCACAGTGTTCCATTGTTCCATCATAGTGCTCCATTGTGCCAACACAGTGCTCCATTGTTCTTTTTAGTGCTCCATTGTTCCATCACAGTGCTCCGTTGTGCCATCATAATGCTCCATTGTTCTGTCACAGTGCTCCATTGTTTCGTCACAGTGCTCCATTGTTCCATCACAGTGCACCATTGTTCTGTCACAGTGCTCCATTGTACCATCACAGTGCTCTATTGTTCTGTCATAGTGCTCCATTGTTTTCTCACAGTACTCAATTGTTCCATCATAGTGCTCCATTGTGCCATCACAGTGCTCCATTGTGCCATCACAGTGCTCCACTGTTCTGTCATAGTGCTCCATTGTGCCATCACAGTGCTCCATTATTCTGTCATAGTGCTCTATTGTGCCATCACAGTGCCCCATTGTTCCGTCACAGTAATCCATTGTGCCGTCACAGTGCTCCAATGTTCCATCATAGTGCTCCATTGTGCCATCACAGTGCTCCATTGTTCTGTCATAGTGCTCCATTGTTTTGTAACAATGCTCCATTGTTCCATCACGGTGCTCCATTGTGCCATTACAGTGCTCCATTGTTCTGTCACAGTGCTCTATTGTGCAATCACAGTGCTCCATTGTTCCATCAGAGTGTACCATTTTTCCATCATAATGGTCCCTTGTTCTGTCACAGTGTTCCATTGTTTTGTCACAGTGCTCCATTGTTCCATCACAGTGCTCCATTGTGCCATCATAGTGCTCCATTGTTCTGTCATAGTGCTCCATTGTTTTGACACAATGCTCCATTGTTCCATCACAGTGCTCCATTGTGCTATCACACTGCCCCATTGTTCTGGCACAGTTCTCCATTGTGCCGTCACAGTGTTCCATTATTCCATCATAGTGCTCCATTGTGCCAACACAGAGCTCCATTGTTCTTTCTTAGTGCTCCATTGTTCCATCACAGTGCTCCGTTGTGCCATCATAGTGCTCCATTGTTCTGTCAAAGTGCTCCATTGTTTTGTCACAGTGCTCCATTGTTCCATCACAGTGCACCATTGTTCCGTCACAGTGCTCCATTGTACCATCACAGTGCTCTATTGTTCTGTCATAGTGCTCCATTGTTTTCTCACAGTACTCAATTGTTCCATCTTAGTGCTTCATTGTGCCATCACAGTGCTCCATGGTGCCATCACAGTGCTCCATTGTTCCATCATAGTGCTTCATTGTGCCATCACAGTGCTCCATTGTTCCATCACAGTGCTCCACTGTTCTGTCATAGTGCTCCATTGTGCCATCATAGTGCTCCATTGTTCTGTCATAGTGCTCTATTGTGCCATCACAGTGCCCCATTGTTCCGTCACAGTACTCCATTGTGCCGTCACAGTGCTCCATTGTTCCATCATAGTGCTCCATTGTTCCATCATACTGCTCCATTGTGCCATCACAGTGCTCCATTGTTCTGTCATAGTGCTCCATTGTTCTGTCACAGTGCTCCATTGTTCCATCACAGTGCTCCATTGTGCCATCACAGTGCTCCATTGTTCTGTCACAGTGCTCTATTGCGCCATCACAGTGCTCCATTGTTCTGTCACAGTGTTCCATTGTTTTGTCACAGTGCTCCATTGTTCCATCACAGTGCTCCATTGTGCCATCACAGTGCTCCATTGTGCCATCACAGTGCTCCATTGGTCTGTCACAGTGTTCCATTGCTTCGTCACAGTGCTCAATTGTTCCATTTCAGTACACCATTGTTCTGTCACAGTGCTCGATTGTGCCATCAGAGTGCTCCATTGTTCTGTCATAGTGTGCAATTATTTTTGTCACAATGCTCCATTGTTCCAACACAGTGCTCCATTAGCCATCACAGTGCTCCATTGTTCCATCACAGTGCTCCATTGTTCCATCACAGTGCTCCATCCTTTCATCACAGTGCTCCATTGCCCCATCACAGTGCTCCATTGTTCTGTCACAGTGCTCTATTATGCCATCAAAGTACTCCATTGTTCCATCACAGTGCTCCATTGTGCCGTCACAGTGCTCTATTGTTCTGTCATAGTGCTCCATTGTGCCATCACAGTGCTCTATTATACTGTCACAGTGCTCCATTGTTTCGTCACAGTGCTCCATTGTGCCGCCACAGTGCTCCCTTGTGCCGTCACAGTGCTCCATTGTTCCTTCACAGTGCTCCATTGTTCTGTCATAGTGCTGCTTAGTGCCATCACACTGCCCCTTTGTTCCGTCACAGTAGTCCATTGTGCCGTCACAGTGTTCCATTGTTCCATCATAGTGCTCCATTGTTCCATCATAGTGCTCCATTGAGCCATCACAGTGCTCCATTGTTCTGTCATAGTGATGCATTGTTTTGTAACAATGCTCCATTGCTCCTTCACAGTGCTCCATTGTGCCATCACAGTGCTCCATTGTTCCATCACAGTGCTCCATTCTTTCATCACAGTGCTCCATTGCCCCATCACAGTGCTCCATTGTTCTGTCACAGTGCTCTATTATGCCATCAAAGTACTCCATTGTTCCATCACAGTGCTCCATTGTGCGGTCACAGTGCTCTATTGTTCTGTCATAGTGCTCCATTGTGCCATCACAGTGCTCCATTGTTCTGTCATAGTGCTCTATTGTGCCATCACAGTGCCCCATTGTTCCGTCACAGTACTCCATTGTGCCGTCACAGTGCTCCATTGTTCCATCATAGTGCTCCATTGTTCCATCATAGTGCTCCATTGTGCCATCACAGTGCTCCATTGTTCTGTCATAGTGCTCCATTGTTCTGTCACAGTGCTCCATTGTTCCATCACAGTGCTCCATTGTGCCATCACAGTGCTCCATTGTTCTGTCACAGTGCTCTATTGCGCCATCACAGTGCTCCATTGTTCCATCACAGTGTTCCATTGTTCCATCATAATGGTCTCTTGTTCTGTCACAGTGTTCCATTGTTTTGTCACAGTGCTCCATTGTTCCATCACAGTGCTCCATTGTGCCATCACAGTGCTCCATTGTGCCATCACAGTGCTCCATTGTTCTGTCACAGTGTTCCTTTGCTTCGTCACAGTGCTCAATTGTTCCATCACAGTACACCATTGTTCTGTCACAGTGCTCGATTGTGCCATCAGAGTGCTCCATTGTTCTGTCATAGTGTGCAATTGTTTTGTCACAATGCTCCATTGTTCCAACACAGTGCTCCATTAGCCATCACAGTGCTCCATTGTTACATCACAGTGCTCCATTGTTCCATCACAGTGCTCCATTCTTTCATCACAGTGCTCCATTGCCCCATCACAGTGCTCCATTGTTCTGTCACAGTGCTCTATTATGCCATCAAAGTACTCCATTGTTCCATCACAGTGCTCCATTGTGCCGTCACAGTGCTCTATTGTTCTGTCATAGTGCTCCATTGTGCCATCACAGTGCTCTATTATACTGTCACAGTGCTCCATTGTTTCGTCACAGTGCTCCATTGTGCCGTCACAGTGCTCCCTTGTGCCGTCACAGTGCTCCATTGTTCCTTCACAGTGCTCCATTGTTCTGTCATAGTGCTCCTTAGTGCCATCACACTGCCCCTTTGTTCCGTCACAGTAGTCCATTGTGCCGTCACAGTGTTCCATTGTTCCAACATAGTGCTCCATTGTTCCATCATAGTGCTCCATTGAGCCATCACAGTGCTCCATTGTTCTGTCATAGTGATCCATTGTTTTGTAACAATGCTCCATTGCTCCTTCACAGTGCTCCATTGTGCCATCACAGTGCTCCATTGTTCCATCACAGTGCTCCATTGTTCTGTCACAGTGCTCTATTGTGCCATCACAGTGCTCCATTGTTCCATCACAGTGTTCCATTGTTCCAACATATTGGTCCCTTGTTCTGTCATAGTGCTCCATTGTTTTGTCACAGTTCTCCATTCTTCCATCACAGTGCTCCATTGTGCCTTCACAGTGCTGTATTCTGTCATAGTGCTCTATTGTGCCATCACAGTGCTCCATTTTGCCATCACAGTGCTCTATTTTTCTGTCACAGTGCTCTATTGTGCCATCACAGTGCTCCATTGTTCCATCACAGTGTTCCATTGCTTCGTCACAGTGCTCCATTGTTCCATCACAGTGCTCCATTGTGCCATCACAGTGCTCCATTGTTCTGTCACAGTGCTCCATTGCTCCATCACAGTGCTCCATTGTGCCATCAGATTGCTCCATTGTTCCATCATAGTGCTCCATTATTCTGTCATAGTGATCCATTGTTTTGTAACAATGCTCCATTGCTCCATCACAGTGCTCCATTGTGCCTTCACAGTGCTCTATTCTGTCATAGTGCTCTATTGTGCCATCACAGTGCTCCATTGTGCCATCACAGCGCCCCATTGTTCTGGCACAGTTATCCATTGTGCCGTCACAGTGTTCCATTGTTCCATCATAGTGCTCCATTGTGCCAACTCAGTGCTCCATTGTTCTTTCTTAGTGCTCCATTGTTCCATCACAGTGCTCCGTTGTGCCATCATAGTGCTCCATTGTTCTGTCAAAGTGCTCCATTGTTTTGTCACAGTGCTCCATTGTTCCATCACAGTGCACCATTGTTCTGTCACAGTGCTCCATTGTACCATCACAGTGCTCTATTGTTCTGTCATAGTGCTCCATTGATTTCTCATAGTACTCTATTGTTCCATCATAGTGCTTCATTGTGCCATCACAGTGCTCCATTGTGCCATCACAGTGCTCCATTGTTCCATCATAGTGCTTCATTGTGCCATCATAGTGCTCCATTGTGCCATCACAGTGCTCCACTGTTCTGTCATAGTGCTCCATTGTGCCATCACAGTGCTCCATTGTTCTGTCATAGTGCTCTATTGTGCCATCACAGTGCCCCATTGTTCCGTCACAGTACTCCATTGTGCCGTCACAGTGCTCCATTGTTCCATCATAGTGCTCCATTGTTCCATCATAGTGCTCCATTGTGCCATCACAGTGCTCCATTGTTCTGTCATAGTGCTCCATTGTTCTGTCACAGTGCTCCATTGTTCCATCACAGTGCTCCATTGTGCCATCACAGTGCTCCATTGTTCTGTCACAGTGCTCTATTGCGCCATCACAGTGCTCCATTGTTCCATCACAGTGTTCCATTGTTCCATCATAATGGTCTCTTGTTCTGTCACAGTGTTCCATTGTTTTGTCACAGTGCTCCATTGTTCCATCACAGTGCTCCATTGTTCCATCACAGTGCTCCATTGTGCCATCACAGTGCTCCATTGTTCTGTCACAGTGTTCCTTTGCTTCAGTCACAGTGCTCAATTGTTCCATCACAGTACACCATTGTTCTGTCACAGTGCTCGATTGTGCCATCAGAGTGCTCCATTGTTCTGTCATAGTGTGCAATTGTTTTGTCACAATGCTCCATTGTTCCAACACAGTGCTCCATTGTGCCATCACAGTGCTCCAGTGTTACATCACAGTGCTCCATTGTTCCATCACAGTGCTCCATTCTTTCATCACAGTGCTCCATTGCCCCATCACAGTGCTCCATTGTTCTGTCACAGTGCTCTATTATGCCATGAAAGTACTCCATTGTACCATCACAGTGCTCCATTGTGCCGTCACAGTGCTCTATTGTTCTGTCATAGTGCTCCATTGTGCCATCACAGTGCTCTATTATACTGTCACAGTGCTCCATTGTTTCGTCACAGTGCTCCATTGTGCCGTCACAGTGCTCCCTTGTGCCGTCACAGTGCTCCATTGTTCCTTCACAGTGCTCCATTGTTCTGTCATAGTGCTCCATTGTTCTGTCACAGTGCTCCATTGTTCCATCACAGTGCTCCATTGTGCCATCACAGTGCTCCATTGTTCTGTCACAGTGCTCTATTGCGCCATCACAGTGCTCCATTGTTCCATCACAGTGTTCCATTGTTCCATCATAATGGTCTCTTGTTCTGTCACAGTGTTCCATTGTTTTGTCACAGTGCTCCATTGTTCCATCACAGTGCTCCATTGTGCCATCACAGTGCTCCATTGTGCCATCACAGTGCTCCATTGTTCTGTCACAGTGTTCCATTGCTTCGTCACAGTGCTCAATTGTTCCATCACAGTACACCATTGTTCTGTCACAGTGCTCGATTGTGCCATCAGAGTGCTCCATTGTTCTGTCATAGTGTGCAATTGTTTTGTCACAATGCTCCATTGTTCCATCACAGTGCTCCCTTGTGCCGTCACAGTGCTCCATTGTTCCTTCACAGTGCTCCATTGTTCTGTCATAGTGCTCCATTGCCTTGTGACAATGCTCCATTGTTCCATCACAGTGCTCCATTGTGCCATCATAGTGCTCCATTGTTCTGTCACAGTGCTCCATTGCCCCATCACAGTGGTCCATTGTTCTGTCACAGTGCTCTATTATGCCATCAAAGTACTCCATTGTTCCATCACAGTGCTCCATTGTGCCGTCACAGTGCTCTATTGTTCTGTCATAGTGCTCCATTGTGCCATCACAGTGCTCTATTATACTGTCACAGTGCTTCATTGTTTCGTCACAGTTCTCCATTGTGCCGTCACAGTGCTCAATTGTGCCGTCACAGTGCTCCATTGTTCCTTCACAGTGCTACATTGTTCTGTCATAGTGCTCCTTTGTGCCATCGCACTGCCCCTTTGTTCTGTCACAGTACTCCATTGTGCCGTCACAGTGTTCCATTGTTCCATCATAGTGCTCCATTGTTCCATCATAGTGCTCCATTGAGCCATCACAGTGCTCCATTGTTCTGTCATAGTGATCCATTGTTTTGTAACAATGCTCCATTGCTCCATCACAGTGCTCCATTGTGCCATCACAGTGCTCCATTGTTCCATCACAGTGATCCATTGTTCTGTCACAGTGGTCTATTGTGCCATCACAGTGCTCCATTGTTCCATCACAGTGTTCCATTGTTCCAACATATTGGTCCCTTGTTCTGTCATAGTGCTCCATTGTTTTGTCACAGTTCTCCATACTTCCATCACAGTGCTCCATTGTGCCTTCACAGTGCTCTATTCTGTCATAGTGCTCTATTGTGCCATCACAGTGCTCCATTGTGCCATTACAGTGCCCCATTTTTCTGTCAGAGTTCTCCATTTTGCCGTCACAGTGTTCCATTGTTCCATCATAGTGCTCCATTGTGCCAACACAGTGCTCCATTGTTCTTTTTAGTGCTCCATTGTTCCATCACAGTGCTCCGTTGTGCCATCATAATGCTCCATTGTTCTGTCACAGTGCTCCATTGTTTCGTCACAGTGCTCCATTGTTCCATCACAGTGCACCATTGTTCTGTCACAGTGCTCCATTGTACCATCAGAGTGCTCTATTGTTCTGTCATAGTGCTCCATTGTTTTCTCACAGTACTCAATTGTTCCATCATAGTGGTCAATTGTGCCATCACAGTGCTCCATTGTGCCATCACAGTGCTCCACTGTTCTGTCATAGTGCTCCATTGTGCCATCACAGTGCTCCATTATTCTGTCATAGTGCTCTATTGTGCCATCACAGTGCCCCATTGTTCCGTCACAGTAATTCATTGTGCCGTCACAGTGCTCCATTGTTCCATCATAGTGCTCCATTGTTCCATCATAGTGCTCCATTGTGCCATCACAGTGCTCCATTGTTCTGTCATAGTGCTCCATTGTTTTGTAACAATGCTCCATTGTTCCATCACGGTGCTCCATTGTGCCATTACAGTGCTCCATTGTTCTGTCACAGTGCTCTATTGTGCCATCACAGTGCTCCATTGTTCCATCACAGTGTACCATTTTTCCATCATAATGGTCCCTTGTTCTGTCACAGTGTTCCATTGTTTTGTCACAGTGCTCCATTGTTCCATCACAGTGCTCCATTGTGCCATCACAGTGCTCCATTGTGCCATCACAGTGCTCCATTGTTCTGTCACAGTGTTCCATTGCTTCGTCACAGTGCTCAATTGTTCCATCACAGTACACCATTGTTCTGTCACAGTGCTCGATTGTGCCATCAGAGTGCTCCATTGTTCTGTCATAGTGCGCCATTGTTTTGTCACAATGCTCCATTGTTCCAACACAGTGCTCCATTGTGCCATCACAGTGCTCCATTGTTCCATCACAGTGCTCCATTGTTCCATCACAGTTCTCAATTGTGCAGTCACAATGCTCCATTGCCCCAACACAGTGCTCCATTGTTCTGTCACAGTGCTCTATTATGCCATCAAAGTGCTCCATTGTTCCATCACAGTGCTCCATTGTGCCATCACAGTGCTCAATTTTGCCATCATAGTGCTCCATTTTGCCATCACAGTGCTCCATTGTTCTGTCATAGTGCTCCATTGTTTTGACACAATGCTCCATTGTTCCATCACAGTGCTCCATTGTGCTATCACAGTGCCGAATTGTTCTGTCACAGTGCTCCATTGTACCATCACAGTGCTCTATTGTTCTGTCATAGTGCTCCATTGTTTTCTCACAGTACTCAATTGTTCCATCTTAGTGCTTCATTGTGCCAACACAGTGCTCCATTGTGCCATCACAGTGCTCCATTGTTCCATCATAGTGCTTCATTGTGCCATCACAGTGCTCCATTGTGCCATCACAGTGCTCCACTGTTCTGTCATAGTGCTCCATTGTGCCATCACAGTGCTCCATTGTTCTGTCATAGAGCTCTATTGTGCCATCACAGTGCCCCATTGTTCCGTTACAGTACTCCATTGTGCTGTCACAGTGCTCCATTGTTCTGTCATAGTGCTACATTGTTCTGTCACAGTGCTCCATTGTTCCATCACAGTGCTCCATTGTGCCATCACAGTGCTCCATTGTTCTGTCACAGTGCTCTATTGTGCCATCACAGTGCTCCATTGTTCTGTCACAGTGTTCCATTGTTTTGTCACAGTGCTCCATTGTTCCATCACAGTGCTCCATTGTGCCATCACAGTGCTCCATTGTGCCATCACAGTGCTCCATTGTTCTGTCACAGTGTTCCATTGCTTCGTCACAGTGCTCAATTTTTCCATCACAGTACACCATTGTTCTGTCACAGTGCTCGATTGTGCCATCAGAGTGCTCCATTGTTCTGTCATAGTGTGCAATTGTTTTGTCACAATGCTCCATTGTTCCAACACAGTGCTCCATTAGCCATCACAGTGCTCCATTGTTACATCACAGTGCTCCATTGTTCCATCACAGTGCTCCATTCTTTCATCACAGTGCTCCATTGCCCCATCACAGTGCTCCATTGTTCTGTCACAGTGCTCTATTATGCCATCAAAGTGCTCCATTGTTCCATCACAGTGCTCCATTGTGCCGTCACAGTGCTCTATTGTTCTGTCATAGTGCTCCATTGTGCCATCACACTGCTCTATTATACTGTCACAGTGCTCCATTGTTTCGTCACAGTGCTCCATTGTGCCGTCACAGTGCTCCCTTGTGCCGTCACAGTGCTCCATTGTTCCTTCACAGTGCTCCATTGTTCTGTCATAGTGCTCCTTAGTGCCATCACACTGCCCCTTTGTTCCGTCACAGTAGTCCATTGTGCCGTCACAGTGTTCCATTGTTCCATCATAGTGCTCCATTGTTCCATCATAGTGCTCCATTGAGAGATCACAGTGCTCCATTGTTCTGTCATAGTGATCCATTGTTTTGTAACAATGCTCCATTGCTCCTTCACAGTGCTCCATTGTGCCATCACAGTGCTCCATTGTTCCATCACAGTGCTCCATTCTTTCATCACAGTGCTCCATTGCCCCATCACAGTGCTCCATTGTTCTGTCACAGTGCTCTATTATGCCATCAAAGTACTCCATTGTTCCATCACAGTGCTCCATTGTGCCGTCACAGTGCTCTATTGTTCTGTCATAGTGCTCCATTGTGCCATCACAGTGCTCTATTATACTGTCACAGTGCTCCATTGTTTCGTCACAGTGCTCCATTGTGCCGTCACAGTGCTCCCTTGTGCCGTCACAGTGCTCCATTGTTCCTTCACAGTGCTCCATTGTTCTGTCATAGTGCTCCATTGTCTTGTGACAATGCTCCATTGTTCCATCACAGTGCTCCATTGTGCCATCATAGTGCTCCATTGTTCTGTCACAGTGCTCCATTGCCCCATCACAGTGGTCCATTGTTCTGTCACAGTGCTCTATTATGCCATCAAAGTGCTCCATTGTTCCATCACAGTGCTCCATTGTTCCATCATAGTGCTCAATTGTTCCATCATAGTGCTCCATTGTGCCATCACAGTGCTCCATTGTTCTGTCATAGTGCTCCATTGTTCTGACACAGTGCTCCATTGTGCCATCACAGTGCTCCATTGTGCCATCAGAGTGCTCCCTTGTTCTGTCACAGTGCTCTATTGCGCCATCACAGTGCTCCATTGTTCCATCACAGTGTTCCATTGTTTCATCATAATGGTCCCTTGTTCTGTCACAGTGTTCCATTGTTTTGTCACAGTGCTCCATTGTGCCATCACAGTGCTCCATTGTGCCATCACAGTGCTCCATTGTTCTGTCACAGTGTTCCATTGCTTCTTCACAGTGCTCAATTGTTCCATCACAGTACACCATTGTTCTGTCACAGTGCTCGATTGTGCCATCAGAGTGCTCCATTGTTCTGTCATAGTGTGCAATTGTTTTGTCACAATGCTCCATTGTTCCAACACAGTGCTCCATTGTGCCATCACAGTGCTCCAGTGTTACATCACAGTGCTCCATTGTTCCATCACAGTGCTCCATTCTTTCATCACAGTGCTCCATTGCCCCATCACAGTGCTCCATTGTTCTGTCACAGTGCTCTATTATGCCATCAAAGTACTCCATTGTTCCATCACAGTGCTCCATTGTGCCGTCACAGAGCTCTATTGTTCTGTCATAGTGCTCCTTAGTGCCATCACACTGCCCCTTTGTTCCATCACAGTACTCCATTGTGCCGTCACAGTGTTCCATTGTTCCATCATAGTGCTCCATTGTTCCATCATAGTGCTCCATTGAGCCATCACAGTGCTCCATTGTTCTGTCATAGTGATCCATTGTTTTGTAACAATGCTCCATTGCTCCTTCACAGTGCTCCATTGTGCCATCACAGTGCTCCATTGTTCCATCATAGTGCTTCATTGTGCCATCACAGTGCTCCATTGTGCCATCACAGTGCTCCACTCTTCTGTCATAGTGCTCCATTGTGCCATCACAGTGCTCCATTGTTCTGTCATAGTGCTCTATTGTGCCATCACAGTGCCCCATTGTTCCGTCACAGTACTCCATTGTGCCGTCACAGTGCTCCATTGTTCCTTCACAGTGCTCCATTGTTCTGTCATAGTGCTCCTTAGTGCCATCACACTGCCCCTTTGTTCCGTCACAGTACTCCATTGTGCCGTTACAGTGTTCCATTGTTCCATCATAGTGCTCCATTGTTCCATCACAGTGCTCCATTGTTCTGTCACAGTGCTCTATTGTGCCATCACAGTGCTCCATTGTTCCATCACAGTGTTCCATTGTTCCAACATATTGGTCTCTTGTTCTGTCATAGTGCTCCATTGTTTCGTCACAGTGCTCCATTGTGCCATCACAGTGCTCCATGGTTCTGTCACAGTGTTCCATTGCTTCGTCACAGTGCTCAATTGTTCCATCACAGTACACCATTGTTCTGTCACAGTGCTCGATTGTGCCATCAGAGTGCTCCATTGTTCTGTCATAGTGTGCAATTGTTTTGTCACTATGCTCCATTGTTCCAACACAGTGCTCCATTAGCCATCACAGTGCTCCATTGTTACATCACAGTGCTCCATTGTTCCATCACAGTGCTCCATTCTTTCATCACAGTGCTCCATTGCCCCATCACAGTGCTCCATTGTTCTGTCACAGTGCTCTATTATGCCATCAAAGTACTCCATTGTTCCATCACATTGCTCCATTGTGCCGTCACAGTGCTCTATTTTTCTGTCATAGTGCTCCATTGTGCCATCACAGTGCTCTATTATACTGTCACAGTGCTCCATTGTTTCGTCACAGTGCTCCATTGTGCCGTCACAGTGCTCCATTGTGCCGTCACAGTGCTCCATTGTTCTGTCATAGTGCTCCATTGTCTTGTGACAATGCTCCATTGTTCCATCACAGTGCTCCATTGTGCCATCATAGTGCTCCATTGTTCTGTCACAGTGCTCCATTGCCCCATCACAGTGGTCCATTGTTCTGTCACAGTGCTCTATTATGCCATCAAAGTACTCCATTGTTCCATCACAGTGCTCCATTGTGCCGTCACAGTGCTCTATTGTTCTGTCATAGTGCTCCATTGTGCCATCACAGTGCTCTATTATACTGTCACAGTGCTTCATTGTTTCGTCACAGTTCTCCATTGTGCCGTCACAGTGCTCAATTGTGCCGTCACAGTGCTCCATTGTTTTTTCACAGTGCTACATTGTTCTGTCATAGTGCCCCTTTGTGCCATCGCACTGCCCCTTTGTTCTGTCACAGTACTCCATTGTGCCGTCACAGTGTTCCATTGTTCCATCATAGTGCTCCATTGTTCCATCATAGTGCTCAATTGAGCCATCACAGTGCTCCATTGTTCTGTCATAGTGATCCATTGTTTTGTAACAATGCTCCATTGCTCCATCACAGTGCTCCATTGTGCCATCACAGTGCTCCATTGTTCCATCACAGTGATCCATTGTTCTGTCACAGTGCTCTATTGTGCCATCACAGTGCTCCATTGTTCCATCACAGTGTTCCATTGTTCCAACATATTGGTCCCTTGTTCTGTCATAGTGCTCCATTGTTTTGTCACAGTTCTCCATACTTCCATCACAGTGCTCCATTGTGCCTTCACAGTGCTCTACTCTGTCATAGTGCTCTATTGTGCCATCACAGTGCTCCATTGTGCCATTACAGTGCCCCATTTTTCTGTCAGAGTTCTCCATTGTGCCGTCACAGTGTTCCATTGTTCCATCATAGTGCTCCATTGTGCCAACACAGTGCTCCATTGTTCTTTTTAGTGCTCCATTGTTCCATCACAGTGCTCCGTTGTGCCATCATAATGCTCCATTGTTCTGTCACAGTGCTCCATTGTTTCGTCACAGTGCTCCATTGTTCCATCACAGTGCACCATTGTTCTGTCACAGTGCTCCATTGTACCATCACAGTGCTCTATTGTTCTGTCATAGTGCTCCATTGTTTTCTCACAGTACTCAATTGTTCCATCATAGTGCTCCATTGTGCCATCACAGTGCTCCATTGTGCCATCACAGTGCTCCACTGTTCTGTCATAGTGCTCCATTGTGCCATCACAGTGCTCCATTATTCTGTCATAGTGCTCTATTGTGCCATCACAGTGCCCCATTGTTCCGTCATAGTAATCCATTGTGCCGTCACAGTGCTCGATTGTTCCATCATATTGCTCCATTTTTCCATCATAGTGCTCCATTGTGCCATCACAGTGCTCCATTGTTCTGTCATAGTGCTCCATTGTTTTGTAACAATGCTCCATTGTTCCATCACAGTGCTCCATTGTGCCATTACAGTGCTCCATTGTTCTGTCACAGTGCTCTATTGTGCCATCACAGTGCTCCATTGTTCCATCACAGTGTTCCATTTTTCCATCATAATGGTCCCTTGTTCTGTCACAGTGTTCCATTGTTTTGTCACAGTGCTCCATTGTTCCATCACAGTGCTCCATTGTGCCATCACAGTGCTCCATTGTGCCATCACAGTGCTCCATTGTTCTGTCACAGTGTTCCATTGCTTCGTCACAGTGCTCAATTGTTCCATCACAGTACACCATTGTTCTGTCACAGTGCTCGATTGTGCCATCAGAGTGCTCCATTGTTCTGTCATAGTGCGCCATTGTTTTGTCACAATGCTCCATTGTTCCAACACAGTGCTCCATTGTGCCATCACAGTGCTCCATTGTTCCATCACAGTGCTCCATTGTTCCATCACAGTTCTCAATTGTGCAGTCACAATGCTCCATTGCCCCATCACAGTGCTCCATTGTTCTGTCACAGTGCTCTATTATGCCATCAAAGTGCTCCATTGTTCCATCACAGTGCTCCATTGTGCCATCACAGTGCTCAATTTTGCCATCATAGTGCTCCATTGTGCCATCACAGTGCTCCATTGTTCTGTCATAGTGCTCCATTGTTTTGACACAATGCTCCATTGTTCCATCACAGTGCTCCATTGTGCCATCACAGTGCTCCATTGTTCTGTCACAGTGCTCTATTATGCCATCAAAGTGCTCCATTGTTCCATCACAGTGCTCCATTGTTCCATCATAGTGCTCAATTGTTCCATCATAGTGCTCCATTGTGCCATCACAGTGCTCCATTGTTCTGTCATAGTGCTCCATTGTTCTGACACAGTGCTCCATTGCCCCATCACAGTGCTCCATTGTTCTGTCACAGTGCTCTATTATGCCATCAAAGTACTCCATTGTACCATCACAGTGCTCAATTGTGCCGTCACAGAGCTCTATTGTTCTGTCATAGTGCTCCATTGTGCCATCACAGTGCTCTATTATACTGTCACAGTGCTCCATTGTTTCGTCACAGTGCTCCATTGTGCAGTCACAGTGCTCCCTTGTGCCGTCACAGTGCTCCATTGTTCCTTCACAGTGCTCCATTGTTCTGTCATAGTGCTCCTTAGTGCCATCACACTGCCCCTTTGTTCCGTCACAGTACTCCATTGTGCCGTTACAGTGTTCCATTGTTCCATCATAGTGCTCCATTGTTCCATCACAGTGCTCCATTGTTCTGTCACAGTGCTCTATTATGCCATCAAAGTGCTCCATTGTTCCATCACAGTGCTCCATTGTTCCATCATAGTGCTCAATTGTTCCATCATAGTGCTCCATTGTGCCATCACAGTGCTCCATTGTTCTGTCCTAGTGCTCCATTGTTCTGACACAGTGCTCCATTGTGCCATCACAGTGCTCCATTGTGCCATCAGAGTGCTCCCTTGTTCTGTCACAGTGCTCTATTGCGCCATCACAGTGCTCCATTGTTCCTTCACAGTGTTCCATTGTTTCATCATAATGGTCCCTTGTTCTGTCACAGTGTTCCATTATTTTGTCACAGTGCTCCATTGTGCCATCACAGTGCTCCATTGTGCCATCACAGTGCTCCATTGTGCCATCACAGTGCTCCATTGTTCTGTCACAGTGTTCCATTGCTTCGTCACAGTGCTCAATTGTTCCATCACAGTACACCATTTTTCTGTCACAGTGCTCGATTGTGCCATCAGAGTGCTCCACTGTTCTGTCATAGTGTGCAATTGTTTTGTCACAATGCTCCATTGTTCCAACACAGTGCTCCATTAGCCATCACAGTGCTCCATTGTTCCATCACAGTGCTCCATTGTTCCATCACAGTGCTCCATTCTTTCATCACTGTGCTCCATTGCCCCATCACAGTGCTCCATTGTTCTGTCACAGTGCTCTATTATGCCATCAAAGTGCTCCATTGTTCCATCACAGTGCTCCATTGTGCCGTCACAGTGCTCTATTGTTCTGTCATAGTGCTCCATTGTGCCATCACAGTGCTCTATTATACTGTCACAGTGCTCCATTGTTTCGTCACAGTGCTCCATTGTGCCATCACAGTGCTCCCTTGTGCCGTCACAGTGCTCCATTGTTCCTTCACAGTGCTCCATTGTTCTGTCATAGTGCTCCCAGTGCCATCTCACTGCCCCTTTGTTCCGTCACAGTAGTCCATTGTGCCGTCACAGTGTTCCATTGTTCCATCATAGTGCTCCATTGTTCCATCATAGTGCTCCATTGTGCCATCACAGTGCTCCATTGTTCTGTCATAGTGCTCCATTGTTTTGTAACAGTGCTCCATTGCTCCATCACAGTGCTCCATTGTGCCATCACAGTGCTCCATTGTTCCATCACAGTGCTCCATTGTTCTGTCACAGTGCTCTATTGTGCCATCACAGTGCTCCATTGTTCCATCACAGTGTTCCATTGTACCAACATATTGGTCCCTTGTTCTGCCTTAGTGCTCCATTGTTTTGTCACAGTTCTCCATTCTTCCATCACAGTGCTCCATTGTGCCTTCACAGTGCTCCATTATTCTGTCATAGTGCTCTATTGTGCTATCACAGTTCTCCATTGTGCCATCACAGTGCCCCATTGTTCTGTCACAGTTCTCCATTGTGCCATCACAGTGCTCCATTGTTCCATCATAGTGCTCCATTGTGCCAACACAGTGCTCCATTGTTCTTTCTTAGTGCTCCCTTGTTCCATCACAGTGCTTCGTTTTTGCCATCATAGTGCTCCATTGTTCTGTCACAGTGCTCCATTGTTTTGTCACAGTGCTCCATTGTTCCATCACAGTGCTCCATTGTTCTGTCACAGTGCTCCATTGTACCATCACAGTGCTCCATTGTTCTGTCATAGTGCTCCATTGTTTTCTCACAGTGCTCCATTGTTCCATCATAGTGCTCCATTGTGCCATCACAGTGCTCCATTGTGCCATCACAGTGCTCCATTGTTCCATCATAGTGCTCCATTGTTCCATCACAGTGCTCCATTGTTCCATCACAGTGCTCCACTGTTCTGTCATAGTGCTCCATTGTTCCATCACAGTGCTCCATTGTTCTGTCATAGTGCTCCATTGTTTTATCACAATGCTCCATTGTTCCATCACAGTGCTCCATTGTGCCATCACAGTGCTCCATTGTTCTGTCACAGTGCTCTATTGTGCTATCACAGTGCTCCATTGTTCCATCACAGTGTTCCATTGTTCCATCATAATGGTCCCTTGTTCTGTCACAGTGTTCCATTGTTTTGTCACAGTGCTCCATTGTTCCATCACAGTGCTCCATTGTGCCATCACAGTGCTCCATTGTTCTGTCACAGTTTTCCTTTGCTTCGTCACAGTGCTCAATTGTTCCATCACAGTACACCATTGTTCTGTCACAGTGCTCGATTGTGCCATCACAGTGCTGTATTGTTCTGTCATAGTGCGCCATTGTTTTGTCACAATGCTCCATTGTTCCAACACAGTGCTCCATTGTGCCATCACAGTGCTCCATTGTTCCATCACAGTGCTCCATTGTTCCATCACAGTTCTCAATTGTGCCGTCACAATGCTCCATTGCCCCATCACAGTGCTCCATTGTTCTGTCATTGTGCTCTATTATGCCATCAAAGTGCCCCATTGTTCAATCACAGTGCTCAATTTCTGTCATAGTGCTCCATTGTTTTGTCAAAGTGCTCCATTTTTCCATCACAGTGCTCCATTGTGCCATCATTGTGCGCCATTGTTCTGTGATAGAGCTCCATTGTTCCATCACAGTGCTCTGTTGTGCCATCACAGTGCTCCATTGTTCTTTCAAAGTGCTCCATTGTTTCCTCACAGTGCTCCATTGTTCTGTCACAGTGCTCCTTTGTTCCATCACAGTGCTCCATTGTTCTGTCATAGTGCTCCATTGTTTTCTCACAGTACTCAATTGTTCCATCATAGTGCTCCATTGTGCCATTACAGTGCTCCATTGTGCCATCACAGTGCTCCACTGTTCTGTCATAGTGCTCCATTGTTCTGACACAGTGCTCCATTGTGCCATCACAGTGCTCCATTGTGCCATCAGAGTGCTCCATTGTTCTGACACAGTGCTCCATTGTGCCATCACAGTGCTCCATTGTTCCATCAGAGTGCTCCATTGTTCTGTCACAGTGCTCTATTATGCCATCAAAGTGCTCCATTGTTCCATCACAGTGCTCCATTGTTCCATCATAGTGCTCAATTGTTCCATCATAGTGCTCCATTGTGCCATCACAGTGCTCCATTGTTCTGTCATAGTGCTCCATTGTTCTGACAGAGTGCTCCATTGTGCCATCACAGTGCTCCATTGTGCCATCAGAGTGCTCCATTGTTCTGTCACAGTGCTCTATTGTGCCATCACAGTGCTCCATTGTTCCATCAATGTGTTCCATTGTTCCATCATAATGGTCCCTTGTTCTGTCACAGTGTTCCATTGTTTTGTCACAGTGCTCCATTGTGCCATCACAGTGCTCCATTGTGCCATCACAGTGCTCCATTGTTCTGTCATAGTGCTCCATTGTTCTGACACAGTGCTCCATTGTGCCATCACAGTGCTCCATTGTGCCATCAGAGTGCTCCATTTTTCTGTCACAGTGCTCTATTGCGCCATCACAGTGCTCCATTGTTCCATCAATGTGTTCCATTGTTCCATCATAATGGTCCCTTGTTCTGTCACAGTGTTCCATTGCTTCTTCACAGTGCTCAATTGTTCCATCACAGTACACCATTGTTCTGTCACAGTGCTCGATTGTGCCATCAGAGTGCTCCATTGTTCTGTCATAGTGTGCAATTGTTTTGTCACAATGCTCCATTGTTCCAACACAGTGCTCCATTGTGCCAACACAGTCGTGTCTGTGTCATTGTTCCATCACAGTGCTCCATTCTTTCATCACAGTGCTCCATTGCCCCATCACAGTGCTCCATTGTTCTGTCACAGTGCTCTATTATGCCATCAAAGTACTCCATTGTTCCATCATAGTGCTCCATTGTGCCGTCACAGTGCTCTATTGTTCTGTCATAGTGTTCCAATGTGCCATCACAGTGCTATATTATACTGTCACAGTGCTCCATTGTTTCATCACAGTGCTCCATTGTGCCATCACAGTGCTACCTTGTGCCGTCACAGTGCTCCATTGTTCCTTCACAGTGCTCCATTGTTCTGTCATAGTGCTCCTTAGTGCCATCACACTGCCCCTTTGTTCCGTTACAGTACTCCATTGTGCCATCACAGTGTTCCATTGTTCCATCATAGTGCTCCATTTTTCCATCATAGTGCTCCATTGAGCCATCACAGTGCTCCATTGTTCTGTCATAGTGATCCATTGTTTTGTAACAATGCTCCATTGCTCCATCACAGTGCTCCATTGTGCCATCAGTATGCTCCATTGTTCCATCACAGTGCTCCATTGTTCTGTCATAGTGATCCATTGTTTTGTAACAATGCTCCATTGCTCCATCACAGTGCTCCATTGTGCCTTCACAGTGCTCTATTCTGTCATAGTGCTCCATTGTGCCATCACAGTGCTCCATTGTTCTGTCATAGTGCTCCATTTTTTGACATGCTCCATTGTTCCATCACAGTGCTCCATTGTGCCATCACAGTGCTCCATTGTTCTGTCACAGTGCTCTATTGTGCCATCATAGTGCTCCATTGTTCCATCACAGTGTTCCATTGTTCCATCATAATGGTCCCTTGTTCTGTCACAGTGTTCCATTGTTTTGTCACAGTGCTCCATTGTTCCATCACAGTGCTCCATTGTGCCATCACAGTGCTCCATTGTTCTGTCACAGTGTTCCATTGTTTTGTCACAGTGCTCCATTGTTCCATCACAGTGCACCATTGTTCTGTCACAGTGCTCCATTGTGCCATCACAGTGCTCTATTGTTCTGTCATAGTGCTCCATTGTTTTCTCACAGTGCTCCATTGTTCCATCACAGTGCTCCATTGTGCCATCACAGTGCTCCATTGTTCCATCACAGTGCTCCATTGTTCCATCACAGTTCTCAATTGTGCCGTCACAGTGCTCCATTGTCCCATCACAGTGCTCCATTGTTCTGTCATAGTGCTCTATTGTGCCATCAAAGTGCCCCATTGTTCCATCACAGTGCTCAATTGTTCTGTCATAGTGCTCCATTGTTTTGTCAAAGTGCTCCATTGTTCCATCACAGTGCTCCATTGTGCCATCACAGTGCTCCATTGTTCTGTCATAGTGCTCCATTGTTCCATCACAGTGCTCCATTGTTTCATCACAGTGCTCCATTGTTCTTTCAAAGTGCTCCATTGTTTCCTCACAGTGCTCCATTGTTCTGTCACAGTGCTCCATTGTTCCATCACAGTGCTCCATTGTTTCTGTCATAGTGCTCCATTGTTTTCTCACAGTGCTCAATTGTTCCATCATAGTGCTCCATTGTGCCATCACAGTGCTCCATTGTTCCATCACAGTGCTCCATTGTTCTGTCATAGTGCTCCATTGTTCTGTCACAGTGCTCCATTGTGCCATCACAGTGCTCCATTGTTCCATCACAGTGCTCCATTGTGCCATCACAGTGCTCCATTTTTCTGTCACAGTGCTCCATTGTGCCATCACAGTGCTCAATTGTGCCATCAGAGTGCTCCATTGTTCTGTCACAGTGCTCTATTGTGCCATCACAGTGCTCCATTGTTCCATCACAGTGCTCCATTGTTCCATCATCAGTGCTCAATTGTTCCATCATAGTGCTCCATTGTGCCATCACAGTGCTCCATTTTTCTGTCACAGTGCTCCATTGTTCTGTCACAGTGCTCCATTGTGCCATCACAGTGCTCCATTGTTCCATCACAGTGCTCCATTGTTCTGTCACAGTGCTCTATTGTGCCATCACAGTGCTCCATTGTTCCATCAATGTGTTCCATTGTTCCATCATAGTGTCCCTTGTTCTGTCACAGTGTTCCATTGTTTTGTCACAGTGCTCCATTGTGCCATCACAGTGCTCCATTGTGCCATCACAGTGCTCCATTGTTCTGTCATAGTGCTCCATTGTTCTGACACAGTGCTCCATTGTGCCATCACAGTGCTCCATTGTGCCATCAGAGTGCTCCATTTTTCTGTCACAGTGCTCCATTGTGCCGTCACAGTGCTCCATTGTTCCATCAATGTGCTCCATTGTTCCATCATAATGGTCCCTTGTTCTGTCACAGTGTTCCATTGCTTCTTCACAGTGCTCCATTGTTCCATCACAGTACACCATTGTTCTGTCACAGTGCTCCATTGTGCCATCACAGTGCTCCATTGTTCTGTCATAGTGTGCCATTGTTTTGTCACAATGCTCCATTGTTCCAACACAGTGCTCCATTGTGCCAACACAGTGCTCCATTGTTCCATCACAGTGCTCCATTGTTCCATCACAGTGCTCCATTCTTTCATCACAGTGCTCCATTGTTCCATCACAGTGCTCCATTGTTCTGTCACAGTGCTCCATTGTTCCATCAAAGTGCTCCATTGTTCCATCACAGTGCTCCATTGTGCCATCACAGTGCTCCATTGTTCTGTCAAAGTGTTCCATTGTGCCATCACAGTGCTCTATTGTTCTGTCACAGTGCTCCATTGTTTCGTCACAGTGCTCCATTGTTCCATCACAGTGCTCCATTGTGCCATCACAGTGCTCCATTGTTCCATCACAGTGCTCCATTGTTCTGTCATAGTGCTCCATTGTGCCATCACAGTGCTCCATTGTTCCGTCACAGTGCTCCATTGTGCCGTCACAGTGCTCCATTGTTCCATCACAGTGCTCCATTGTTCTATCATAGTGCTCCATTGAGCCATCACAGTGCTCCATTGTTCTGTCATAGTGCTCCATTGTTTTGTCACAATGCTCCATTGTTCCATCACAGTGCTCCATTGTGCCATCACAGTGCTCCATTGTTCCATCACAGTGCTCCATTGTTCTGTCACAGTGCTCTATTGTGCCATCACAGTGCTCCATTGTTCCATCACAGTGTTCCATTGTTCCATCATAGTGGTCCCTTGTTCTGTCATAGTGCTCCATTGTTTTGTCACAGTGCTCCATTGTTCCATCACAGTGCTCCATTGTGCCATCACAGTGCTCCATTGTTCTGTCATAGTGCTCCATTGTGCCATCACAGTGCTCCATTGTGCCATCACAGTGCTCCATTGTTCTGTCACAGTGCTCCATTGTGCCATCACAGTGCTCCATTGTTCCATCACAGTGCTCCATTGTTTTGTCACAGTGCTCCATTGTTCCATCACAGTGCTCCATTGTTCTGTCATAGTGCTCCATTGTGCCATCACAGTGCCCCATTGTTCCGTCACAGTACTCCATTGTGCCATCACAGTGTTCCATTGTTCCATCATAGTGCTCCATTGTTCCATCATAGTGCTCCATTGAGCCATCACAGTGCTCCATTGTTCTGTCATAGTGCTCCATTGTTTTGTCACAGTGCTCCATTGTTCCATCACAGTGCTCCATTGTGCCATCAGAGTGCTCCATTGTTCCATCATAGTGCTCCATTGTTCTGTCATAGTGCTCCATTGTTTTGTAACAATGCTCCATTGTTCCATCACAGTGCTCCATTGTGCCTTCACAGTGCTCTATTGTTCTGTCATAGTGCTCTATTGTGCCATCACAGTGCTCCATTGTGCCATCACAGCGCCCCATTGTTCTGGCACAGTTCTCCATTGTGCCGTCACAGTGTTCCATTGTTCCATCATAGTGCTCCATTGTGCCATCACAGTGCTCCATTGTTCTTTCATAGTGCTCCATTGTTCCATCACAGTGCTCCATTGTGCCATCATAGTGCTCCATTGTTCTGTCAAAGTGCTCCATTGTTTTGTCACAGTGCTCCATTGTTCCATCACAGTGCACCATTGTTCTGTCACAGTGCTCCATTGTACCATCACAGTGCTCCATTGTTCTGTCATAGTGCTCCATTGTTTCTCATAGTACTCTATTGTTCCATCATAGTGCTCCATTGTGCCATCACAGTGCTCCATTGTGCCATCACAGTGCTCCATTGTTCCATCATAGTGCTTCCATTGTGCCATCATAGTGCTCCATTGTGCCATCACAGTGCTCCATTGTTCTGTCATAGTGCTCCATTGTGCTATCACAGTGCTCCATTGTTCTGTCATAGTGCTCAATTGTGCCATCACAGTGCCCCATTGTTCCGTCACAGTGCTCCATTGTGCCGTCACAGTGCTCCATTGTTCCATCATAGTGCTCCATTGTTCCATCATAGTGCTCCATTGTGCCATCACAGTGCTCCATTGTTCTGTCATAGTGCTCCATTGTTCTGTCACAGTGCTCCATTGTTCCATCACAGTGCTCCATTGTGCCATCACAGTGCTCCATTGTTTTGTCACAGTGCTCTATTGCGCCATCACAGTGCTCCATTGTTCCATCACAGTGTTCCATTGTTCCATCATAATGGTCTCTTGTTCTGTCACAGTGTTCCATTGTTTTGTCACAGTGCTCCATTGTTCCATCACAGTGCTCCATTGTTCCATCACAGTGCTCCATTGTGCCATCACAGTGCTCCATTGTTCTGTCACAGTGTTCCATTGCTTCGTCACAGTGCTCAATTGTTCCATCACAGTACACCATTGTTCTGTCACAGTGCTCGATTGTGCCATCAGAGTGCTCCATTGTTCTGTCATAGTGTGCAATTGTTTTGTCACAATGCTCCATTGTTCCAACACAGTGCTTTGTGTTCATCACAGTGCTCCATTGCCCCATCACAGTGCTCCATTATTCTGTCACAGTGCTCTATTATGCCATCAAAGTACTCCATTGTTCCATCACAGTGCTCCATTGTGCCGTCACAGTGCTCTATTGTTCTGTCATAGTGCTCCATTGTGCCATCACAGTGCTCTATTATACTGTCACAGTGCTCCATTGTTTCGTCACAGTGCTCCATTGTGCCGTCACAGTGCTCCCTTGTGCCGTCACAGTGCTCCATTGTTCCTTCACAGTGCTCCATTGTTCTGTCATAGTGCTCCTTAGTGCCATCACACTGCCCCTTTGTTCCGTCACAGTAGTCCATTGTGCCGTCACAGTGTTCCATTGTTCCATCATAGTGCTCCATTGTGCCAACACAGTGCTCCAATGTTCTTTCTTAGTGCTCCCTTGTTCCATCACAGTGCTCCCTTGTGCCATCATAATGCTCCATTGTTCTGTCACAGTGCTCCATTGTTTCGTCACTGTGCTCCATTTTTCCATCACAGTGCACCATTGTTCTGTCACAGTGCTCCATTGTACCATCACAGTGCTCTATTGTTCTGTCATAGTGTTCCATTGTTTTCTCACAGTACTCAATTTTTCCATCATAGTGCTTCATTGTGCCATCACAGTGCTCCATTGTGCCATTACAGTGCTCCATTGTTCCATCATAGTGCTTCATTGTGCCATCACAGTGCTCCATTGTGCCATCACAGTGCTCCACTGTTCTGTCATAGTGCTCCATTGTGTCATCACAGTGCTCCATTGTTCTGTCATAGTGCTCCATTGTTTTATGACAATGCTCCATTGTTCCATCACAGTGCTCCATTGTTCTGTCACAGTGCTCTATTGTGCCATCACAGTGCTCCATTGTTCCATCACAGTGTTCCATTGTTCCATCATAATGGTCCCTTGTTCTGTCACAGTGTTCCTTTGTTTTGTCACAGTGCTCCATTGTTCCATCACAGTGCTCCATTGTGCCATCACAGTGCTCCATTGTTCTGTCACAGTTTTCCATTGCTTCGTCACAGTGCTCAATTGTTCCATCACAGTACACCATTGTTCTGTCACAGTGATCGATTGTGCCATCACAGTGCTCTATTGTTCTGTCATAGTGCGCCATTGTTTTGTCACAATGCTCCATTGTTCCAACACAGTGCTCCATTGTGCCATCACAGTGCTCCATTGTTCCATCAAGTGCTCCATTGTTCCATCACAGTTCTCAATTGTGCCGTCACAATGCTCCATTGCCCCATCACAGTGCTCCATTGTTCTGTCATAGTGCTCTATTATGCCATCAAAGTGCCCCATTGTTCCATAACAGTGCTCAATTGTTCTGTCATAGTGCTCCATTGTTTCGTCAAAGTGCTCCATTGTTCCATCACAGTGCTCCATTGTGCCATCATTGTGCTCCATTGTTCTGTGATAGAGCTACATTGTTCCATCACAGTGCTCTGTTGTGCCATCACAGTGCTCCATTGTTCTTTCAAGGTGCTCCATTGTTTCCTCACAGTGCTCCATTGTTCTGTCACAGTGCTCTATTGTTCCATCACATAGCTCCATTGTTCTGTCATAGTGCTCCATTGTTTTCTCACAGTACTCAATTGTTCCATCATAGTGCTCCATTGTGCCATCACAGTGCTCCATTGTGCCATCACAGTGCTCCACTGTTCTGTCATAGTGCTCCATTGTGCCATCACAGTGCTCCATTGTTCTGTCATAGTGCTCTATTGTGCCATCACAATGCCCCATTTTTCCGTCACAGAAATCCATTGTGCCGTCACAGTGCTCCATTGTTCCCTCATAGTGCTCCATTGTTCCTTCATAGTGCTCCATTGTGCCATCACAGTGCTCCATTGTTCTGTCATAGTGCTCCATTGTTTTGTGACAATGCTCCATTGTTCCATCACAATGCTCCATTCTGCCATCACAGTGCTCCATTGTTCTGTCACAGTGCTCTATTGTGCCATCAGAGTGCTCCATTGTTCCATCACATTGTTCCATTGTTCCATCATAATGGTCCCTTGTTCTGTCACAGTGTTCCATTGTTTTGTCACAGTGCTCCATTGTTCCATCACAGTGCTCCATTGTGCCATCACAGTGCTCCATTGTTCTGTCACAGTGTTCCATTGCTTCGTCACAGTGCTCAATTGTTCCATCACAGTATACCATTGTTCTGTCACAGTGCTCGATTGTGCCATCAGAATGCTCCATTGTTCTGTCATAGTGCGCCATTGTTTTGTCACAATTCTCCATTGTTCCAACACAGTGCTCCATTGTGCCATCACAGTGCTCCATTGTTCCATCACAGTGCTCCATTTTTCCATGACAGTTCTCAATTGTGCCTTCACAATGCTCCATTGCCCCATCACAGTGCTCCATTGTTCTGTCACAGTGCTCTATTATGCCATCAAAGTGCTCCATTGTTCCATCACAGTGCTCCATTGTGCCATCACAGTGCTCCATTTTGCCATCACAGTGCTCCATTGTGCCATCACAGTGCTTTATTGTTCTGTGATAGTGCTCCATTGTTCCATCACAGTGCTCTGTTGTGCCATCATAGTGCTCCATTGTTCTGTCAAAGTGCTCCATTGTTTCGTCACAGTGCTCCATTGTTCCAACACAGTGCACCATTGTTCTGTCACAGTGCTCCATTTTACCATCACAGTTCTCTATTTTTCTGTCATAGTGCTCCATTGTTTTCTCACAGTACTCAATTGTTCCATCATAGTGCTTTATTGATTCATTTTCATTGTGCCATCACAGTGCTCCATTGTGCCATCACTGTGCTCCATTGTTCCATAATAGTGCTTCATTGTTCCATCATAGTGCTCCATTGTGCCATCAGTGCTCCATTGTTCTGTCATAGTGCTCTCGTGTCTGTCAGTGTCTTTGTCATAGGCATTGTGCCATCAGAGTGCTCCATTGTTCTGTCATAGTGCTCTATTTGTGCCATCACAGTGCCCATTGTTCCATTGTTCGTCACAGTACTCCATTGTGCCGTCTCAGTGCTCCATTGTTCCATCATAGTGCTCCATTGTTCCATCATAGTGCTCCATTGTGCCATCACAGTGCTCCATTGTTGTGACATAGTGCTCCATTGTTCTGTCACAGTGCTCCATTGTTCCAACACAGTGCTCCATTGTGCCAGCACAGTGCTCCATTGTTCTGTCACTGTGCTCTATTGTGCCATCATAGTGCTCCATTGTTCCATCACAGTGTTCCATTGTTCCATCCTAATGGTCCCTTGTTCTGTCATAGAGCTCTATTGTTTTGTCACAGTGCATCATTGTCCCATCTCAGTGCTCCATTGTGCCATCATAGTGCTACATTGTGCCATCACAGTGCTCCATTGTTCTGTCATAGTGCTCCATTGTTTTGTCCCAAGGCTCCATTGTTCCAACACAGTGATCCATTGTTCCAACACTGTGCTCCATTGTGCCATCACAGTGCTCTATTGTTCTTACATAGTGCTCCATTGTGCCATCACAGTGCTCTATTATACCGTCACAGTGCTCCATTGTTTCGTCACAGTGCTCCATTGTGCCGTCACAGTACTCAATTGTGCCATCGCAGTGCTCCATTGTTCCGTCACAGTGCTCCATTGTTCTGTCATAGTGCTCCTTAGTGCCATCACACTGCCCCTTTGTGCCGTCACAGTGTTCCATTGTTCCATCATAGTGCTCCACTGTTCAATCATAGTGCTCCATTGAGCCATCACAGTGCTCCATTGTTCTGTCATAGTGATCCATTGTTTTGTAACAATGCTCCATTTTTCCATCACAGTGCTCCATTGTTCCATCACAGTGCTCCATTATTCCAGCACAGTGCTCCGTTGTGCCATCGCAGTGCTCCGTTGTGCCATCATAATGCTCCATTGTTCTGTCACAGTGCTCCATTGTTTTGTCACAGTGCTCCAATTTTCCATCACAGTGCACCATTGTTCTGTCACAGTGCTCCATTGTACCATCACAGTGCTCTATTGTTCTGTCATAGTGCTCCATTGTTTTCCCACAGTACTCAATTGTTCCAGAATAGTGCTTCATTGTGCCATCACAGTGCTACATTGTGCCATCACAGTGCTACATTGTTCCATAATAGTAGTTCATTGTGCCATCACAGTGCTCCATTGTGCCATCACAGTGCTCCACTGTTCTGTCATAGTGCTCAATTGTGCCATCACAGTGCTCTATTGTTCTGTCATAGTGCTCTATTGTTCCATCACAGTGTTCCATTGTTCCATCATAATGGTCCCTTGTTCTGTCACAGTGTTCCATTGTTTTGTCACAGTGCTCCATTGTGCCATCACAGTGCTCCATTGTTCTGTCATAGTGCTCCATTGTTTTGTGAAAATGCTCCATTGTTCCATCACAGTGCTCCATTGTGCCATCACAGTGCTCCATTGTTCTGTCACAGTGCTCTATTGTGCCATCACAGTGCTCCATTGTTCCATCACAGTGTTCCATTGTTCCATCATAATGGTCCCTTTTCTGTCACAGTGTTCCATTGTTTTGTCACAGTTCTCCATTGTGCCATCACAGTGCTCCATTGTTCTGTCACAGTGCTCTATTGTGCCATCACAGTGCTCCATTGTTCCATTACAGTGTTCCATTGTTCCATCATAATGGTCCCTTGTTCTGTCATAGAGCACCATTGTTTTGTCACAGTGCTCCATTGTTCCATCACAGTGCTCCATTGTGCCATCACAATGCTCCATTGTGCCATCACAGTGCTCCATTGTTCTGTCACAGTGTTCCATTGCTTCGTCACAGTGCTCAATTGTTCCATCACAGTACACCATTTTTCTGTCACAGTGCTCGATTGTGCCATCACAGTGCTCCATTGTTCTGTCATAGTGCGCCATTGTTTTGTCACAATGCTCCATTGTTCCAACACAGTGCTCCATTGTGCCATCACAGTGCTCCATTGTTCCATCACAGTGCTCCATTGTTCCATCACAGTTCTCAATTTTTCCGTCACAATGCTCCATTGCCCCATCACAGTGCTCCATTGTTCTGTCACAGTGCTCTATTATGCCATCAAAGTGCTCCATTGTTCCATCACAGTGCTCCATTGTGCCATCACAGTGCTCCTTTTTGCCATCATAGTGCTCCATTTTGCCATCACTGTGCTCCATTGTTCTGTCATAGTGCTCTATTGTTTTGACACAATGCTCCATTGTTCCATCACAGTGCTCCATTGTGCCATCACAGTGCTCCATTTTGCCATCATAGTGCTCGATTTTGCCATTACTGTGCTCCATTGTTCTGTCATAGTGCTCCATTGTTTTGACACAATGCTCCATTGTTCCATCACAGTGCTCAATTGTGCCATCACAGTGCTCCATTGTTCTGTGATAGTGCTCCATTGTTCCATCACAGTGCTCCGTTGTGCCATCATAGTGCTCCATTGTTTTGTCACAGTGCTCCATTGTTCCATCACAGTGCACCATTGTTCTGTCACAGTGCTCCAATGTACCTTCACAGTGCTCTATTGTTCTGTCATAGTGCTCCATTGTTTTCTCACAGTACTCAAATGTTCCATCATAGTGCTTCATTGTGCCATCACAGTGCTCCATTGTGCCATCACAGTGCTCCATTTTGCCATCATAGTGCTCCATTGTGCCATCACTGTGCTCCATTGTTCTGTGATAGTGCTCCATTGTTCCATCACAGTGCTCCGTTGTGCCATCATAGTGCTCCATTTTGCCATCACTGTGCTCCATTGTATTGTGATAGTGCTCCATTGTTCCATCACAGTGCTCCGTTGTGCCATCATAGTGCTCCATTGTTCTTTCAAAGTGCTCCATTGTGCCGTCACAGTGCTCAATTGTTCCATCACAGTACACCATTGTTCTGTCACAGTGCTCGATTGTGCCATCAGAGTGCTCCATTGTTCTGTCATAGTGTGCAATTGTTTTGTCACAATGCTCCATTGTTCCAACACAGTGCTCCATTGTTCCATCACAGTGCTCCATTCTTTCATCACAGTGCTCCATTGCCCCATCACAGTGCTCCATTGTTCTGTCACAATGCTCTATTATGCCATCAAAGTACTCCATTGTTCCATCACAGTGCTCCATTGTGCCGTCACAGTGCTCTATTGTTCTGTCATAGTGCTCCATTGTGGCATCACAGTGCTCTATTATACTGTCACAATGCTCCCTTGTGCCGACACAGTGCTCCATTGTTCCTTCACAGTGCTCCATTGTTCTGTCATAGTGCTCCTTAGTGCCATCACACTGCCCCTTTGTTCCATCACAGTACTCCATTGTGCCGTCACAGTGTTCCATTGTTCCATCATAGTGCTCCATTGTTCCATCATAGTGCTCCATTGAGCCATCACAGTGCTCCATTGTTCTGTCATAGTGATCCATTGTTTTGTAACAATGCTCCATTGCTCCATCACATTGCTCCATTGTGCCATCACAGTGCTCCATTGTTCCATCACAGTGATCCATTGTTCTGTCACAGTGGTCTATTGTGCCATCACAGTGCTCCATTTTTCCATGACAGTGTTCCTTTGTTCCAACATATTGGTCCCTTGTTCTTTCATAGTGCTCCATTGTTTTGTCACAGTTCTCCATACTTCCATCACAGTGCTCCATTGTGCCATTACAGTGCTCCATTGTTCTGTCACAGTGCTCTATTGTGCCATCACAGTGCTCCATTGTTGCATCACAGTGTTCCATTGTTCCATCATAATGGTCCCTTGTTCTGTCACAGTGTTCCATTGTTTTGTCACAGTGCTCCATTGTTCCATCACAGTGCTCCATTGTGCCATCACAGTGCTCCATTGTGCCATCACAGTGTTCCACTGTTCTGTCACAGTGTTCCATTGCTTCGTCACAGTGCTCAATTGTTCCATCACAGTACACCATTGTTCTGTCACAGTGCTCGATTGTGCCATCAGAGTGCTCCATTGTTCTGTCATAGTGCGCCATTGTTTTGTCACAATGCTCCATTGTTCCAACACAGTGCTCCATTGTGCCATCACAGTGCTCCATTGTTCTGTCACAGTGCTCTATTGCGCCATCACAGTGCTCCATTGTTCCATCACAGTGTTCCATTGTTCCAACATAATGGTCCCTTGTTCTGTCACAGTGTTCCATTGTTTTGACACAATGCTCCATTGTTCCATCTCAGTGCTCCATTGTACCATCACAGTGCTCTATTGTTCTGTCATAGTGCTCCATTGTTTTCTCACAGTACTCAAATGTTCCATCATACTGCTTCATTGTGCCCACACAGTGCTCCATTGTGCCATCACAGTGCTCCATTTTGCCATCATAGTGGTCCCTTGTGCCATCACTGTGCTCCATTGTTCTGTGATAGTCCTCCATTGTTCCATCACAGTGCTCCGTTGTGCCATCATAGTGCTCCATTTTGCCATCACTGTGCTCCATTGTTCTGTGATAGTGCTCCATTGTTCCATCACAGTGCTCCGTTGTGCCATCATAGTGCTCCATTGTTCTGTCAAAGTGCACCATTGTGCCGTCACAGTGCTCCCTTGTGCAGTCACAGTGCTCCATTGTTCCTTCACAGTGCTCCATTGTTCTGTCATAGTGCTCATTAGTGCCATCACACTGCCTCTTTGTTCCGTCACAGTACTCCATTGTGCCGTCACAGTGTTCCATTGTTCCATCATAGTGCTCCATTGTTCCATCATAGTGCTCCATTGAGCCATCACCGTGCTCCATTGTTCTGTCATAGTGATCCATTGTTTTGTAGCAATGCTCCATTGCTCCATCACAGTGCTCCATTGTGCCATCACAGTGCTCCATTGTTCCATCACAGTGATCCATTGTTCTGTCACAGTGGTCTATTGTGCCATCACAGTGCTCCATTGTTCCATCACAGTGTTCCATTGTTCCAACATATTGGTCCCTTGTTCTGTCATAGTGCTCCATTGTTTTGTCAAAGTTCTCCATACTTCCATCACAGTGCTCCATTGTGCCTTCACAGTGCTCTATTCTGTCATAGTGCTCTATTGTGCGATCACAGTGCTCCATTGTGCCATTACAGTGCCCCATTTTTCTGTCAGAGTTCTCCATTGTGCCGTCATAGTGCTCCATTGTTCCATCATAGTGCTCCATTGTGCCAACACAGTGCTCCATTGTTCTTTCTTAGTGCTCCATTGTTCCATCACAGTGCTCCGTTGTGCCATCATAATGCTCCATTGTTCTGTCACAGTGCTCCATTGTTTCGTCACAGTGCTCCATTGTTCCATCACAGTGCACCATTGTTCTGTCACAGTGCTCCATTGTACCATCACAGTGCTCTATTGTTCTGTCATAGTGCTCCATTGTTTTCTCACAGTACTCAATTGTTCCATCATAGTGCTCCATTGTGGCATCACAGTGCTCCATTGTGCCATCACAGTGCTCCACTGTTCTGTCATAGTGCTCCATTGTGCCATCACAGTGCTCCATTGTTCTGTCATAGTGCTCCATTGTTTTGTGACAATGCTCCATTGTTCCATCACAGTGCTCCATTTTTCTGTCATAGTGCTCTATTGTGCCATCACAGTGGCCGATTGTTCCGTCCCAGTACTCCATGTGCCCTCACAGTGCTCCATTGTTCCATAATAGTGCTCCATTGTTCCATCATAGTGCTCCATTGTGCCATCACAGTGCTCCATTGTTCTGTCATAGTGCTCCATTGTTCTGTCACAGTGTTCCATTGTTCCATCACAGTGCTCCATTGTGCCATCACAGTGCTCCATTGTTCTGTCACAGTGCTCTATTGCGCCATCACAGTGCTCCATTGTTCCATCACTGTGTTCCATTGTTCCATCATAATGGTCCCTTGTTCTGTCACAGTGTTCCATTGTTTTGACACAGTGCTCCATTGTGCCATCACAGTGCTCCATTGTGCCATCACAGTGCTCCATTGTTCTGTCACAGTGTTCCATTGCTTCGTCACAGTGCTCAGTTGTTCCATCACAGTACACCATTGTTCTGTCACAGTGCTCGATTGTGCCATCAGAGTGCTCCATTGTTCTGTCATAGTGTGCAATTGTTTTGTCACAATGCTCCATTGTTCCAACACAGTGCTCCATTGTTCCATCACAGTGCTCCATTCTTTCATCACAGTGCTCCATTGCCCCATCACAGTGCTCCATTGTTCTGTCACAGTGCTCTATTATGCCATCAAAGTACTCCATTGTTCCATCACAGTGCTCCATTGTGCCGTCACAGTGCTCTATTGTTCTGTCATAGTGCTCCATTGTGCCATCACAGTGCTCTATTATACTGTCATAGTGCTCCCTTGTGCCGTCACAGTGCTCCATTGTTCCTTCACAGTGCTCCATTGTTCTGTCATAGTGCTCCGTAGTGCCATCACACTGCCCCTTTGTTCCGTCACAGTACTCCATTGTGCCGTCACAGAGTTCCATTGTTCCATCGTAGTGCTCCATTGTTCCATCATAGTGCTCCATTGAGCCATCACAGTGCTCCATTGTTCTGTCATAGTGATCCATTGTTTTGTAACAATGCTCTATTGCTCCATCACAGTGCTCCATTGTGCCATCACAGTGCTCCATTGTTCCATCACAGTGCTCCATTGTTCTGTCACAGTGCTCTATTGTGCCATCACAGTGCTCCATTGTTCCATCACAGTGTTCCATTGTTCCAACATATTGGTCCCTTGTTCTGTCATAGTGCTCCATTGTTTTGTCACAGTTCTCCATTCTTCCATCACAGTGCTCCATTGTGCCTTCACAGTGCTCTATTCTGTCATAGTGCTCTATTGTGACCTCACAGTGCTCCATTGTGCCATCACAGTGCCCCATTGTTCTGTCACAGTTCTCCATTGTGCCGTCACAGTGTTCCATTGTTCCATCATTGCTCCATTGTGCCAACACAGTGCTCCATTGTTCTTTCTTAGTGATCCATTGTTCCATCACAGTGCTCCGTTGTGCCATCATAATGCTCCATTGTTCTGTCACAGTGCTCCATTGTTTCGTCACAGTGCTCCATTGTTCCATCACAGTGCACCATTGTTCTGTCACAGTGCTCCATTGTACCATCACAGTGCTCTATTGTTCTGTCATAGTGCTCCATTGTTTTCTCACAGTACTCAATTGTTCCATCAAAGTGCTCCATTGTGGCATCACAGTGCTCCATTGTGCCATCACAGTGCTCCACTGTTCTGTCATAGTGCTCCATTGTGCCATCACAGTGCTCCAATGTTCTGTCATAGTGCTCTATTGTGCCATCACAGTGCCCCATTGTTCCGTCACAGTAATCCATTGTGCCGTCACAGTGCTCCATTGTTCCATCATAGTGCTCCATTGTTCCATCATAGTGCTCCATTGTGCCATCACAGTGCTCCATTGTTCTGTCATAGTGCTCCATTGTTTTGTGACAATGCTCCATTGTTCCATCACCGTGCTCCATTGTTCTGTCATAGTGCTCTATTTTGCCATCACAGTGCCCGATTGTTCCGTCCCAGTATTCCATGTGCCCTCACAGTGCTCCATTGTTCCATAATAGTGCTCCATTGTTCCATCATAGTGCTCCATTGTGCCATCACAGTGCTCCATTGTTCTGTCATAGTGCTCCATTGTTCTGTCACAGTGTTCCATTGTTCCATCACAGTGCTCCATTGTGCCATCACAGTGCTCCATTGTTCTGTCACAGTGCTCTATTGCGCCATCACAGTGCTCCATTGTTCCATCACTGTGTTCCATTGTTCCATCATAATGGTCCCTTGTTCTGTCACAGTGTTCCATTGTTTTGACACAGTGCTCCATTGTGCCATCACAGTGCTCCATTGTGCCATCACAGTGCTCCATTGTTCTGTCACAGTGTTCCATTGCTTCGTCACAGTGCTCAGTTGTTCCATCACAGTACACCATTGTTCTGTCACAGTGCTCGATTGTGCCATCAGAGTGCTCCATTGTTCTGTCATAGTGCTCCATTGTTTTGTCACAGTTCTCCATTCTTCCATCACAGTGCTCCATTGTGCCTTCACAGTGCTCTATTCTGTCATAGTGCTCTATTGTGCCATCACAGTGCTCCATTGTGCCGTCACAGTGCCCCATTGTTTTGTCACATTTCTCCATTGTGCCATCACAGTGTTCCATTGTTCCATCATAGTGCTCCATTGTGCCAACACAGTGCTCCATTGTTCTTTCTTAGTGCTCCATTGTTCCATCACAGTTCTCCGTTGTGCCATCATAATGCTCCATTGTTCTGTCACAGTGCTCCATTGTTTCGTCACAGTGCTCCATTGTTCCATCACAGTGCAAAATTGTTCTGTCACAGTGCTCCATTGTACCATCACAGTGCTCTATTGTTCTGTCATAGTGCTCCATTGTTTTCTCACAGTACTCAAATGTTCCATCATAGTCCTTCATTGTGCCATCACAGTGCTCCATTGTGCCATCACAGTGCTCCATTGTTCCATCATAGTGCTTCATTGTGCCATCACAGTGCTCCATTGTGCCATCACAGTGCTCCACTGTTCTGTCATAGTGCTCCATTGTGCCATCACAGTGCTCCATTTTTCTGTCAGAGTGCTCTATTGTGCCATCACAGTGTCCCATTGTTCCGTCACAGTAATCCATTGTGCCGTCACAGTGCTCCATTGTTCCATCATAGTGCTCCATTGTTCCATCATAGTGCTCCATTGTGCCATCAAGTGCTCCATTGTTCTGTCATAGTGCTCCATTGTTTTGTGACAATGCTCCATTGTTCCATCACAGTGCTCCATTGTGCCATCACAGTGCTCCATTGTTCTGTCACAGTGCTCCATTGCCCCATCACAGAGATCCATTGTTCTGTCACAGTGCTCTATTATGCCATCAAAGTACTCCATTGTTCCATCACAATGCTCCATTGTGCCGTCACAGTGCTCTATTGTTCTGTCATAGTGCTCCATTGTGCCATCACAGTGCTCTATTATACTGTCACAGTGCTCCATTTTTCGTCACAGTTCTCCATTGTGCCGTCACAGTGCTCAATTGTGCCGTCACAGTGCTCCATTGTTCTTTCACAGTGCTTCATTGTTCTGTCATAGTGCTCCTTAGTGCCATCACAGTGCCCCTTTGTTCCGTCACAGTACTCCATTGTGCCGTCACAGTGTTCCATTGTTCCATCATAGTGCTCCATTGTTTCATCATAGTGCTCCATTGAGCCATCCCAGTGCTCCATTGTTCTGTCATAGTGATCCATTGTTTTGTAACAATGCTCCATTGCTCCATCACAGTGCTCCATTGTGCCATCACAGTGCTCCATTGTTCCATCACAGTGATCCATTGTTCTGTCACAGTGGTCTATTGTGCCATCACAGTGCTCCATTGTTCCATCACAGTGTTCCATTCTTCCAACTTATTGGTCCCTTGTTCTGTCATAGTGCTCCATTGTTTTGTCACAGTTCTCCATACTTCCATCACAGTGCTCCATTGTTCTGTGATAGTGCTCCATTGTTTTGTCACAGTGCTCCATTGTTCCATCACAGTGCTCCATTGTGCCATCATAGTGCTCCATTGTTCTGTGATAGTGCTCCATTGTTTTGTCACAGTGCTCCATTGTTCCATCACAGTGCTCCATTGTTCTGTCAGAGTGCTCCATTGTTCCGTCACAATGCTCCATTTTTCTGTCATAATGCCCCATTTTTCCATCATAGTGCTCCATTGTTCTCTTATAGTGCTCCGTTGTGCCATGAGAGTGCTCCATTGTTCTTTCAAAGTGCTCCATTGTTTCCTCAGAGTGCTCCATTGTTCCATCAGAGTGCACCATTGTTATGTCACAGTGCTCCATTGTTCCATCACCGTGCTCCATTGTTCTGTCATAGTGCTCCATTGTTTTCTCACAGTACTCAATTGTTCCACCATAGTGCTCCATTGTGCCATCACAGTGCTCCATTTTGCCATCATAGTGCTCCACTGTTCTGTCATAGTGCTCCATTGTGCCATCACAGTGCTCCATTGTTCTGTCATAGTGCTCTATTGTGCCATCACAGTGCCCCATTTTTCCGTCACAGTAATCCATTGTGCCATCACAGTGCTCCATTGTTCCATCATAGTGCTCCATTGTGCCATCACAGTGCTCCATTGTTCTGTCATAGTGCTCCATTGTTTTGTGACAATGCTCCATTGTTCCATCACAGTGCTCCGTTGTGCCATTACAGTGCTCCATTGTTCTGTCTCAGTGCTCTATTGTGCCATCACAGTGCTCCATTGTTCCATCACAGTGTTCCATTGTTCCATCATAATGGTCCCTTGTTCTGTCACAGTGTTCCATTGTTTTGTCACAGTGCTCCATTGTTCCATCACAGTGCTCCATTGTGCTATCACAGAGCTCCATTGTGCCATCACAGTGCTCCATTGTTCTGTCACAGTGTTCCATTGCTTCGTCACAGTGCTCAATTGTTCCATCACAGTACACCATTGTTCTGTCACAGTGCTCGATTGTGCCATCAGAGTTCTCCATTGTTCTGTCATAGTGCACCATTGTTTCGTCACAATGCTCCATTGTTCCAACACAGTGCTCCATTGTTCCAACACAGTGCTCCATTGTGCCATCACAGTGCTCCATTGTTCCATCACAGTGCTCCATTGTTCTATCAGAGTTCTCAATTGTGCCGTCACAATGCTCCATTGCCCCATCACAGTGCTCCATTTTTCTGTTACAGTGCTCTATTATGCCATCAAAGTGCTCCACTGTTCCTTCACAGTGCTCCATTGTGCCATCACAGTGCTCCATTTTGCCATCATAGTGCTCCATTGTGCCATCACAGTGCTCCATTTTTCTGTCATAGTGCTCCATTGTTTTGACACAATGCTCCATTGTTCCATCACAGTGCTCCATTATGCCATCACAGTGCTCCATTGTTCTGTGATAGTTCTCCATTCTTCCATCACAGTGCTCCATTGTGCCTTCACAGTGCTCTATTCTGTCATAGTGCTCTATTGTGCCATCACAGTGCTCCATTGTGCCATCACAGTGCCCCATTGTTCTGTCACAGTTCTCCATTGTGCCGTCACAGTGTTCCATTGTTCCATCATAGTGCTCCATTGTGCCAACACAGTGCTCCATTGTTCTTTCTTAGTGCTCCATTGTTCCATCACAGTGTTCCACTGTGCCATCATAGTGCTCCATTGTTCTGCCAAAGTGCTCCATTGTTTTGTCACAGTGCTCCATTGTTCCATCACAGTGCACCATTGTTCTGTCACAGTGCTCCATTGTACCATCACAGTGCTCTATTGTTCTGTCATAGTGCTCCAATGTTTTCTCACAGTACTCAATTGTTCCATCATAGTGCTTCATTGTGCCATCACAGTGCTCCATTGTTCCATCACAGTTCACAATTGTGCCGTCACAATGCTCCATTGCCCCATCACAGTGCTCCATTGTTCTGTCACAGTGCTCTATTATGCCATCACAGTGCTCCACTGTTCTGTCATAGTGCTCCATTGTGCCATCACAGTGCTCTATTGTTCTGTCATAGTGCTCCATTGTTCCATCATAGTGCTCCATTGTTCCACCATAGTGCTCCATTGTGCCATCACAGTGCTCGATTGTTCTGTCATAGTGCTCTATTGTGCCATCACAGTGCTCCATTGTTCCATCACAGTGTTCCATTTTTCCATCATAATGGTCCCTTGTTCTGTCACAGTGTTCCTTTGTTTTGCCACAGTGCTCCATTGTGCCATCACAGTGCTCCATTGTTCTGTCATAGTGCTCAATTGTTTTGTGACAATGCTCCATTTTTCCATCATAGTGCTCCATTGTGCCATCACAGTGCTCCATTGTTCTGTCACAGTGCTCTATTGTGCCATCACAGTGTTCCATTGTTCCATCACAGTGTTCCATTGTTCCATCATAATGGTCCCTTGTTCTGTCACAGTGTTCCATTGTTTTGTCACAGTGCTCCATTGTTCCATCACAGTGCTCCATTGTTCTGTCACAGTGCTATATTGTGCCATCACAGTGCTCCATTGTTCCATCACAGTGCTCCATTGTGCCATCACAGTGCTCCATTGTTCTGTCACAGTGTTCCATTGCTTTGTCACAGTGCTCAATTGTTCCATCACAGTACACCATTGTTCTGTCACAGTGCTCGATTGTGCCATCAGAGTGCTCCATTGTTCTGTCATAGTGCGCCATTGTTTTGTCACAATGCTCCATTGTTCCAACACAGTGCTCCATTGTGCCATCACAGTGCTCCATTGTTCCATCACAGTGCTCCATTGTTCCATCACAGTTTTCAATTCTTCCGTCACAATGCTCCATTGCCTCATCACAGTGCTCCATTGTTCTGTCACAGTGCTGTATTATGCCATCAAAGTGCTCCATTGTTCCATCACAGTGCTCCATTGTGCCATCACAGTGCACCATTTTGCCATCATAGTGCTCCATTGTGCCATCACTGTGCTCCATTGTTCTGTCATAGTGCTCCATTGTTTTGTCACAATGCTCCATTGTTCCATCACAGTGCTCCATTGTGCCATCATAGTGCTCCATTGTTCTGTGATAGTGCTCCATTGTTCCATCACAGTGCTCCATTGTGCCATCATAGTGCTCCATTGTTCTGTCAAAGTGCTCCATTGTTTTGTCACAGTGCTCCATTGTTCCATCACAGTGCACAATTGTTCTGTCACAGTGCTCCATTGTGCCATCACAGTGCTCCATTGTTCTGTCACAGTGCTCTATTGTGCCATCATAGTGCTCCATTGTTCCATCACAGTGCTCCACTGTTCTGTCATAGTGCTCCATTGTGCCATCACAGTGCTCTATTGTTCTGTCATAGTGCTCCATCGTGCCATCACAGTGCTCAATTATACTGTCACAGTGCTCCATTGTTTCGTCACAGTGCTCCATTGTGCCGTCACAGTGCTCCATTGTGCCGTCACAGTGCTCCATTGTTCCGTCACAGTGCTCCATTGTTCTGTCATAGTGCTCCTTAGTGCCATCACACTGCCCCTTTGTTCCGTCACAGTATTCCATTGTGCCGTCACAGTGTTCCATTGTTCCATCATAGTGCTCCATTGTTCCATCATAGTGCTCCATTGAGCCATCACAGTGCTCCATTGTTCTGTCATAGTGATCAATTGTTTTGTAACAATGCTCCATTTTTCCATCACAGTGCTCCATTGTTCCATCACTGTGCTCCATTGTTGCATCACAGTGCTCCGTTGTGCCATCATAATGCTCCTTTGTTCTGTCACAGTGCTCCATTGTTTTTTCACAGTGCTCCAATTTTCCATCACAGTGCACCATTGTTCTGTCACAGTGCTCCATTGTACCATCACAGTGCTCTATTGTTCTGTCATAGTGCTCCATTGTTTTCTCACAGTACTCAATTGTTCCATAATAGTGCTTCATTGTACCATCACAGTGCTACATTGTGCCATCACAGTGCTACATTGTTCCATAATAGTGCTTCATTGTGCCATCACAGTGCTCCATTGTGCCATCACAGTGCTCCACTGTTCTGTCATAGTGCTCCATTGTGCCATCACAGTGCTCTATTGTTCTGTCATAGTGCTCCATTGTTCCATCATAGTGCTCCATTGTTCCACCATAGTGCTCCATTGTGCCATCACAGTGCTCGATTGTTCTGTCATAGTGCTCTATTGTGCCATCACAGTGCTCCATTGTTCCATCACAGTGTTCCATTTTTCCATCATAATGGTCCCTTGTTCTGTCACAGTGTTCCTTTGTTTTGCCACAGTGCTCCATTGTGCCATCACAGTGCTCCATTGTTCTGTCATAGTGCTCAATTGTTTTGTGGCAATGCTCCATTTTTCCATCATAGTGCTCCATTGTGCCATCACAGTGCTCCATTGTTCTGTCACAGTGCTCTATTGTGCCATCACAGTGTTCCATTGTTCCATCACAGTGTTCCATTGTTCCATCATAATGGTCCCTTGTTCTGTCACAGTGTTCCATTGTTTTGTCACAGTGCTCCATTGTTCCATCACAGTGCTCCATTGTTCTGTCACAGTGCTCTATTGTGCCATCACAGTGCTCCATTGTTCCATCACAGTGCTCCATTGTGCCATCACAGTGCTCCATTGTTCTGTCACAGTGTTCCATTGCTTTGTCACAGTGCTCAATTGTTCCATCACAGTACACCATTGTTCTGTCACAGTGCTCGATTGTGCCATCAGAGTGCTCCATTGTTCTGTCATAGTGCGCCATTGTTTTGTCACAATGCTCCATTGTTCCAACACAGTGCTCCATTGTGCCATCACAGTGCTCCATTGTTCCATCACAGTGCTCCATTGTTCCATCACAGTTTTCAATTCTTCCGTCACAATGCTCCATTGCCTCATCACAGTGCTCCATTGTTCTGTCACAGTGCTGTATTATGCCATCAAAGTGCTCCATTGTTCCATCACAGTGCTCCATTGTGCCATCACAGTGCACCATTTTGCCATCATAGTGCTCCATTGTGCCATCACTGTGCTCCATTGTTCTGTCATAGTGCTCCATTGTTTTGAAACAATGCTCCATTGTTCCATCACAGTGCTCCATTGTGCCATCATAGTGCTCCATTTTTCTGTGATAGTGCTCCATTGTCCCATCACAGTGCTCCGTTGTGCCATCATAGTGCTCCATTGTTCTGTCAAAGTGCTCCATTGTTTTGTCACAGTGCTCCATTGTTCCATCACAGTGCACCATTGTTCTGTCACAGTGCTCCATTGTACCATCACAGTGCTCTATTGTTCTGTCATAGTGCTCCTTTGTTTTCTCACAGTACTCAATTGTTCCATCATAGTGCTTCATTGTGCCATCACAGTGCTCCATTGTGCCATCACAATGCTCCATTGTTCCATCATAGTGCTTCATTGTGCCATCATAGTGCTCCATTGTGCCATCACAGTGCTCCACTGTTCTGTCATAGTGCTGCAATGTGCCATCACAGTGCTCCATTGTGCCATCACAGTGCTCAATTGTTCCATAATAGTGCTTCATTATGCCATCACAGTGCTCCATTGTGCCATCACAGTGCTCCACTGTTCTGTCACAGTGCTCCATTGTGCCATCACAGTGCTCCATTGTTCTGTCATAGTGCTCTATTGTGCCATCCCAGTGCCCCATTGTTCCGTCACAGTACTCCATTGTGACGTCACAGTGCTCCATTGTGCTGTCACAGATCTCTATTGTTCTGTCATAGTGCTCCATTGTGCCATCACAGTGCTCTATTATACTGTCACAGTGTTCCATTGCTTCGTCACAGTGCTCCTTTGTTCCGTCACAGTGCTCCATTCTTCTGTCATAGTGCTCCATTGTTCTGTCACAGTGCTCCATTGTACCATCATAGTGCTCTATTGTTCTGTCATAGTGCTCCATTGTTTTCTCACAGTACTCAATTGTTCCATCATAGTGCCTCATTGTGCCATCACAGTGCTCCATTGTGCCATCACAGTGCTCCACTGTTCTGTCACAGTGCTCTATTGTGCCATCACAGTGCCCTATTATACTGTCACAGTGCTCCTTTGTTTCGTCACAGTGCTCCATTGTGCCGTCACAGTGCTCCCTTGTGCCTTCACAGTGCTCCATTGTTCCTTCACAGTGCTCCATTGTTCTGTCATATTGCTCCTTAGTGCCATCACATTGCCTCTTTGTTCCGTCACAGTACTCCATTGTGCCGTCACAGTGTTCCATTGTTCCATCATAGTGCTCCATTGTTCCATCATAGTGCTCCATTGAGCCATCACAGTGCTCCATTGTTCTGTCATAGTGATCCATTGTTTTGTAAAAATGCTCCATTGCTCCATCACAGTGCTCCATTGTGCCATCACTGTGCTCCATTGTTCCATCACAGTGCTCCATTGTTCTGTCACAGTGCTCTATTGTGCCATCACAGTGCTCCATTGTTCCATCACAGTGTTCCATTGTTCCAACATATTGGTCCCTTGTTCTGTCATAGTGCTCCATTGTTTTGTCACAGTTCTCCATTCTTCCATCACAGTGCTCCATTCTGCCTTCACAGTGCTCTATTCTGTCATAGTGCTCTGTTGTGCCATCACAGTGCTCCATTGTGCCTTCACAGTGCCCCATTGTTCTGTCACAGTTCTCCATTGTGCCGTCACAGTGTTCCATTGTTCCATCATAGTGCTCCATTGTGCCAACACAGTTCTACATTGTTCTTTCTTAGTGCTCCATTGTTCCATCACAGTGATCCGTTGTGCCATCATAATGCTCCATTGTTCTGTGACAGTGCTCCATTGTTTCATCACAGTGCTCCATTGTTCCATCACAGTGCACCATTGTTCTGTCACAGTGCTCCATTTTACCATCACAGTGCTCTATTGTTCTGTCATAGTGCTCCATTGTTTTCTCACAGTACTCAATTGTTCCATCATAGTGCTTCATTGTGCCATCACAGTGCTCCATTGTGCCATCACTGTGCTCCATTGTTCCATCATAGTGCTTCATTGTGCCATCACAGTCCTCGATTGTGCCATCACAGTGCTCCACTGTTCTGTCATAGTGCTCCATTGTGCCATCACAGTGCTCCATTGTTCTGTCATAGTGATCTATTGTGCCATCACAGTGCCCCATTGTTCCATCACAGTAATCCATTGTGCCGTCACAGTGCTCCATTGTTCCATCATAGTGCTCCATTGTTCCATGATAGTGCTCCATTGTGCCATCACAGTGCTCCATTGTTCTGTCATAGTGCTCCATTGTTTTGTGACAATTCTCCATTGTTCCATCACAGTGCTCCATTGTGCCATCACAGTGCTCCACTGTTCTGTCATAGTGCTCCATTGTGCCATTACAGTGCTCCATTGTTCTGTCATAGTGCTCTATTGTGCCATCACAGTGCCCCATTGTTCCATCACAGTAATCCATTGTGCCGTCACAGTGCTCCATTGTTCCATCATAGTGCTCCATTGTTCCATCATAGTGCTCCATTGTGCCATCACAGTGCTCCATTGTTCTGTCATAGTGCTCCATTGTTTTTGACAATTCTCCATTGTTCCATCACAGTGCTCCATTGTGCCATCACAGTGCTCCATTGTTCTGTCATAGTGCTCTATTATGCCATCAAAGTTCTCCATTGTTCCATCACAGTGCTCCATTGTTCTGTCATAATGCTCCATTGTTTTGTCAAAGTGCTCCATTGTTCCATAATAGTGCTCCATTGTGCCTTCATAGTGCTCCATTGTTCTGTGATTATGCTCCATTGTTCCATCACAGTGCTCTGTTTTGCCATCACAGTGCTCCATTGTTCTTTCAAAGTGCTCGATTGTTTCCTCACAGTGCTCCATTGTTCCATCACAGTGCAACATTGTTCTGTCACAGTGCTTTATTGTTCCATCACAGTGCTCCATTGTTCTGTCATAGTGCTCCATTGTTTTCTCACAGTACTCAATTGTTCCATCATAGTGCTCCATTGTGCCATCACAGTGCTCCATTGTGCCATCAAAGTGCTCCACTGTTCTGTCATAATGCTCCATTGTGCCATCACAGTGCTCCATTGTTCTGTCATAGTGCTTTATTGTGCCATCACAGTGCCCCATTTTTCCTTCACAGAAATCCATTGTGCCGTCATAGTGCTCCATTGTTCCATCATAGTGCTCCATTGTTCCATCATAGTGCTCCATTGTGCCATCACAGTGCTCCATTGTTCTGTCATAGTGCTCCATTGTTTTGTGACAATGCTCCATTGTTCCATCACAGTGCTCTATTGTGCCATCACAGTGCTGCATTGTTCTGTCACAGTGCTCTATTGTGCCATCACAGTGCTCCATTGTTCCATCACAGTGTTCCATTGTTCCATCATAATGGTCCCTTGTTCTGTCACAGTGTTCCATTTTTTTGTCACAGTGCTCCATTGTTCCATCACAGTGCTCCATTGTGCCATCACAGTGCTCCATTGTTCTGTCACAGTGTTCAATTGCTTCGTCACAGTGCTCAATTGTTCCATCACAGTACACGATTGTTCTGTCACAGTGCTCGATTGTGCCATCAGAGTTCTCCATTTTTCTGTCATAGTGCGCCATTGTTTTGTCACAATGCTCCATTGTTCCAACACAGTGCTCCATTGTGCCATCACTGTGCTCCATTGTTCCATCACAGTGCTCCATTGTTCCATCACAGTTCTCAATTGTGTCATCACACTGCTCCATTGCCCCATCACAGTGCTCCATTGTTCTGTCACAGTGCTCTATTATGCCATCAAAGTGCTCAATTGCTCCATCACAGTGCTCCATTGTTCCGTCACAGTGCTCCATTGTTCTGTCATAGTGCTCCTTAGTGCCATCACACTGCCCCTTTGTTCCGTCACAGTACTCCATTGTGCCGTCACAGTGTTCCATTGTTCCATCATAGTGCTCCATTGTTCCATCATAGTGCTCCATTGAGCCATCACAGTGCTCCATTGTTCTGTCATAGTGATCCATTGTTTTGTATCAATGCTCCATTGCTCCATCACAGTGCTCCATTGTGCCATCACAGTGCTCCATTTTTCCATCACAGTGCTCCATTGTTCTGTCACAGTGCTCTATTGTGCCATCACAGTGCTCCATTGTTCCATCACAGTGTTCCATTGTTCCAACATATTGGTCCCTTGTTCTGTCATAGTGCTCCGTTTGTTTTGTCACAGTTCTCCATTCTTCCATCACAGTGCTCCATTCTGCCTTCACAGTTCTCCATTGTTCTGTCACAGTGCTCTATTGTGCCATCACAGTGCTCCATTGTGCCATCACAGTGCTCCATTGTTCTGTCACAGTGCTCTATTGTGCCATCACAGTGCTCCATTGTTCCATCACAGTGTTCCATTGTCCATCATAATGGTCCCTTGTTCTGTCATATAGCTCCATTGTTTTGTCACAGTGCTCCATTGTTCCATCACAGTGCTCCATTGTGCCATCACAGTGCTCCATTGTGCCATCACAGTGCTCCATTGTTCTGTCACAGTGTTCCATTGCTTCGTCACAGTGCTCAATTGTTCCATCACAGTACACCATTGTTCTGTCACAGTGCTCGATTGTGCCGTCACAGTGCTCTATTGTTCTGTCATAGTGCGCCATTGTTTTGTCACAATGCTCCATTGTTCCAACACAGTGCTCCATTGTGTCATCACAGTGCTCCACTGTTCTGTCATAGTGCTCCATTGTGCCATCATAGTGCTCCATTGTTCTGTCATAGTGCTCTATTGTGCCATCACAGTGCCCCATTGTTCCGTCACAGTACTTCATTGTGCCCTCACAGTGCTCCATTGTTCCATCATAGTGCTCCATTGTTCCATCATAGTGCTCCATTGTGCCATCACAGTGCTCCATTGTTCTGTCATAGTGCGCCATTGTTCTGTCACAGTGCTCCATTGTTCCATCACAGTGATCCATTGTGCCATCACAGTGCTCCATTGTTCTGTCACTGTGCTCTATTGCGCCATCACAGTGCTCCATTGTTCCATCACAGTGTTCCATTGTTCCATCATAATGGTCCCTTGTTCTGTCACAGTCTTCTCTTGTTTTGTCACAGTGCTCCATTGTGCCATCACAGTGCTCCATTGTGCCATCACAGTGCTCCATTGTTCTGTCACAGTGTTCCATTGCTTCATCACAGTGCTCAATTGTTCCATCACAGTATATTATTGTTCTGTCACAGTGCTCGATTGTGCCATCAGAGTGCTCCATTGTTCTGTCATAGTGTGCAACTGTTTTGACACAATGCTCCATTGTTCCAACACAGTACTCCATTGTGCTATCACAGTGCTCCATTGTTACATCACAGTGCTCCATTGTTCCATCATAGTGCTTCATTGTGCCATCACAGTGCTCCACTGTTCTGTCATAGTGCTCCATTGTGCCATCACAGTGCTCCATTGTTCTGTCATAGTGATCTATTGTGCCATCACATTGCCCCATTGTTCCATCACAGTAATCCATTGTGCCGTCACAGTGCTCCATTTTTCCATCATAGTGCTCCATTGTTCCATCATAGTGCTCCATTGTGCCATCACAGTGCTCCATTGTTCTGTCATAGTGCTCCATTGTTTCGTGACAATTCTCCATTGTTCCATCACAGTGCTCCATTGTGCCATCACAGTGCTCCACTCTTCTGTCATAGTGCTCCATTGTGCCATCACAGTGCTAGATTGTTCTGTCATAGTGCTCTATTGTGCCATCACAGTGCCCCATTGTTCCATCACAGTAATCCATTGTGCCGTCACAGTGCTCCATTGTTCCATCATAGTGCTCCATTGTTCCATCATAGTGCTCCATTGTGCCATCACAGTGCTCCATTGTTCTGTCATAGTGCTCTATTGTTTTGTGACAATTCTCCATTGTTCCATCACAGTGCTCCATTGTGCCATCAGAGTGCTCCATTGTTCTGTCATAGTGCTCTATTATGCCATCAAAGTTCTCCGTTGTTCCATCACAGTGCTCTATTGTTCTGTCATAATGCTCCATTGTTTTGTCAAAGTGCTCCATTGTTCCATCACAGTGCTCCATTGTGCCTTCATAGTGCTCCATTGTTCTGTGATTATGCTCCATTGTTCCATCACAGTGCTCTGTTTTGCCATCACAGTGCTCCATTGTTCTTTCAAAGTGCTCGATTGTTTCCTCACAGTGCTCCATTGTTCCATCACAGTGCAACATTGTTCTGTCACAGTGCTTTATTGTTCCATCACAGTGCTCCATTGTTCTGTCATAGTGCTCCATTGTTTTCTCACAGTACTCAATTGTTCCATCATAGTGCTCCATTGTGCCATCACAGTGCTCCATTGTGCCATCACAGTGCTCCACTGTTCTGTCATAATGCTCCATTGTGCCATCACAGTGCTCCATTGTTCTGTCATAGTGCTTTATTGTGCCATCACAGTGCCCCATTTTTCCGTCACAGAAATCCATTGTGCCGTCACAGTGCTCCATTGTTCCATCATAGTGCTCCATTGTTCCATCATAGTGCTCCATTGTTCCATCATAGTGCTCCATTGTGCCATCACAGTGCTCCATGGTTCTGTCATAGTGCTCCATTGTTTTGTCACAATGCTCCATTGTTCCATCACAGTGCTCCATTGTGCCATCACAGTGCTCCATTGTTCTGTCACAGTGCTCTATTGTGCCATCACAGTGCTCCATTGTTCCATCACAGTGTTCCATTGTTCCATCATAATGGTCCCTTGTTCTGTCACAGTGCTCCATTGTTTTGTCACAGTGCTCCATTGTTCCATCACAGTGCTCCATTGTGCCATCACAGTGCTCCATTGTTCTGTCACAGTGTTCAATTGCTTCGTCACAGTGCTCAATTGTTCCATCACAGTACACCATTGTTCTGTCACAGTGCTCGATTGTGCCATCAGAGTGCTCCATTTTTCTGTCATAGTGCGCCATTGTTTTGTCACAATGCTCCATTGTTCCAACACAGTGCTCCATTGTGCCATCACTGTGCTCCATTGTTCCATCACAGTCCTCCATTGTTCCATCACAGTTCTCAATTGTGCCGTCACAATGCTCCATTGCCCCATCACAGTGCTCCATTGTTCTGTCACAGTGCTCTATTGTTCTGTCATAGTGCTCAATTGTGCCATCACAGTGCACTATTATACTGTCATAGTGCTCAATTGTGCCATCACAGTGCACTATTATCCTGTCATAGTGCTCCATTGTTTCGTCACAGTGCTCCATTGTGGCGTCACAGTGCACTATTATACTGTCATAGTGCTCCATTGTTTCGTCACAGTGCTCCATTGTGGCGTCACAGTGCACTATTATACTGTCATAGTGCTCCATTGTTTCGTCACAGTGCTCCATTGTGGCGTCACAGTGCTCCCTTGTGGCGTCACAGTGCTCTATTATACTGTCACAGTGCTCCATTGTTCCATCACAGTGTTCCATTGTTCCAACATATTGGTCCCTTGTTCTGTCATAGTGCTCCATTGTTTTGTCACAGTTCTCCATTCTTCCATCACAGTGCTCCATTCTGCCTTCACAGTGCTCTATTCTGTCATAGTGCTCTATTGTGCCATCACAGTGCTCCATTGTGCCATCACAGTGCTCCATTGTTCTGTCACAGTGCTCTATTGTGCCATCACAGTGCTCCATTGTTCCATCACAGTGTTCCATTGTCCATCATAATGGTCCCTTGTTCTGTCATAGAGCTCCATTGTTTTGTCACAGTGCTCCATTGTTCCATCACAGTGCTCCATTGTGCCATCATAGTGCTCCATTGTTCTGTGATAGTGCTCCATTGTTCCATCAAAGTGCTCTGTTGTGCCATAATAGTGCTCCATTGTTCTGTCAAAGAGCTCCATTGTTTCGTCACAGTGCTCCATTGTTCCATCACAGTGCACCATTGTTCTGTCACAGTGCTCCATTGTTCCATCACAATGCTTCATTGTTCTGTCATAGTGCTCCATTGTTTTTTCACAGTACTCAATTCTTCCATCATAGTCCTCCATTGTGCCATCACAGTGCTCCAATGTTCTGTCATAGTGCTCCATTGTGCCATCACAGTGCTCCATTGTTCTGTCATAGTGCTCTATTGTGCCATCACAGTGCCCCATTGTTCCGTCACAGTAATCCATTGTGCCGACACAGTGCTCCATTGTTCCATCATAGTGCTCCATTGTTACATCATAGTGCTCCATTGTGCCATCACAGTGCTCCATTGTTCTGTCATAGTGCTCCATTGTTTTGTGACAATGCTCCATTGTTCCATCACAGTGCTCCATTGTGCCATCACAGTGCTCCATTGTTCTGTCACTGTGCTCTATTGTGCCATCACAGTGCTCCATTGTTCCATCACAGTATTCCATTGTTCCATCATAATGGTCCCTTGTTCTGTCACAGTGTTCCATTGTTTTGTCACAGTGCTCCATTGTTCCATCACAGTGCTCCATTGTGCCATCACAGTGCTCCATTGTTCTGTCACAGTGTTCCATTGCTTCGTCACAGTGCTCAATTGTTCCATCACAGTACACCATTGTTCTGTCACAGTGCTCGATTGTGCCATCAGAGTGCTCCATTGTTCTGTCATAGTGTGCCATTGTTTTGTCACAATGCTCCATTGTTCCAACACAGTGCTCCATTGTGCCATCACAGTGCTCCATTGTTCCATCACAGTGCTCCATTGTTCCATCACAGTTCTCAATTGTGCCGCCACAATGCTCCATTGCCACATCACAGTGCTCCATTGTTCTGTCAGAGTGTTCTATTATGCCATCAAAGTGCTCCTTTGTTCCATCACAGTGCTCCATTGTGCCGTCACAGTGCTCTATTGTTCTGTCATAGTGCTCCATTGTGCCACCACAGTGCACTATTATACTGTCATAGTGCTCCATTGTTTCGTCACAGTGCTCCATTGTGCCGTCACAGTGCTCCCTTGTGGCGTCAGAGTGCTCCATTGTTCCTTCACCGTGCTCCATTGTTCTGTCATAGTGCTCCTTAGTGCCATCACACTGCCCCTTTGTTCCGTCACAGTACTCCATTGTGCCGTCACAGTGTTCCATTGTTCCATCATAGTGCTCCATTGTTCCATCATAGTGCTCCATTGAGCCATCACAGTGCTCCATTGTTCTGTCATAGTGATCCATTGTTTTGTAACAATGCTCCATTGCTCCATCACAGTGCTCCATTGTGCCATCACAGTGCTCCATTGTTCCATCACAGTGCTCCATTGTTCTGTCACAGTGCTCTATTGTGCCATCACAGTGCTCCATTGTTCCATCACAGTGTTCCATTGTTCCAACATATTGGTCCCTTGTTCTGTCATAGTGCTCCATTGTTTTGTCACAGTTCTCCATTCTTCCATCACAGTGCTCCATTGTGCCTTCACAGTGCTCTATTCTGTCATAGTGCTCTATTGTGCCATCACAGTGCTCCATTGTGCTATCACAGTGCTCCATTGTTCGATAATAGTGCTTCATTGTGCCATCATAGTGCTCCATTGTGCCATCACAGTGCTCCACTGTTCTGTCCTAGTGCTCCATTGTGCCATCACAGTGCTCTATTGTTCTGTCATAGTGCTCTATTGTGCCATCACAGTGCCCCACTGTTCTGTCATAGTGCTCCATGGTGCCATCACAGAGCTCCATTGTTCCATCATAGTGCTCCATTTTGACATCACAGTGCTCCATTGTTCTGTCATAGGGCTCCATTGTTTTGTCACAATGCTCCATTGTTCCATCACAGTATTCCATTTTGCCATCACAGTGCTCCATTGTTCTGTCACAGTGCTCTATTGTGCCATCACAGTGCTCCATTGTTCCATCACAGTGTTCCATTGTTCCATCATAATGGTCCCTTGTTCTGTCATAGAGCTCCATTGTTTTGTCACAGTGCTCCTTTGTTCCAATACAGTGCTCCATTGTGCCATCACAGTGCTCCATTGTTCTGTCACAGTGTTCCATTGTTTCGTCACAGTGCTCCATTGTTCCGTCACAGTGCTCCATTGTGCCATCACAGTGCTCCATTGTGCCATCACAGTGCTCCATTGTTCTGTCACAGTGTTCCATTGCTTCGACACAGTGCTCAATTCTTCCATCACAGTACACCATTGTTCTGTCACAGTGCTCGATTGTGCCATCACAGTGCTCTATTATACTGTCACAGTGCTCCATTGTTTCGTCACAGTGCTCCATTGTGCCATCACAGTGCTCCCTTGTGCCGTCACAGTGCTCCATTGTTCCTTCAAAGTGCTCCATTGTTCTGTCATAGTGCTCTTAGTGCCATCACAGTGCCCCTTTGTTCCGTCACAGTGCTCCATTGTGCCGTCACAGTGCTCCATTGTTCCATCATAGTGCTCCATTGTTCCATCATAGTGCTCCATTGTTCCATCATAGTGCTCCATTGTGACATCACAGTGCTCCATTGTTCTGTCATAGTGCTCCATTGTTTTGTCACAATGCTCCATTGTTCCATCACTGTATTCCATTTTGCCATCACAGTGCTCCATTGTTCTGTCACAGTGCTCCATTGTGCCATCACAGTGCTCCATTGTTCCATCAGTGTTCCATTTTCCAACATAAGGTCCCTTGTTCTGTCATAGAGTTCCATTGTTTTGTCACAGTGCTCCATTGTTCCATCACAGTGCTCCATTGTGCCATCACAGTGCTCCATTGTGCCATCACAGTTCTCCATTGTTCTGTCACAGTGTTCCATTGCTTTGTCACAGTGCTCAATTCTTCCATCACAGTACACCATTGTTCTGTCACAGTGCTCATTGTGCCATCACAGTGCTCAATTATACTGTCACAGTGCTCCATTGTTTCATAGTGCTCCATTGTGCCGTCACAGTGCTCCCTTGTGCCGTCACAGTGCTCCATTGTTCCTTCACAGTGCTCCATTGTTCTGTCATAGTGCTTTAGTGCATACAGCCTTTGTTCTGTCACAGTACTCCATTGTCGGTCACAGTGTTCCATTGTTCCATCATAATGGTCCCTTTTCTGTCACAGTGTTCCATTGTTCCATCATAGTGCTCCATTGTGCCATCACAGTGCTCCATTTTGCCATCACAGTGCTCCATTGTTCTGTCACAGTGCTCTATTGTGCCATCACAGTGCTCCATTGTTCCATCACAGTGTTCCATTGTCCATCATAATGGTCCCTTGTTCTGTCATAGAGCTCCATTGTTTTGTCACAATGCTCCATTGTTCCATCACAGTGCTCCATTGTGCCATGACAGTGCTTCATTGTGCCATCACAGTGCTCCATTGTTCTGTCACAGTGTTCCATTGCTTCGTCACAGTGCTCAATTGTTCCATCACAGTACACCATTGTTCTGTCACAGTGCTCGATTGTGCCATCACAGTGCTCTATTGTTCTGTCATAGTGCGCCATTGTTTGGTCACAATGCTCCATTGTTCCAACACAGTGCTCCATTGTGCCATCACAGTGCTCCATTGTTCCATCACAGTGCTCCATTGTTCCATCACAGTTCTCATTTGTGCCATCACAATGCTCCATTGCCCCATCACAGTGCTCCATTGTTCTGTCACAGTGCTCTATTATGCCATCAAAGTGCTCCATTGTTCCATCACAGTGCTCCATTGTTCTGTCATAGTGCTCCATTGTTTTGTCACAGTGCTCGATAGTTCCATCACAGTGCTCCATTGTGCCATCATGGTGCTCCATTGTTCTGTGATAGTGCTCCATTGTTCCATGAAAGTGCTCTGTTGTGCCATAATAGTGCTCCATTATTCTGTCAAAGAGCTCCATTGTTTCGTCACAGTGCTCCATTGTTCCATCACAGTGCACCATTGTTCTGTCACAGTGCTCCATTGTTCCATCACAGTGCTCCATTGTTCTGTCATAGTTCTCCATTGTTTTTTCACAGTACTCAATTGTTCCATCATAGTGCTCCATTGTGCCGTCATAGTGCTCCATTGTGCCATCACAGTGCTCCAATGTTCTGTCATAGTGCTCCATTGTGTCATCACAGTGCTCCATTGTTCCGTCATAGTGCTCTATTGTGCCATCACAATGCCCCATTTTTCCGTCACAGTAATCCATTGTGCCATCATAGTGCTCCATTGTTCCATCATAGTGCTCCATTGTGCCAACACAGTGCTCCATTGTTCTGTCATAGTGCTCCATTGTTTTGTGACAATGCTCCATTGTTCCATCACAGTGCTCCATTGTGCCATCACAGTGCTCCATTGTTCTGTCACAGTGCTCTATTTTGCCATCACAGTGCTCCATTGTTCCATCACAGTATTCCATTGTTCCATCATAATGGTCCCTTTTTCTGTCACAGTGTTCCATTGTTCCATCATAGTGCTCCATTGTGCCATCACAGTGCTCCATTGTGCCATCACAGTGCTCCATTGTTCTGTCATAGTGCTCTATTGTGCCATCACAGTGCTCCATTGTTACATCACAGTGTTCCATTGTCCATCATAATGGTCCCTTGTTCTGTCATAGAGCTCCATTGTTTTGTCACAGTGCTCCATTGTTCCATCACAGTGCTCCATTGTGCCATCACAGTGCTTCATTGTGCCATCACAGTGCTCCATTGTTCTGTCACAGTGTTCCATTGCTTCGTCACAGTGCTCAATTGTTCCATCACAGTACACCATTGTTCTGTCACAGTGCTCGATTGTGCCATCACAGTGCTCTATTGTTCTGTCATAGTGCGCCATTGTTTGGTCACAATGCTCAATTGTTCCAACACAGTGCTCCATTGTGCCATCATAGTGCTCCATTGTTCCATCACAGTGCTCCATTGTTCCATCACAGTTCTCATTTGTGCCATCACAATGCTCCATTGCCCCATCACAGTGCTCCATTGTTCTGTCACAGTGCTCTATTATGCCATCAAAGTGCTCCATTGTTCCATCACAGTGCTCCATTGTTCTGTCATAGTGCTCCATTGTTTTGTCACAGTGCTCGATAGTTCCATCACAGTGCTCCATTGTGCCATCATGGTGCTCCATTGTTCTGTGATAGTGCTCCATTGTTCCATGAAAGTGCTCTGTTGTGCCATAATAGTGCTCCATTATTCTGTCAAAGAGCTCCATTGTTTCGTCACAGTGCTCCATTGTTCCATCACAGTGCACCATTGTTCTGTCACAGTGCTCCATTGTTCCATCACAGTGCTCCATTGTTCTGTCATAGTTCTCCATTGTTTTTTCACAGTACTCAATTGTTCCATCATAGTGCTCCATTGTGCCATCATAGTGCTCCATTGTGCCATCACAGTGCTCCAATGTTCTGTCATAGTGCTCCATTGTGCCATCACAGTGCTCCATTGTTCCGTCATAGTGCTCTATTGTGCCATCACAATGCCCCATTTTTCCGTCACAGTAATCCATTGTGCCATCATAGTGCTCCATTGTTCCATCATAGTGCTCCATTGTGCCAACACAGTGCTCCATTGTTCTGTCATAGTGCTCCATTGTTTTGTGATAATGCTCCATTGTTCCATCACAGTGCTCCATTGTGCCATCACAGTGCTCCATTGTTCTGTCACAGTGCTCTATTGTGCCATCACAGTGCTCCATTGTTCCATCACAGTATTCCATTGTTCCATCATAATGCTCCCTTGTTCTGTCACAGTGTTCCATTGTTTTGTCACAGTGCTCCATTGTTCCATCACAGTGCTCCATTGTGCCATCACAGTGCTCCATTGTTCTGTCACAGTGTTCCATTGCTTCGTCACAGTGCTCAATTGTTCCATCACAGTACACCATTGTTCTGTCACAGTGCTCGATTGTGCCATCAGAGTGCTCCATTGTTCTGTCATTGTGTGCCATTGTTTTGTCACAATGCTCCATTGTTCCAACACAGTGCTCCATTGTGCCATCACAGTGCTCCATTGTTCCATCACAGTGCTCCATTTTTCCATCACAGTTCTCAATTGTGCCGCCACAATGCTCCATTGCCACATCACAGTGCTCCATTGTTCTGTCAGAGTGTTCTATTATGCCATCAAAGTGCTCCAATGTTCCATCACAGTGCTCCATTGTGCCGTCACAGTGCTCTATTGTTCTGTCATAGTGCTCCATTGTGCCACCACAGTGCACTATTATACTGTCATAGTGCTCCATTGTTTCGTCACATTGCTCCATTGTGCCGTCACAGTGCTCCCTTGTGGCGTCAGAGTGCTCCATTGTTCCTTCACCGTGCTCCATTGTTCTGTCATAGTGCTCCTTAGTGCCATCACACTGCCCCTTTGTTCCGTCACAGTACTCCATTGTGCCGTCACAGTGTTCCATTGTTCCATCATAGTGCTCCATTGTTCCATCATAGTGCTTCATTGAGCCATCACAGTGCTCCATTGTTCTGTCATAGTGATGCATTGTTTTGTAACAATGCTCCATTGCTCCATCACAGTGCTCCATTGTGCCATCACAGTGCTCCATTGCCCCATCACAGTGCTCCATTGTTCTGTCACAGTGCTCTATTGTGCCATCACAGTGCTCCATTGTTCCATCACAGTGTTCCATTGTTCCAACATATTGGTCCCTTGTTCTGTCATAGTGCTCCATTGTTTTGTCACAGTTCTCCATTCTTCCATCACAGTGCTCCATTGTGCCTTCACAGTGCTCTATTCTGTCATAGTGCTCTATTGTGCCATCACAGTGCTCCATTGTGCTATCACAGTGCTCCATTGTTCGATAATAGTGCTTCATTGTGCCATCACAGTGCTCCATTGTGCCATCACAGTGCTCCACTGTTCTGTCCTAGTGCTCCATTGTGCCATCACAGTGCTCTATTGTTCTGTCATAGTGCTCTATTGTGCCATCACAGTGCCCCACTGTTCTGTCATAGTGCTCCATGGTGCCATCACAGAGCTCCATTGTTCCATCATAGTGCTCCATTTTGACATCACAGTGCTCCATTGTTCTGTCATAGGGCTCCATTGTTTTGTAACAATGCTCCATTGTTCCATCACAGTATTCCATTTTGCCATCACAGTGCTCCATTGTTCTGTCACAGTGCTCTATTGTGCCATCACAGTGCTCCATTGTTCCATCACAGTGTTCCATTGTTCCATCATAATGGTCCCTTGTTCTGTCATAGAGCTCCATTGTTTTGTCACAGTGCTCCTTTGTTCCAATACAGTGCTCCATTGTGCCATCACAGTGCTCCATTGTGCCATCACAGTGCTCCATTGTTCTGTCACAGTGTTCCATTGTTTCGTCACAGTGCTCCATTGTTCCGTCACAGTGCTCCATTGTGCCATTACAGTGCTCCATTGTGCCATCACAGTGCTCCATTGTTCTGTCACAGTGTTCCATTGCTTCGACACAGTGCTCAATTCTTCCATCACAGTACACCATTGTTCTGTCACAGTGCTCGATTGTGCCATCACAGTGCTATATTATACTGTCACAGTGCTCCATTGTTTCGTCACAGTGCTCCATTGTGCCGTCACAGTGCTCCCTTGTGCCGTCACAGTGCTCCATTGTTCCTTCAAAGTGCTCCATTGTTCTGTCATAGTGCTTCTTAGTGCCATCACACTGCCCCTTTGTTCCGTCACAGTACTCCATTGTGCCGTCACAGTGTTCCATTGTTCCATCATAGTGCTCCATTGTTCCATCATAGTGCTCCATTGTTCCATCATAGTGCTCCATTGTGACATCACAGTGCTCCATTGTTCTGTCATAGTGCTCCATTGTTTTGTCACAATGCTCCATTGTTCCATCACTGTATTCCATTTTGCCATCACAGTGCTCCATTGTTCTGTCACAGTGCTGTATTGTGCCATCACAGTGCTCCATTGTTCCATCAGTGTTCCATTTTCCAACATAATGGTCCCTTGTTCTGTCATAGAGCTCCATTGTTTTGTCACAGTGCTCCATTGTTCCATCACAGTGCTCCATTGTGCCATCACAGTGCCCCATTGTGCCATCACAGTTCTCCATTGTTCTGTCACAGTGTTCCATTGCTTTGTCACAGTGCTCAATTCTTCCATCACAGTACACCATTGTTCTGTCACAGTGCTCGATTGTGCCATCACAGTGCTCAATTATACTGTCACAGTGCTCCATTGTTTCGTCATAGTGCTCCATTGTGCCGTCACAGTGCTCCCTTGTGCCGTCACAGTGCTCCATTGTTCCTTCACAGTGCTCCATTGTTCTGTCATAGTGCTCCTTAGTGCCATCACACTGCCCCTTTGTTCTGTCACAGTACTCCATTGTGCGGTCACAGTGTTCCATTGTTCCATCATAATGGTCCCCTTTTCTGTCACAGTGTTCCATTGTTCCATCATAGTGCTCCATTGTGCCATCACAGTGCTCCATTGTGCCATCACAGTGCTCCATTGTTCTGTCACAGTGCTCTATTGTGCCATCACAGTGCTCCATTGTTACATCACAGTGTTCCATTGTCCATCATAATGGTCCCTTGTTCTGTCATAGACCTCCATTGTTTTGTCACAATGCTCCATTGTTCCATCACAGTGCTCCATTGTGCCATGACAGTGCTTCATTGTGCCATCACAGTGCTCCATTGTTCTGTCACAGTGTTCCATTGCTTCGTCACAGTGCTCAATTGTTCCATCACAGTACACCATTGTTCTGTCACAGTGCTCGATTGTGCCATCACAGTGCTCTATTGTTCTGTCATAGTGCGCCATTGTTTGGTCACAATGCTCCATTGTTCCAACACAGTGCTCCATTGTGCCATCACAGTGCTCCATTGTTCCATCCCAGTGCTCCATTGTTCCATCACAGTTCTCATTTGTGCCATCACAATGCTTCATTGCCCCATCACAGTGCTCCATTGTTCTGTCACAGTGCTCTATTATGCCATCAATGTGCTCCATTGTTCCATCACAGTGCTCCATTGTTCTGTCATAGTGCTCCATTGTTTTCTCACAGTGCTCGATAGTTCCATCACAGTGCTCCAGTGTGCCATCATTGTGCTCCATTGTTCTGTGATAGTGCTCCATTGTTCCATGAAAGTGCTCTGTTGTTCCATAATAGTGCTCCATTATTCTGTCAAAGAGCTCCATTGTTTCGTCACAGTGCTCCATTGTTCCATCACAGTGCACCATTGTTCTGTCACAGTGCTCCATTGTTCCATCACAGTGCTCCATTGTTCTGTCATAGTTCTCCATTGTTTTTTCACAGTACTCAATTGTTCCATCATAGTGCTCCATTGTGCCGTCATAGTGCTCCATTGTGCCATCACAGTGCTCCAATGTTCTGTCATAGTGCTCCATTGTGTCATCACAGTGCTCCATTGTTCCGTCATAGTGCTCTATTGTGCCATAACAATGCCCCATTTTTCCGTCACAGTAATCCTTTGTGCCATCATAGTGCTCCATTGTTCCATCATAGTGCTCCATTGTGCCAACACAGTGCTCCATTGTTCTGTCATAGTGCTCCATTGTTTTGTGACAATGCTCCATTGTTCCATCACAGTGCTCCATTGTGCCATCACAGTGCTCCATTGTTCTGTCACAGTGCTCTATTTTGCCATCACAGTGCTCCATTGTTCCATCACAGTATTCCATTGTTCCATCATAATGGTCCCTTTTTCTGTCACAGTGTTCCATTGTTTTGTCACAGTGCTCCATTGTGCCATCACAGTGCTCCATTGTGCCATCACAGTGCTCCATTGTTCTGTCAAAGTGCTCTATTGTGCCATCACAGTGCTCCATTGTTACATCACAGTGTTCCATTGTCCATCATAATGGTCCCTTGTTCTGTCATAGAGCTCCATTGTTTTGTCACAGTGCTCCATTGTTCCATCACAGTGCTCCATTGTGCCATCACAGTGCTTCATTGTGCCATCACAGTGCTCCATTGTTCTGTCACAGTGTTCCATTGCTTTGTCACTGTGCTCAATTGTTCCATCACAGTACACCATTGTTCTGTCACAGTGCTCGATTGTGCCATCACAGTGCTCTATTGTTCTGTCATAGTGCTCCATTGTTCCATCACAGTTCTCATTTGTGCCGTCACAATGCTCCATTGTGCCATCAAAGTGCTCCATTGTTCCATCACAGTGCTCCATTGTTCTGTCATAGTGCTCCATTGTTTTGTCACAGTGCTCGATAGTTCCATCACAGTGCTCCATTGTGCCATCATGGTGCTCCATTGTTCTGTGATAGTGCTCCATTGTTCCATGAAAGTGCTCTGTTGTGCCATAATAGTGCTCCATTATTCTGTCAAAGAGCTCCATTGTTTCGTCACAGTGCTCCATTGTTCCATCACAGTGCACCATTGTTCTGTCACAGTGCTCCATTGTTCCATCACAGTGCTCCATTGTTCTGTCATAGTTCTCCATTGTTTTTTCACAGTACTCAATTGTTCCATCATAGTGCTTCATTGTGCCGTCATAGTGCTCCATTGTGCCATCACAGTGCTCCAATGTTCTGTCATAGTGCTCCATTGTGCCATCACAGTGCTCCATTGTTCCGTCATAGTGCTCTATTGTGCCATCACAATGCCCCATTTTTCCGTCACAGTAATCCATTGGGCCATCATAGTGCTCCATTGTTCCATCATAGTGCTCCATTGTGCCAACACAGTGCTCCATTGTTCTGTCATAGTGCTCCATTGTTTTGTGATAATGCTCCATTGTTCCATTACAGTGCTCCATTGTGCCATCACAGTGCTCCATTGTTCTGTCACAGTGCTCTATTGTGCCATCACAGTGCTCCATTGTTCCATCACAGTATTCCATTGTTCCATCATAATGGTCCCTTTTTCTGTCACAGTGTTCCTTTGTTTTGTCACAGTGCTCCGTTATTCCATCACAGTGCTCCATTGTGCCATCACAGTGCTCCATTGTTCTGTCACAGTGTTCCATTGCTTCGTCAGAGTGCTCAATTGTTCCATCACAGTACACCATTGTCCTGTCACAGTGCTCGATTGTGCCATCAGAGTGCTCCATTGTTCTGTCATAGTGCGCCATTGTTTTGTCACAATGCTCCATTGTTCCAACACAGTGCTCCATTGTGCCATCACAGTGCTCCATTGTTCCATCACAGTGCTCCATTGTTCCATCACAGTTCTCAATTGTGCCGCCACAATGCTCCATTGCCACATCACAGTGCTCCATTGTTCTGTCACAGTATTCTATTATGCCATCAATGTGCTCCATTGTTCCATCACAGTGCTCCATTGTGCCGTCACAGTGCTCTATTGTTCTGTCATAGTGCTCCATTGTGCCATCACAGTGCTCCATTGTGCCGTCACAGTGCTCTATTGTTCTGTCATAGTGCTCCATTGTGCCATCACAGTGCTCCATTGTTCTGTCATAGTGCTCTATTGTGCCATCACAGTGCCCCATTGTTCCGTCACAGTACTCCATTGTGCCGTCACAGTGTTCCATTGATCCATCATAGTGCTCCATTGTTCCATCATAGTGCTCCATTGAGCCATCACAGTGCTCCATTGTTCTGTCATAGTGATCCATTGTTTTGTAACAATGCTCCATTGCTCCATCACAGTGCTCCATTGTGCCATCACAGTGCTCCATTGTTCCATCACAGTGCTCCATTGTTCTGTCACAGTGCTCTATTGTGCCATCACAGTGCTCCATTGTTCCATCACAGTGTTCCATTGTTCCAACATATTGGTCCCTTGTTCTGTCATAGTGCTCCATTCTTTTGTCACAGTTCTCCATTCTTCCATCACAGTGCTCCATTGTGCCTTCACAGTGCTCTATTCTGTCATAGTGCTCTATTGTGCCATCACAGTGCTCCATTGTGCCATCACAGTGCTCCAGTGTTCTGTCACAGTGCTCTATTGTGCCATCACAGTGCTCCATTGTTCCATCACAGTGTTCCATTGTCCATCATAATGGTCCCTTGTTCTGTCATAGAGCTCCATTGTTTTGTCATAGTGCTCCATTGTTCAATCACAGTGCTCCATTGTGCCATCACAGTGCTCCATTGTGCCATCACAGTGCTCCATTGTTCTGTCACAGTGTTCCATTGCTTCGTCACAGTGCTCAATTGTTCCATCACAGTACACCATTGTTCTGTCACAGTGCTCGATTGTGCCATCACAGTGCTCTATTGTTCTGTCATAGTGCGCCATTGTTTTGTCACAATGCTCCATTGTTCCAACGCAGTGATCCATTGTGCCATCACAGTGCTCCATTGTTCCATCACAGTGCTCCCTTGTTCCATCACAGTTCTCAATTGTGCCGTCACAATGCTCCATTGCCCCATCACAGTGCTCCATTGTTCTGTCACAGTGCTCTATTATGCCATCAAAGTGCTCCATTGTTCCATCACAGTGCTCCATTGTTCTTTCATAGTGCTCCATTGTTTTGTCACAGTGCTCCATTGTTCCATCACAGTGCTCCATTTTGCCATCATAGTGCTCCATTGTTCTGTGATAGTGCTCCATTGTTCCATCAAAGTGCTCTGTTGTGCCATAATAGTGCTCCATTTTTCTGTAAGAGAGCTCCATTGTTTCGTCACAGTGCTCGATTGTTCCATCACAGTGCACCATTGTTCTGGCACAGTGCTCCATTGTTCCATCACAGTGCTCCATTGTTCTGTCACAGTGCTCCATTGTTCCATCACAGTGCTGCATTGTTCTGTCATAGTGCTCCATTGTTTTTTCACAGTACTCTATTGTTCCATCATAGTGCTCCATTGTGCCATCATAGTGCTCCATTGTGCCATCACAGTGCTCCAATGTTCTGTCATAGTGCTCCATTGTGCCATCACAGTGCTCCATTGTTCTGTCATAGTGCTCTATTGTGCCATCACAGTGCCCCATTGTTCCGTCACAGTAATCCATTGTGCCGTCATAGTGCTCCATTGTTCTGTCATAGTGCTCCATTGTTTTGTGACAATGCTCCACTGTTACATCACAGTGCTCCATTGTGCCATCACAGTGCTCCATTGTTCTGTCACAGTGCTCTATTGTGCCATCACAGTGACCATTATTCCATCACAGTGTTCCATTGTTCCATCATAATGGTCCCTTGTTCTGTCATAGAGCTCCATTGTTTTGTCACAGTGCTCCATTGTTCCATCACAGTGCTCCATTGTGCCATCACAGTGCTCCATTGTGCCATCACAGTGCTCCATTGTTCTGTCACAGTGTTCCATTGCTTCGTCACAGTGCTCAATTTTTCCATCACAGTACACCATTGTTCTGTCACAGTGCTCGATTGTGCCATCAGAGTGCTCAATTGTTCTGTCATAGTGCGCCATTTTTTTGTCACAATGCTCCATTGTTCCAACACAGTGCTCCATTGTGACATCACAGTGCTCCATTGTTCCATTACAGTGCTCCATTGTTCCATCACAGTTCTCAATTGTGCCGTCACAATGCTCCATTGCCCCATCGCAGTGCTCCATTGTTCTGTCACAGTGCTCTATTATGCCAACAATGTGCTCCATAGTTTTATCACAGTGCCCCATTGTGCCGACACAGTGCTCTCTTGTTCTGTCATAGTGCTCCATTGTGCTATCACAGTGCTCTATTATACTGTCACAGTGCACCATTGTTTCGTCACAGTACTCCATTGTGCCGTCACAGTGCTCCATTGTTCCTTCACAGTGCTCCATTGTTCTGTCATAGTGCTCCTTAGTGCCATCACACTGCCCCTTTGTTCCATCACAGTACTCCATTGTGACGTCACAGTGTTCCATTGTTCCATCATAGTGCTCCATTTTTCCATCATAGTGCTCCACTGAGCCATCACAGTGCTCCATTGTTCTTTCATAGTGATCCATTGTTTTGTAACAATGCTCCATTGCTCCATCACAGTGCTCCATTGTGCCATCACAGTGCTCCATTGTTCCATCACAGTGCTCCATTGTTCTGTCACAGTGCTCTATTGTGCCATCACAGTGCTCCATTGTTCCATCACAGTGTTCCATTGTTCCAACATATTGGTCCCTTGTTCTGTCATAGTGCTCCATTGTTTTGTCACAGTTCTCCATTCTTCCATCACAGTGCTCCATTGTGCCTTCACAGTGCTCTATTCTGTCATAGTGCTCTATTGTGACCTCACAGTGCTCCATTGTGCCATCACAGTGCCCCATTGTTCTGTCACAGTTCTCCATTGTGCCGTCACAGTGTTCCATTGTTCCATCATAGTGCTCCATTGTGCCAACACAGTGCTCCATTGCTCTTTCTTAGTGCTCCATTGTTCCATCACAGAGCTCCGTTGTGCCATCATAATGCTCCATTGTTCTTTCACAGTGCTCCATTGTTTCGTCACAGTGCTCCATTGTTCCATCACAGTGCACCATTGTTCTGTCACAGTGCTCCATTGTACCATCACAGTGCTCTATTGTTCTGTCATAGTGCTCCATTGTTTTCTCACAGTGCTCCATTGTTCCATCATAGTGCTTCATTGTGCCATCACAGTGCTCCATTGTGCCATCACAGTGCTCCACTGTTCTGTCATAGTGCTCCATTGTGCCATCACAGTGCTCCATTGTTCTGTCATAGTGCTCTATTGTGCCATCACAGTGCCCCATTGTTCCGTCACAGTAATCCATTGTGCCGTCACAGTGCTCCATTGTTCCATCATAGTGCTCCATTGTGCCATCACAGTGCTCCATTGTTCTGTCATAGTGCTCCATTGTTTTGTGACAATGCTCCATTGTTCCATCACTGTGCTCCATTGTGCCTTCACAGTGCTCCATTGTTCTGTCACAGTGCTCTATTGTGCCATCACAGTGCTCCAATGTTCCATCACAGTGTTCCATTGTTCCATCATAATGGTCCCTTGTTCTGTCACAGTGTTCCATTGTTTTGTCACAGTGCTCCATTGTTCCATCACAGTGCACCATTGTTCTGTCACAGTGCTCAATTGTACCATCATACTGCTCCATTTTCTGTCATAGTGCTCCATTGTTTTCTCACAGTACTCAATTGTTCCATCATAGTGCTCCATTGTGCCATCATAGTGCTCCATTGTGCCATCACAGTGCTCCACTGTTCTGTCATAGTGCTCCATTGTGCCATCACAGTGCTCCATTGTTCTGTCATACTGCTCTATTGTGCCATCACAATGCTCCATTGTTCCAACACAGTGCTCCATTGTGCCATCACAGTGCTCCATTGTGCCATCACAGTGCTCCATTGTTCCATCACAGTACACCATTGTCCTGTCACAGTGCTCGATTGTGCCATCAGAGTGCTCCATTGTTCTGTCATAGTGCGCCATTGTTTTGTCACAATGCTCCATTGTTCCAACACAGTGCTCCATTGTGCCATCATAGTGCTCCATTGTGCCATCACAGTGCTCCATTGTTCCATCACAGTTCTCAATTGTGCCGTCACAATGCTCCATTGCCCCATCACTGTGCTCCATTGTTCTGCCACAGTGCTCTATTATGCCATCAAAGTGCCCCATTGTTCCATCATGGTGCTCCATTGTGCCATTACAGTGCTCCATTGTGCCATCACAGTGCTCCATTGTTCCAACACAGTGCTCCATTGTGCCATCACAGTGCTCCATTGTTCTGTCACAGTGCTCTATTGTGCCATCATAGTGCTCCATTGTTCCATCACAGTGTTCCATTGTTCCATCATAATGGTCCCTTGTTCTGTCATAGAGCTCCATTGTTTTGTCACAGTGCATCATTGTTCCATCTCAGTGCTCCATTGTGCCATCATAGTGCTCCATTGTGCCATCACAGTGCTCCATTGTTCTGTCATAGTGCTCCATTGTTTTGTCACAATGCTCCATTGTTCCAACACAGTGATCCATTGTTCCATCACAGTGCTCCATTGTTCCATCACAGTGCTCCATTGTGCCATCACAGTGCTCTATTGTTCTGTCATAGTGCTCCACTGTGCCATCACAGTGCTCTATTATACTGTCACAGTGCTCCATTGTTTCGTCACAGTGCTCCATTGTGCAATCACAGAGCTCCATTTTTCCGTCATAGTGCTCCATTGTTCTGTCATAGTGCTCCTTAGTGCCATCACACTGCCCCTTTGTTCCGTCACAGTACTCCATTGTGCCGTCACAGTGTTCCATTGTTCCATCATAGTGCTCCATTTTTCCACCATAGTGCTCCATTGTGCCAACACAGTGCTCCATTGTTCTTTCTTAGTGCTCCATTGTTCCATCACAGTGCTCCGTTGTGCCATCATAATGCTCCATTGTTCTGTCACAGTGCTCCATTGTTTCGTCACAGTGCTCCATTGTTCCATCACAGTGCACCGTTGTTCTGTCACAGTGCTCCATTGTACCATCACAGTGCTCTATTGTTCTGTCATAGTGCTCCATTGTTTTCTCACAGTACGCAATTGATCCATCATAGTGCTTCATTGTGCCATCACAGTGCTCCATTGTGCCATCACAGTACTCCATTGTTCCATCATAGTGCTTCATTGTGCCATCACAGTGCTCCATTGTGCCATCACAGTGCTCTACTGTTCTGTCATAGTGCTCCATTGTGCCATCACAGTGCTCCATTGTTCTGTCATAGTGCTCTTTTGCCATCACAGTGCCCCATTGTTCCGTCACAGTAATCCATTGTGCCGTCACAGTGCTCCATTGTTCCATCATAGTGCTCCATTGTGCCAACACAGTGCTCCATTGTTCTGTCATAATGCTCCATTGTTTTGTGACAATGCTCCATTGTTCCATCACAGTGCTCCATTGTGCCATCACAGTGCTCCATTGTTCTGTCACAGTGCTCTATTTTCCATCACAGTGCTCCATTGTTCCATCACAGTATTCCATTGTTCCATCATAATGGTCCCTTGTTCTGTCACAGTGTTCCATTGTTTTGTCACAGTGCTCCGTTATTTCATCACAGTGCTCCATTGTGCCATCACAGTGCTCCATTGTTCTGTCACAGTGTTCCATTGCTTAGTCACAGTGCTCAATTGTTCCATCACAGTACACCATTGTTCTGTCACAGTGCTCGATTGTGCCAGCAGAGTGCTCCATTGTTCTGTCATAATGCGCCATTGTTTTGTCACAATGCTCCATTGTTCCAACACAGTGCTCCATTGTGCCATCACAGTGCTCCATTGTTCCATCACAGTGCTCCATTGTTCCATCACAGTTCTCAAATGTGCCGCCATAATGCTCCATGGCCCCATCACAGTGCTCCATTGTTCTGTCACAGTGCTCTATTATGCCATCAAAGTGCTCCATTGATCCATCACAGTGCTCCATTGTGCCGTCTCAGTGCTCTATTGTTCTGTCATAGTGCTCCATTGTGCCCTCACAGTGCTCCCTTGTGCCATCACAGTGCTCCATTTTTCCTTCATAGTGCTCCATTGTTCTGTCATAGTGCTCCTTAGTGCCATCACACTGCCCCTTTGTTCCGTCACAGTACTCCATTGTGACGTCACAGTGTTCCATTGTTCCATCATAGTGCTCCATTTTTCCATCATAGTGCTCCACTGAGCCATCACAGTGCTCCATTGTTCTTTCATAGTGATCCATTGTTTTGTAACAATGCTCCATTGCTCCATCACAGTGCTCCATTGTGCCATCACAGTGCTCCATTGTTCCATCACAGTGCTCCATTGTTCTGTCACAGTGCTCTATTGTGCCATCACAGTGCTCCATTGTTCCATCACAGTGTTCCATTGTTCCAACATATTGGTCCCTTGTTCTGTCATAGTGCTCCATTGTTTTGTCACAGTTCTCCATTCTTCCATCACAGTGCTCCATTGTGCCTTCACAGTGCTCTATTCTGTCATAGTGCTCTATTGTGCCATCACAGTGCTCCATTGTGCCATCACAGTGCTCCATTGTTCTGTCACAGTGCTCTATTGTGCCATCACAGTGCTCCATTGTTCCATCACAGTGTTCCATTGTCCATCATAATGGTCCCTTGTTCTGTCATAGAGCTCCATTGTTTTGTCACAGTGCTCCATTGTTCCATCACAGTGCTCCATTGTGCCATCACTGTGCTCCATAGTGCCATCACAGTGCTCCATTGTTCTGTCACAGTGTTCCATTGCTTCGTCACAGTGCTCAATTGTTCCATCACAGTACACCATTGTTCTGTCACAGTGCTCCATTGTGCCATCACAGTGCTCTATTGTTCTGTCATAGTGCTCCATTGTTTTGTCACAATGCTCCATTGTTCCAACACAGTGATCCATTGTGCCATCACAGTGCTCCATTGTTCCATCACAGTGCTCCATTGTTCCATCACAGTTCTCAATTGTGCCGTCACAATGCTCAATTGCCCCATCACAGTGCTCCATTGTTCTGTCACAGTGCTCTATTATGCCATCAAAGTGCTCCATTGTTCCATCACAGTGCTCCATTGTTCTTTCATTGTGCTCCATTGTTTTGTCACAGTGCTCCATTGTTCCATCACAGTGCTCCATTGTGCCATCATAGTGCTCCATTCTTCTGTGATAGTGCTCCATTGTTCCATCAAAGTGCTGTGTTGTGCCATAATAGTGCTCCATTGTTCTGTCAAAGAGCTCCATTGTTTCGTCACAGTGCTCGATTATTCCATCACAGTGCACCATTGTTCTGTCACAGTGCTCCATTGTTCCATCACAGTGCTCCATTGTTCTGTCACAGTGCTCCATTGTTCCATCGCAGTGCTCCATTGTTCTGTCATAGTGCTCCATTGTTTTTTCACAGTACTCAATTGTTCCATCATAGTGCTCCATTGTGCCATCATAGTGCTCCATTGTGCCATCACAGTGCTCCAATGTTCTGTCATAGTGCTCCATTGTGCCATCACAGTGCTCCATTGTTCTGTCATAGTGCTCTATTGTGCCATAACAGTGCCCCATTGTTCCGTCACAGTAATCCATTGTGCCCTCACAGTGCTCCATTGTTCTGTCATAGTGCTCCATAGTTTTGTGACAATGCTCCACTGTTCCATCACAGTGCTCCATTGTGCCATCAAAGTGCTCCATTGTTCTGTCACAGTGGTCTATTGTGCCATCACAGTGACCATTATTCCATCACAGTGTTCCATTGTTCCATCATAATGGTCCCTTGTTCTGTCATAGAGCTCCATTGTTTTGTCACAGTGCTCCATTGTTCCATCACAGTGCTCCATTGTTCTGTCACAGTGTTCCATTGCTTCGTCACAGTGCTCAATTGTTCCATCACAGTACACCATTGTTCTGTCACAGTGCTCGATTGTGCCATCAGAGTGCTCCATTGTTCTGTCATAGTGCGCCATTGTTTTGTCACAATGCTCCATTGTTCCAACACAGTGCTCCATTGTGACATCACAGTGCTCCATTGTTCCATCACAGTTCTCAATTGTGCCGTAACAATGCTCCATTGCCCCATCGCAGTGCTCCATTGTTCTGTCACAGTGCTCTATTATGCCAACAATGTGCTCCATTGTTTTATCACAGTGCCGCATTGTGCCGTCACAGTGCTTTCTTGTTCTGTCATAGTGCTCCATTGTGCCATCACAGTGCTCTATTATACTGTCACAGTGCACCATTGTTTCGTCACAGTGCTCCATTGTTCCATCATAGTGCTCCATTCTTCTGTCATAGTGCTCCATTGTTTTGTGACAATGCACCATTGTTCCATCACTGTGCTCCATTGTTCCAACACAGTGCTCCATTGTGCCATCACAGTGCTCCATTGTGCCATCACAGTGCTCCATTGTTCCATCACAGTTCTCAATTGTGCCGTCACAATGCTCCATTGCCCCATCACAGTGCTCCATTGTTCTGTCACAGTGCTCTATTATGCCATCAAAGTGCTCCATTGTTCCATCACAGTGCTCCATTATGCCATTACAGTGCTCCATTGTGCCATCACAGTGCTCCATTGTTCCAACACAGTGCTCCATTGTGCCATCACAGTGCTCCATTTTTCTGTCACAGTGCTCTATTGTGCCATCATAGTGCTCCATTGTTCCATCACAGTGTTCCATTGTTCCATCATAATGGTCCCTTGTTCTCTCATAGAGCTCCATTGTTTTGTCACAGTGCATCATTGTTCCATCTCAGTGCTCCATTGTGCCATCATAGTGCTCCATTGTGCCATCACAGTGCTCCATTGTTCTGTCATAGTGCTCCATTGTTTTGTCACAATGCTCCATTGTTCCAACACAGTGATCCATTGTTCCATCACAGTGCTCCATTGTTCCATCACAGTGCTCCATTGTGCCATCACAGTGCTCTATTGTTCTGTCATAGTGCTCCATTGTGCCATCACAGTGCTCTATTATACTGTCACAGTGCTCCATTGTTTCGTCACAGTGCTCCATTGTGCCATCACAGTGCTCCATTTTTCGGTCATAGTGCTCCATTGTTCTGTCATAGTGCTCCTTAGTGCCATCACACTGCCCCTTTGTTCCGTCACAGTACTCCATTGTGCCGTCACAGTGTTCCATTGTTCCATCATAGTGCTCCATTGTTCCATCATAGTGCTCCATTGTGCCAACACAGTGCTCCATTGTTCTTTCTTAGTGCTCCATTGTTCCATCACAGTGCTCCGTTGTGCCATCATAATGCTCCATTGTTCTGTCACAGTGCTCCATTGTTTCGTCACAGTGCTCCATTGTTCCATCACAGTGCACCGTTGTTCTGTCACAGTGCTCCATTGTACCATCACAGTGCTCTATTGTTCTGTCATAGTGCTCCATTGTTTTCTCACAGTACGCAATTGATCCATCATAGTGCTTCATTGTGCCATCACAGTGCTCCATTGTGCCATCACAGTACTCCATTGTTCCATCATAGTGCTTCATTGTGCCATCACAGTGCTCCATTGTGCCATCACAGTGCTCCACTGTTCTGTCATAGTGCTCCATTGTGCCATCACAGTGCTCCATTGTTCTGTCATAGTGCTCCATTTTGCCATCACAGTGCCCCATTGTTCTGTCACAGTAATCCATTGTGCCGTCACAGTGCTCCATTGTTCCATCATAGTGCTCCATTGTGCCATCACAGTGCTCCATTGTTCTGTCATAGTGCTCCATTGTTTTGTCACAATGCTCTATTGTTCCATCACAGTGCTCCATTGTGCCATCACAGTGCTCCATTGTTCTGTCACAGTGCTCTATTGTGCCATAACAGTGCTCCATTGTTCCATCACAGTGTTCCATTGTTCCATCATAATGGTCCCCTTGTTCTGTCACAGTGCTCCATTGTTTTGTCACAGTGCTCCATTGTTCCATCACAGTGCTCCATTGTGCCATCACAGTGCTCCATTGTTCTGTCACAGTTTTCCATTGTTTCGTCACAGTGCTCCATTGTTCCATCACAGTGCACCATTGTTCTTTCACAGTGCTCTATTGTGCCATCACAGTGCTCTATTGTTCTGTCATAGTGCCCATAGTTTTGTCACAATGCTCCATTGTTCCAACACAGTGCTCCATTGTGCCATCACAGTGCTCCATTGTTCCATCACAGTGCTCCATTGTTCCATCACAGTGCTCCATTGTGCCATCACAGTGCTCCATTGCGCCATCACAGTGCTCCATTGTTCTGTCACAGTGCTCTATTATGCCATCAAAGTGCTCCATTGTTCCATCACAGTGCTCCATTGTGCCATCACAGTGCTCCATTGTTCTGTCACAGTTTTCCATTGTTTCGTCACAGTGCTCCATTGTTCCATCACAGTACACCATTGTTCTGTCACAGTGCTCGATTGTGCCATCACAGTGCTCTATTGTTCTATCACAGTGCTCCATTGTTTCGTCACAGTGCTCCATTGTGCCATCACAGTGCTCCCTTGTGCCGTCACAGTGTTCCATTGTTCCTTCACAGTGCTCCATTGTTCTGTCATAGTGCTCCATAGTGCCATCACAGTGCCCCTTTGTTCCGTCACAGTACTCCATTGTGCCGTCACAGTGTTCCATTGTTCCATCATAGTGCTCCATTGTTCCATCATAGTGCTCCATTGTGCCATCACAGTGCTCCATTGTTCTGTCATAGTGCTCCATTGTTTTGTCACAATGCTCCATTGTTCCATCACAGTGCTCCATTGTTCCATCACAGTGCTCCATTGTTCTGTCACAGTGCTCTATTGTGCCATCACAGTGCTCCATTGTTCCATCACAGTGTTCCATTGTTCCAACATAATGGTCTCTTGTTCTGTCATAGTGCTCCATTGTTTTGTCACAGTGCTCCATTGTTCCATCACAGTGCTCCATTGTGCCATCACAGTGCTCCATTGTGCCATCACAGTGCTCCATTGTTCTGTCACAGTGTTCCATTGCTTCGTCACAGTGCTCAATTGTTCCATCACAGTACACCATTGTTCTGTCACAGTGCTCGATTGTGCCATCAGAGTGCTCCATTGTTCTGTCATAGTGCGCCATTGTTTTGTCACAATGCTCCATTGTTCCAACACAGTGCTCCATTGTGCCATCACAGTGCTCCATTGTTCCATCACAGTGCTCCATTGTTCCATCACAGTTCTCAATTGTGCCGTCACAATGCTCCATTGCCCCATCACAGTGCTCCATTGTTCTGTCACAGTGCTCTATTATGCCATCAAAGTGCTCCATTGTTCCATCACAGTGCTCCATTGTGCCGTCACAGTGCTCTATTGTTCTGTCATAGTGCTCCATTGTTCCATCACAGTGCTCTATTATACTGTCACAGTTTTCCATTGTTTCGTCACAGTGCTCCATTGTTCCATCACAGTACTCCATTGTTCTGTCACAGTGCTCCATTGTGCCATCACAGTGCTCTATTGTTCTGTCACAGTGCTCCATTGTTTCGTCACAGTGCTCCATTGTGCCGTCACAGTGCTCCCTTGTGCCGTCACAGTGTTCCATTGTTCCTTCACAGTGCTCCATTGTTCTGTCATAGTGCTCCTTAGTGCCATCACACTGCCCCTTTGTTCCGTCCACAGTACTCCATTGTGCCGTCACAGTGTTCCATTGTTCCATCATAGTGCTCCATTGTTCCATCATAGTGCTCCATTGAGCCATCACAGTGCTCCATTGTTCTGTCATAGTGATCCATTGTTTTGTAACAATGCTCCATTGCTCCAACACAGTGCTCCATTGTGCCATCACAGTGCTCCATTGTTCCATCACAGTGCTCCATTGTGCTGTCACAGTGCTCCATTGTGCCATCACAGTGCTCCATTGTTCCATCACAGTGTTCCATTGTTCCAACATATTGGTCCCTTGTTCTGTCATAGTGCTCCATTGTTTTGTCACAGTTCTCCATTCTTCCATCACATTGCTCCATTGTGCCTTCACAGTTTTTTCTGTCATAGTGCTCTATTGTGCCATCACAGTCCTCCATTGTGCCATCACAGTGCTCCATTGTTCTGTCACAGTGCTCTATTGTGCCATCACAGGGCTCCATTGTTCCATCACAGTGTTCCATTGTTCCATCATAATGCTCCTTGTTCTGTCACAGTGTTCCATTGTTTTGTCACAGTGCTCCATTGTTCCATCACAGTGCTCCATTGTGCCATCACAGTGCTCCATTGTTCTGTCACAGTGTTCCATTGCTTCGTCACAGTGCTCCATTGTTCCATCACAGTACACCATTGTTCTGTCACAGTGCTCCATTGTGCCATCACAGTGCTCCATTGTTCTGTCATAGTGCTCCATTGTTTTGTCACAATGCTCCATTGTTCCAACACAGTGCTCCATTGTGCCATCACAGTGCTCCATTGTTCCATCACAGTGCTCCATTGTTCCATCACAGTTCTCAATTGTGCCGTCACAATGCTCCATTGCCCCATCATAGTGCTCCATTGTTCTGTCACAGTGCTCTTTTATGCCATCAATGTGCTCCATTGTTCCATCACAGTGCTCCATTTTGCCATCACAGTGCTCCATTTTGCCATCACAGTGCTCCATTGTGCCATCTCAGTGCTCCATTGTTCTCTCATAGTGCTCCATTGTTCTGTCACAGTGCTCCATTGTTCCATCACAGTGCTCCATTGTGCCATCACAGTGCTCCATTTTTCTGTCATAGTGCTCAATTATGCCAGCACAGTGCTCTATTATACTGTCACAGTGCTCCATTGTTTCGTCACAGTGCTCAATTGTTCCATCACAGTACACCATTGTTCTGTCACAGTGCTCGATTGTGCCATCACAGTGCTCCATTGTTCTGTCATACTGCTCCATTGTTTTGTCACAATGCTCCATTGTTCCAACACAGTGCTCCATTGTGCCATCACAGTGCTCCATTGTGCCATCACAGTGCTCCGTTGTTCCATCACAGTTCTCAATTGTGCCGTCACAATGCTCCATTGCCCCATCACAGTGCTCCATTGTTCTGTCACAGTGCTCTATTATGCCATCAAAGTGCTACATTGTTCCATCCCAGTGCTCCATTGTGCCATCACAGTGCTCCATTGTGCCATCACAGTGCTCCATTGTGCCATCACAGTGCTCCATTGTTCTGTCATAGTGCTCCATTGTTTTGTCACAGTGCTCCATTGTTCCACCACAGTGCTCCATTGTGCCATCACAGTGCTCCATTGTTCTGTGATAGTGCTCCATTGTTCCATCACAGTGCTCCGTTGTGCCTTCATAGTGCTCCATTGTTCTGTCAAAGTGCTCCATTGTTTTGTCACAGTGCTCCATTGTTCCATCACAGTGCACCATTGTTCTCTCACAGTGCTCCATTGTACCATCACAGTGCTCCATTTTCTGTCATAGTGCTCCATTGTTTTCTCACAGTACTCAATTGTTCCATCATAGTGCTCCATTGTGCCATCATAGTGCTCCATTGTGCCATCACAGTGCTCCACTGTTCTGTCATAGTGCTCCATTGTGCCATCACAGTGCTCCATTGTTCTGTCATACTGCTCTATTGTGCCATCACAGTGCCCCATTGTTCCGTCACAGTACTCCATTGTGCCATCACAGTGCTCCATTATTCCATCACAGTGCTCCATTGTGCCATCACAGTGCTCTATTGTTCTGTCATAGTGCTCCATTGTGCCATCACAGTGCTCTATTATACTGTCACAGTGCGCCATTGTTTCGTCACAGTGCTCCATTGTGCCGTCACAGTGCTCCATTGTTCCGTCATAGTGCTCCATTGTTCTGTCATAGTGCTCCTTAGTGCCATCACACTGCCCCTTTGTTCCATCACAGTACTCCATTGTGCCGTCACAGTGTTCCATTGTTCCATCTTAGTGCTCCATTGTTCCATCATAGTGCTCCATTGAGCCATCACAGTACTCCATTGTTCTGTCATAGTGATCCATTGTTTTGTAACAATGCTCCATTGTTCCATCACAGTGCTCCATTGTGCCATCACAGTGCTCCATTGTTCCAACACAGTGCTCCATTGTTCTGTCACATTGCTCTATTTTGCCATCACAGTGCTCCATTGTTCTGTCACAGTGTTCCATTGCTCCGTCACAGTGCTCCATTGTTCCGTCACAGTGCTCCATTGTTCTGTCATAGTGCTCCTTAGTGCCATCACACTCCCCCTTTTTTCCGTCACAGTACTCCATTGTGCCGTCACAGTGTTCCATTGTTCCATCATACTGCTCCATTGTTCCATCATAGTGCTCCATTGTGACATCACATTGCTCCATTGTTCTGTCATAGTGCTCCATTGTTTTGTCACAATGCTCCATTGTTCCATCACAGTACTCCATTTTGCCATCACAGTGCTCCACTGTTCTGTCACAGTGCTCTATTGTGCCATCACAGTGCTCCATTGTTCCATCACAGTGTTCCATTGTTCCATCATAATGGTCCCTTGTTCTGTCATAGAGCTCCATTGTTTTGACACAGTGCTCCATTGTTCCATCACAGTGCTCCATTGTGCCATCACAGTGCTCCATTGTGCCATCACAGTGCTCCATTGTTCTGTCACAGTGTTCCATTGCTTCGTCACAGTGCTCAATTGTTCCATCACAGTACACCATTGTTCTGTCACAGTGTTCGATTGTGCCATCAGAGTGCTCCATTGTTCTGTCATAGTGCGCCATTGTTTTGTCACAATGCTCCATTGTTCCAACACAGTGCTCCATTGTGCCATCACAGTGCTCCATTGTGCCATCACAGTGCTCCATTGTTCCATCACAGTTCTCAATTGTGCCGTCACAATGCTCCATTGCCCCATCACAGTGCTCCATTGTTCTGTCACAGTGCTCTATTATGCCATCAAAGTGCTACATTGTTCCATCACAGTGCTCCATTGTGCCATCACAGTGCTCCATTTTGCCATCACAGTGCTCCATTGTGCCATCATAGTGCTCCATTGTTCTGTCATAGTGCTCCATTGTTCCATCACAGTGCTCCATTGTGCCATCACAGTGCTCCATTGTTCTGTGATAGTGCTCCATTGTTCCATCACAGTGCTCCGTTGTGCCATCACAGTGCTCCATTGTTCTGTCATAGTGATCCATTGTTTTGTAAAAATGCTCCATTGCTCCATCACAGTGCTCCTTTGTGCAATCACAGTGCTCCATTGTTCCATCACAGTGCTCCATTGTTCTGTCACAGTGCTCTATTGTGCCATCACAGTGCTCCATTGTGCCATCACAGTGCTCCATTGTGCCTTCACAGTGTCTCTATTCTGTCATAGTGCTCTATTGTGCCATCACAGTGCTCCATTGTGCCATCAAAGTGCCCCATTTTTCTGCCATAGGGCTCCATTGTTTTGTCACAATGCTCCATTGTTCCATCATAGTGCTCCATTGTGCCATCACAGTGCTCCATTGTGCCATCACAGTTCTGTCACAGTGCTCCAATGTTCTGTCATAGTGCTCCATTGTGCCATCACAGTCCTGCATTGTTCCATCATAGTGCTCCATTGTGCCATCACAGTTCTCCATTCTTCCATCACAGTGCTCAATTGTGCCATCACAGTGCTCCAATGTTCTGTCATAGTGCTCCATTGTGCCATCACAGTGCTCCATTGTTCTGTCATAGTGCTCTATTGTGCCATCACAGTGCCCCATTGTTCCGTCACAGTACTCCATTGTGCCGTCACAGTGCTCCATTGTTCCATCATAGTGCTCCATTGTTCCATCATAGTGCTCCATTGAGCCATCACAGTGCTCCATTGTTCTGTCACAGTGCTCCATTGTGCCATCACAGTGCTCCATTGTTCCATCACAGTGCTCCATTGTTCTGTCACAGTGCTCTATTGTGCCATCACAGTGCTCCATTGTTCCATCACAGTGTTCCATTGTTCCAACATATTGGTCCCTTGTTCTGTCATAGTGCTCCATTGTTTTGTCACAGTTCTCCATTCTTTCATCACAGTGCTCCATTGTGCCATTCACAGTGCTCCATTGTTCTGTCATAGTGCTCTATTGTGCCATCACAGTGCTCCATTGTGACATCCCAGTGCTCCATTGTTCCATAATAGTTCTTCATTGTGCCATCACAGTGCTCCATTGTGCCATCACAGTGCTCCATTGTTCTGTCCTAGTGCTCCATTGTGCCATCACAGTGCTCCATTGTTCTGTCATAGTGCTCTATTGTGCCATCACAGTGCCCCATTGTTCTGTCTTAGTGCTCCATTGTGCCATCACAGTGCTCCATTGTTCCATCATAGTGCTCCATTGTGACATCACAGTGCTCCATTGTTCTGTCATAGTGCTCCATTGTTTTGTCACAATGCTCCATTGTTCCATCACAGTGCTCCATTTTGCCATCACAGTGCTCCATTGTTCTGTCACAGTGCTCTATTGTGCCATCACAGTGCTCCATTGTTCCATCACAGTGTTCCATTGTTCCATCATAATGGTCCCTTGTTCTGTCACAGTGCTCCATTGTTTTGTCACAGTGCTCCATTGTTCCATCACAGTGCTCCATTGTGCCATCACAGTGCTCCATTGTGCCATCACAGTGCTCCATTGTTCTGTCACAGTGTTCCATTGTTTCGTCACAGTGCTCCATTGTTCTGTCACAGTGCTCCATTGTTCTGTCATAGTGCTCCATTGTGCCATCACAGTGCTCCATTTTTCCGTCACAGTACTCCATTGTGCCGTCACAGTGTTCCATTGTTCCATCATAGTGCTCCATTGTTCCATCACAGTGCTCCATTGTGCCATCACAGTGCTCCATTGTTCTGTCATAGTGCTCCATTGTTTTGTCACAATGCTCCATTGTTCCATCACAGTGCTCCATTTTGCCATCACAGTGCTCCATTGTTCTGTCACAGTGCTCTATTGTGCCATCACAGTGCTCCATTGTTCCATCACAGTGCTCCATTGTGCCATCACAGTGCTCCATTGTGCCATCACAGTGCTCCATTGTTCTGTCACAGTGTTCCATTGCTTCGTCACAGTGCTCAATTCTTCCATCACAGTACACCATTGTTCTGTCACAGTGCTCGATTGTGCCATCACAGTGCTCTATTGTACTGTCACAGTGCTCCATTGTTTCGTCACAGTGCTCCATTGTGCCATCACAGTGCTCCATTGTTCCATCACAGTGCTCCATTGTTCTGTCACAGTGCTCTATTGTGCCATCACAGTGCTCCATTGTTCCATCACAGTGTTCCATTGTCCAACATATTGGTCCCTTGTTCTGTCATAGTGCTCCATTGTTTTGTCACAGTTCTCCATTCTTCAATCACAGTGCTCCATTGTGCCTTCACAGTGCTCTATTCTGTCATAGTGCTCTATTGTGCCATCACAGTGCTCCATTGTGCCATCACAGTGCCCCATTGTTCTGTCACAGTTCTCCCTTGTGCCGTCACAGTGTTCCATTGTTCCATCACAGTACACCATTGTTCTGTCACAGTGCTCGATTGTGCCATCATAGTGCTCTATTGTTCTGTCATAGTGCGCCATTGTTTTGTCACAATGCTCCATTGTTCCAACACAGTGCTCCATTGTGCCATCACAGTGCTCCATTGTTCCATCACAGTGCTCCATTGTTCCATCACAGTTCCCAATTGTGCCGTCACAATGCTCCATTGCCCCATCACTGTGCTCCATTGTTCTGTCACAGTGCTCTATTGTGCCATCACAGTGCTCCATTGTTCCATCTCAGTGTTCCATTGTTCCATCATAATGGTCCCTTGTTCTGTCACAGTGTTCCATTGTTTTGTCACAGTGCTCCATTGTTCCATCACAGTGCTCCATTGTGCCATCACAGTGCTCCATTGTTCTGTCACAGTGTTCCATTGCTTCGTCACAGTGCTCAATTGTTCCATCACAGTACACCATTGTTCTGTCACAGTGCTCGATTGTGCCATCACAGTGCTCCATTGTTCTGTCATAGTGCTGCCATTGTTTTGTCACAATGCTCCATTGTTCCAACACAGTGCTCCATTGTGCCATCACAGTGCTCCATTGTTCCATCACAGTGCTCCATTGTTCCATCACAGTGCTCCATTGTTTCATCACAGTGCTCCATTGCCCCAATCACAGTGCTCCATTGTTCTGTCACAGTGCTCTATTATGCCATCAAAGTACTCCATTGTTCCATCACAGTGCTCCATTGTGCCATCACAGTGCTCTATTGTTCTGTCATAGTGCTCCATTGTGCCATCACAGTGCTCTATTATACTGTCACAGTGCTCCATTGTTTCGTCACAGTGCTCCATTGTGCCGTCATAGTGCTCCCTTGTGCCGTCACAGTGCTCCATTGTTCCTTCACAGTGCTCCATTGTTCTGTCATAGTGCTCCTTAGTGCCATCACACTGCCCCTTTGTTCCGTCACAGTACTCCATTGTGCCGTCACAGTGTTCCATTGTTCCATCGTAGTGCTACATTGTTCCATCATAGTGCTCCATTGAGCCATCACAGTGCTCCATTGTTCTGTCATAGTGATCCATTGTTTTGTAACAATGCTCCATTGCTCCAACACAGTGCTCCATTGTGCCATCACAGTGCTCCATTGTTCCATCACAGTGCTCCATTGTTCTGTCACAGTGCTCTATTGTGCCATCACAGTGCTCCATTGTTCCATCACAGTGTTCCATTGTTCCAACATATTGGTCCCTTGTTCTGTCATAGTGCTCCATTGTTTTTCACAGTTCTCCATTCTTCCATCACATTGCTCCATTGTGCCTTCACAGTGCTCTATTCTGTCATAGTGCTCTATTGTGCCATCACAGTGCTCCATTGTGCCATCACAGTGCCCCATTGTTCTGTCACAGTTCTCCATTGTGCCGTCACAGTGTTCCATTGTTCCGTCATAGTGCTCCATTGTGCCAACACAGTGCTCCATTGTTCTTTCTTAGTGCTCCATTGTTCCATCACAATGCTCCGTTGTGCCATCATAATGCTCCATTGTTCTGTCACAGTGCTCCATTGTTACGTCACAGTGCTCCATTGTTCCATCACAGTGCACCGTTGTTCTGTCACAGTGCTCCATTGTACCATCACAGTGCTCTATTGTTCTGTCATAGTGCTCCATTGTTTTCTCACAGTACTCAATTGTTCCATCATAGTGCTTCATTGTGCCATCACAGTGCTCCATTGTGCCATCACAGTGCTCCATTGTTCCATCATAGTGCTCCATTGTGCCATCACAGTGCTCCATTGTGCCATCACAGTGCTCCACTGTTCTGTCATACTGCTCCATTGTGCCATCACAGTGCTCCATTGTTCTGTCATAGTGCTCCATTGTGCCATCACAGTGCTCCATTGTTCCGTCACAGTAATCCATTGTGCCGTCACAGTGCTCCATTGTTCCATCATAGTGCTCCATTGTTACATCATAGTGCTCCATTGTTCCATCACAGTGCTCCATTGTGCCATCACAGTGCTCCATTGTTCTGTCACAGTGCTCCATTGTTCCATCACAGTGCTCCATTGTGCCATCACAGTGCTCCATTGTTCTGTCACAGTGCTCTATTGTGCCATCACAGTGCTCCATTGTTCCATCACAGTATTCCATTGTTCCATCATAATGGTCCCTTGTTCTGTCACAGTGTTCCATTGTTTTGTCACAGTGCTCCATTGTTCCATCACAGTGCTCCATTGTGCCATCACAGTGCTCCATTGTTCTGTCACAGTGTTCCATTGCTTTGTCACAGTGCTCAATTGTTCCATCACAGTACACCATTGTTCTGTCACAGTGCTCGATTGTGCCATCAGAGTGCTCCATTGTTCTGTCATAGTGCTCCATTGTTTTGTCACAATGCTCCATTGTTCCAACACAGTGCTCCATTGTGCCATCACAGTGCTCCATTGTTCCATCACAGTGCTCCATTGTTCCATCACAGTTCTCAATTGTGCCGTCACAATGCTCCATTGCCCCATCACAGTGCTCCATTGTTCTGTCACAGTGCTCTATTATGCCATCAAAGTGCTCCATTGTTCCATCACAGTGCTCCATTGTGCCATCACAGTGCTCCATTGTTCTGTCATAGTGCTCCATTGTGCCATCACAGTGCACCATTGTTCTGTCATAGTGCTCCATTGTTCCATCACAGTGCTCCATTGTTCCATCACAGTGCTCCATTGTTCCGTCACAGTGCTCCATTGTTCCTTCACAGTGCTCCATTGTTCTGTCATAGTGCTCCATTGTTCGATCACAGTGCTCCATTGTTCCATCACAGTACTCCATTGTGCCGTCACAGTGCTCCATTGTTCCATCATAGTGCTCCATTGTTCCATCATAGTGCTCCATTGAGCCATCACAGTGCTCCATTGTTCTGTCATAGTGATCCATTGTTTTGTAACAATGCTCCATTGCTCCATCACAGTGCTCCATTGTGCCATCACAGTGCTCCATTGTTCCATCACAGTGCTCCATTGTTCTGTCACAGTGCTCCATTTTGACATCACAGTGCTCCATTGTTCTGTCATAGTGCTCCATTGTTTTGTCACAATGCTCCATTGTTCCATCACAGTACTCCATTTTGCCATCACAGTGCTCCATTGTTCTGTCACAGTGCTCTATTGTGCCATCACAGTGCTCCATTGTTCCATCACAGTGTTCCATTGTTCCATCATAATGGTCCCTTGTTCTGTCATAGAGCTCCATTGTTTTGTCACAGTGCTCCATTGTTCCATCACAGTGCTCCATTGTGCCATCACAGTGCTCCATTGTGCCATCACAGTGCTCCATTGTTCTGTCACAGTGTTCCATTGTTTCGTCACAGTGCTCCATTGTTCCGTCACAGTGCTCCATTGTTCTGTCATAGTGCTCCATTGTGCCATCACAGTGCTCCATTGTTCCATCACAGTGCTCCATTGTGCCGTCACAGTGCTCCATTGTTCCATCATAGTGCTCCATTGTTCCATCACAGTGCTCCATTGTGCCATCACAGTGCTCCATTGTTCTGTCACAGTGCTCTATTGTGCCATCACAGTGCTCCATTGTTCCATCACAGTGTTCCATTGTCCATCATAATGGTCCCTTGTACTGTCATAGTGCTCCATTGTTTTGTCACAGTGCTCCATTGTTCCATCACAGTGCTCCATTGTGCCATCACAGTGCTCCATTGTTCCATCACAGTGCTCCATTGTTCTGTCACAGTGCTCCATTGTTCCGTCACAGTGCTCCATTGTTCCATCACAGTGCACCATTGTTCTGTCACAGTGCTCCATTGTGCCATCACAGTGCTCCATTGTACTGTCACAGTGCTCCATTGTTTCGTCACAGTGCTCCATTGTGCCATCACAGTGCTCCATTGTTCCATCACAGTGCTCCATTGTTCTGTCACAGTGCTCTATTTTGCCATCACAGTGCTCCATTGTTCCATCACAGTGTTCCATTGTCCAACATATTGGTCCCTTGTTCTGTCATAGTGCTCCATTGTTTTGTCACAGTTCTCCATTCTTCAATCACAGTACTCCATTGTGCCGTCACAGTGTTCCATTGTTCCATCGTAGTGCTACATTGTTCCATCATAGTGCTCCATTGAGCCATCACAGTGCTCCATTGTTCTGTCATAGTGATCCATTGTTTTGTAACAATGCTCCATTGCTCCAACACAGTGCTCCATTGTGCCATCACAGTGCTCCATTGTTCCATCACAGTGCTCCATTGTTCTGTCACAGTGCTCTATTGTGCCATCACAGTGCTCCATTGTTCCATCACAGTGTTCCATTGTTCCAACATATTGGTCCCTTGTTCTGTCATAGTGCTCCATTGTTTTTCACAGTTCTCCATTGTTCCATCACAGTGCTCCATTGTGCCATCACAGTGCTCCATTGTTCCATCATAGTGCTTCATTGTGCCATCACAGTGCTCCATTGTGCCATCACAGTGCTCCACTGTTCTGTCATACTGCTCCATTGTGCCATCACAGTGCTCCATTGTTCTGTCACAGTAATCCATTGTGCCGTCACAGTGCTCCATTGTTCCATCATAGTGCTCCATTGTTCCATCACAGTGCTCCATTGTGCCATCACAGTGCTCCATTGTGCCATCACAGTGCTCCATTGTGCCATCACAGTGCTCCATTGTTCTGTCACAGTGTTCCATTGCTTCGTCACAGTGCTCAATTTTTCTATCAGAGTACACCATTGTTCCGTCACAGTGCTCGATTGTGCCATCACAGTGCTCTATTGTTCTGTCATAGTGCGCCATTGTTTTGTCACAATGCTCCATTGTTCCAACACAGTGCTCCATTGTGCCATCACAGTGCTCCATTGTTCCATCACAGTGCTCCATTGTTCCATCACAGTTCTCAATTGTGCCGTCACAATGCTCCATTGCCCCATCACAGTGCTCCATTGTTCTGTCATAGTGCTCCATTGTTTTGTCACAGTGCTCCATTGTTCCATCACAGTGCTCCATTGTGCCATCATAGTGCTCCATTGTTCTGTGATAGTGCTCCATTGTTCCACCACAGTGCTCTGTTTTGCCATCACAGTGCTCCATTGTTCTTTCAAAGTGCTCCATTATTTCGTCACAGTGCTCCATTGTTCCATCACAGTGCACCATTGTTCTGTCACAGTGCTCCATTGTTCCATCACAGTGCTCCATTGTTCTGTCATAGTTCTCAATTGTTTTCTCACAGTACTCAATTGTTCCATCATAGTGCTCCATTGTGCCATCACAGTGCTCTGTTGTTCTGTCATAGAGCTCTTTTGTGCCATCACAGTGCCCCATTGTTCCGTCACAGTAATCCATTGTGCCGTCACAGTGCTCCATTGTTCCATCATAGTGCTCCATTGTTCCATCATAGTGCTCCATTGTGCCATCACAGTGCTCCATTGTTCTGTCATAGTGCTCCATTGTTTTGTGACAATGCTCCATTGTTCCATCACAGTGCTCCATTGTGCCATCACAGTGCTCCATTGTTCTGTCACAGTGCTCTATTGTGCCATCACAGTGCTCCATTGTTCCATCACAGTGTTCCATTGTTCCATCATAATGGTCCCTTGTTCTGTCACAGTGTTCCATTGTTTTGTCACAGTGCTCCATTGTTCCATCACAGTGCTCCATTGTGCCATCACAGTGCTCCATTGTGCCATCACAGTGCTCCATTGTTCTGTCACAGTGTTCCATTGCTTCGTCACAGTGCTCAATTGTTCCATCACAGTACACCATTGTTCTGTCACAGTGCTCGATTGTGCCATCACAGTGCTCCATTGTTCTGTCATAGTGCGCCATTGTTTTGTCACAATGCTCCATTGTTCCAACACAGTGCTCCATTGAGCCATCACAGTGCTCCATTGTTCCATCACAGTGCTCCATTGTTCCATCACAGTTCTCAATTCTGCCGTCACAATGCTCCATTGCCCCATCACAGTGCTCCACTGTTCTGTCACAGTGCTCTATTATGCCATCAAAGTGCTCCATTGTTCCATCACAGTGCTCCATTGTGCCATCACAGTTCTCCATTTTGCCATCACAGTGCTCCATTGTGACATCACAGTGCTCCATTGTTCCATCATAGTGCTCCATTGTTCTTTCACAGTGCTCCATTTTCCTCACAGTGCTCCATTGTGCCATCACAGTGCTCCATTGTTCCATCACAGTGCTCCATTGTTCCATCACAGTGCTCCATTGTTCCATCACAGTGCTCCATTGTTCTGTCATATAGTTCTCAATTGTTTTGTCATAGTGCTCCATTGTTCCATCACAGTGCTCCATTGTTCCATCACAGTGCTCCATTGTTCTGTCATAGTGCTCCATTGTGCCATCACAGTGCCCCATTGTTCCATCACAGTACTCCATTGTGCCATCACAGTGCTCCATTGTTCCATCATAGTGCTCCATTTTTTTTCCATCAACACAGTGCTCCATTGTGCCATCACAGTGCTCCATTGTTCTGTCATAGTGCTCCATTGTTTTGTCACAATGCTCCATTGTTCCATCACAGTGCTCCATTGTGCCATCACAGTGCTCCATTGTTCTGTCACAGTGCTCTATTGTGCCATCATAGTGCTCCATTGTTCCATCACAGTGTTCCATTGTTCCATCATAATGGTCCCTTGTTCTGTCACAGTGTTCCATTGTTTTGTCACAGTGCTCCATTGTTCCATCACAGTGCTCCATTGTGCCATCACAGTGCCCCATTGTTCTGTCACAGTGCTCCATTGTTCTGTCACAGTGTTCCATTGTTCCGTCATAGTGCTCCATTGTTCCAACACAGTGCTCCATTGTTCTGTCATAGTGCTCCATTGTGCCATCACAGTGCTCCATTGTTCTATCATAGTGCTCCATTGTTTGTCACAGTGCTCCATTGTTCCAACACAGTGCTCCATTGTTCCATCACAGTGCACCATTGTTCCATCACAGTGCTCCATTGTTCCATCACAGTTCTCTATTGTTCTGTCACAGTGCTCCATTGTCCCATCACAGTACTCCATTGTTCCATCATAGTGCTCCATTATGCCATCACAGTGCTCCATTGTTCCATCACAGTGCTCCATTGTGCCGTCATAGTGCTCCATTGTGCCATCACAGTGCTCCATTGTGCCATCACAGTGCTCCATTGTTCTGTCATACTGCTCCATTGTGCCATCACAGTGCTCCATTGTTCCATCACAGTGCTCCATTGTGCCATCACAGTGCTCCATTGTTCTGTCACAGTGCTCTATTTTGCCATCACAGTGCTCCATTGTTCCATCACAGTGTTCCATTGTGCCAACATAGTGCTCAATTGTTCCATCATAGTGCTCCATTGTTCTGTCACAGTGCTCCATTCTTCAATCACAGTGCTCCATTGTTCTGTCACAGTGTTCCATTGTTCTATCACAGTGCTCCATTGTTCCATCATAGTGCTCCATTGTGCCATCACAGTGCTCCATTGTTCTGTCATAGTGCTCCATTGTTTTGTAACAATGCTCCATTGTTCCAACACAGTGCTCCATTGTGCCATCACAGTGCTCCATTGTTCCATCACAGTGCTCCATTGTTCTGTCATAGTGCTCCATTGTGCCATCACAGTGCTCCATTGTTCCATCATAGTGCTTCATTGTGCCATCACAGTGCTCCATTGTTCCATCACAGTGCTCCATTGTACGTCACAGTGCTCCATTGTTCCATCATAGTGCTCTCATTGTTCCATCATAGTGCTCCATTGTGCCATCACAGTGCTCCATTGTTCTATCATAGTGCTCCATTGTTTTGTCACAGTGCTCCATTGTTCCATCACAGTGCTCCATTGTGCCATCACAGTGCTCCATTGTTCTGTCACAGTGCTCCATTGTGCCATCACAGTGCTCCATTGTTCCATCACAGTGCTCCATTGTTCCATCACTAGTGCTCCATTGTTCTGTCATAGTGCTCCATTGTTTTGTCACAGTGCTCCATTTTTCCATCACAGTGCTCCATTGTGCCATCACAGTGCTCCATTGTGCCATCACAGTGCTCCATTGTTCTGTCATAGTGCTCCATTGTTTTGTCACAGTGCTCCATTGTTTCATCACAGTGCTCCATTGTGCTATCACAGTGCTCCATTGTTCCATCACAGTGCTCCATTGTTCTGTCATAGTGCTCCATTGTTTTGTCACAATGCTCCATTGATCCAACACAGTGCTCCATTGTGCCATCACAGTGCTCCATTGTTCCATCACAGTGCTCCATTGTGCCATCACAGTGCTCTATTGTTCTGTCATAGTGCTCCATTGTGCCATCACAGTGCTCAATTATACTGTCACAGTGCTCCATTGTTCCGTCACAGTGCTCCATTGTGCCATCACAGTGCTCCATTGTTCCATCACAGTGCTCCATTGTGCCATCACAGTGCTCCATTGTTCCATCACAGTGCTCCATTGTTCTGTCACAGTGCTCCATTGTTCCATCACAGTGCTCCATTGTTCTGTCACAGTGCTCCATTGTTTGCCGTCACAGTGCTCCATTGTTCCATCACAGTGCTCCATTGTTCCATCACAGTGCTCCATTGTTCTGTCACAGTGCTCCATTGTGCCATCACAGTGCTCCATTGTTCTGTCACAGTAATCCATTGTTGCCGTCACAGTGCTCCATTTTTCCATCAGAGTACACCATTGTTCCATCACAGTGCTCCATTGTGCCATCACAGTGCTCCATTGTTCTGTCATAGTGCTCCATTGTTTTGTCACAATGCTCCATTGTTCCAACACAGTGCTCCATTGTGCCATCACAGTGCTCCATTGTTCCATCACAGTGCTCCATTGTTACATCACAGTTCTCCATTGTGCCATCACAGTGCTCCATTGTTCCATCATAAGTGCTCCATTGTTCTGTCACAGTGCTCCATTGTTTTGTCACAGTGCTCCATTGTTCCATCACAGTGCTCCATTGTGCCATCACAGTGCTCCATTGTTCTGTCATAGTGTTCCATTGTTCCATCACAGTGCTCAATTGTTCCATCACAGTGCTCCATTGTTCTGTCACAGTGCTCCATTATTGCCATCACAGTGCTCCATTGTTCCATCACAGTGCTCCATTGTTCTGTCACAGTGTTCTCCATTGTTTTGTCACAGTGCTCCATTGTTCCATCACAGTGCTCCATTGTGCCATCACAGTGCTCCATTGTTCTGTCATAGTGCTCCTTTGTGCCATCACAGTGCTCCATTGTTCCATCACAGTAATCCATTTTGTCTGTCACAGTGCTCCATTGTTCCATCATAGTGCTCCATTGTTCCATCATAGTGCTCCATTGTGCCATCACAGTGCTCCATTGTTCTGTCATAGTGCTCCATTGTTTTGTCACAGTGCTCCATTGTTCCATCACAGTGCTCCATTGTGCCATCACAGTGCTCCATTGTTCTGTCACAGTGCTCCATTGTGCCATCACAGTGCTCCATTGTTCCATCACAGTGTTCCATTGTTCCATCACAATGCTCCCTTGTTCTGTCACAGTGTTCCATTGTTTTGTCACAGTGCTCCATTGTTCCATCACAGTGCTCCATTGTGCCATCACAGTGCTCCATTGTTCTGTCATAGTGCGCCATTGTTTTGTCACAATGCTCCATTGTTCCAACACAGTGCTCCATTGAGCCATCACAGTGCTCCATTGTTCCATCACAGTGCTCCATTGTTCCATCACAGTTCTCAATTCTGCCGTCACAATGCTCCATTGCCCCATCACAGTGCTCCACTCTTCTGTCACAGTGCTCTATTATGCCATCAAAGTGCTCCATTGTTCCATCACAGTGCTCCATTGTGCCATCACAGTTCTCCATTTTGCCATCACAGTGCTCCATTGTGCCATCACAGTGCTCCATTGTTCTGTCATAGTGCTCCATTGTTTTGTCACAGTGCTCCATTGTTCCATCACAGTGCTCCATTGTGCCATCACAGTGCTCCATTGTTCTGTGATAGTGCTCCATTGTTCCATCACAGTGCTCCATTGTTCCATCACAGTGTTCCATTGTTCCATCATAATGGTCCCTTGTTCTGTCACAGTGTTCCATTGTTTTGTCACAGTGCTCCATTGTTCCATCACAGTACTCCGTTGTGCCATCATAATGCTCCATTGTTCTGTCACAGTGCTCCATTGTTTCGTCACAGTGCTCCATTGTTCCATCACAGTGCACCGTTGTTCTGTCACAGTGCTCCATTGTACCATCACAGTGCTCTATTGTTCTGTCATAGTGCTCCATTGTTTTCGCACAGTACTCAATTGTTCCATCATAGTGCTTCATTGTGCCATCACAGTGCTCCATTGTTCCATCATAGTGCTTCATTGTGCCATCACAGTGCTCCATTGTGCCATCACAGTGCTCCACTGTTCTGTCATAGTGCTCCATTGTGCCATCACAGTGCTCCATTGTTCTGTCATAGTGCTCTATTGTGCCATCACAGTGCCACATTGTTCCGTCACATTAATCCATTGTGCCGTCACAGTGCTCAATTGTTCCATCACAGTACACCATTGTTCTGTCACAGTGCTCGATGGTGCCATCACAGTGCTCTATTGTTCTGTCATAGTGCGCCATTGTTTTGTCACAATGCTCCATTTTCCAACACAGTGCTCCATTGTACCATCACAGTGCTCCATTGTTCTGTCATAGTGCTCCATTCTTTTCTCACAGTACTCAATTGTTCCATCATAGTGCTCCATTGTGCCATCACAGTGCTCCACTGTTCTGTCATAGTGCTCCATTGTGCCATCACAGTGCTCCACTGTCCTGTCATAGTGCTCTATTGTGCCATCACAGTGCCTCATTGTTCTGACACAGTACTCCATTGTGCCGTCACAGTGCTCCATTGTTCCATCATAGTGCTCTATTTTTCCATCATAGTGTTCCATTGTGCCATCACAGTGCTCCATTGTTCTTTCATAGTGCTCCAGTGTTTTGTCACAATGCTCCATTGTTCCATCACAGTGCTCCATTTTGCCATCACAGTGCCCAATTGTTCTGTCACAGTGCTCTATTGTGCCATCACAGTGCTCCATTTTTCCATCACAGTGTTCCATTGTTCCATCATAATGTTCCCTTGTTCTGTCATAGAGCTCCATTGTTTTGTCACAGTGCTCCATTGTTCCATTACAGTGCTCCATTGTGCCATCACAATGCTCCATTGTGCCATCACAGTGCTCCATTGTTCTGTCACAGTGTTCCATTGTTTCGTCACAGTGCTCAATTGTTTCATCACAGTACACCGTTGTTCTGTCAGAGTGCTCGATTGTGCCATCATAGTGCTCCATTGTTCTGTCATAGTGCTCCATTGTTTTGTCACAATGCTTCATTGATCCAACACAGTGCTCTATTGTGCCATCACAGTGCTCCATTGTTCCATCACAGTGCTCCGTTGTGCCATCACTGTGCTCTATTGTTCTGTCATAGTGCTCCATTGTGCCATCACAGTGCTCAATTATACTGTCACAGTGCTCCATTGTTTCGTCACAGTGCTCCATTGTGCAGTCACAGTGCTCCATTGTTCCGTCACAGTGCTCCATTGTTCTGTCATAGTGCCCCATTGTTCCATCATAGTGCTCCATTGTAGCATGATAGTGCTCCATTGTTCTCTTATAGTGCTCCATTGTGCCATGATAGTGCTACATTGTTCTATCATAGTGCTCCATTGTTTTGTCACAGTGCTCCATTGTTCAATAACAGTGCTCCATTGTGCCATTATAGTGTTCCATTGTTCTGTCATAGTGCTCCATTGTGCCATCACAGTGCTCCATTGTTCCTTCACAGTGCTCCATTGTGCCATCACAGTGCTCCATTGTTTTGTGTTAGTGCTCCATTGTGCAATCATAGTGCTCCATTGTGCCATCACTGTGCTCCATTGTTCTGTCACAGTTCTCCATTGTGCCGTCCTAGTGCTCCATTGTTCCAACACAGTGCACCATTGTTCCATCACAGTGTTCCATTGTTCGCTCATAATGGTCCCTTGTTCTGACATAGAGCTACTTTGTTTTGTCACAGTGCTCCATTGTTCCATCACCGTGCTCCATTGTGCCATCACAGTGCTCCATTGTTCCATCACAGTGCTCCATTGTGCCATCACTGTTCTCCATTGTGCCATCACAGTGCTCCATTGTTCTGTCACAGTGTTCCATTGTTTCGTCACTGTGCTCGATTGTGCCATCACGGTGATCCATTATTCTGTCATAGTGCGCCATTGTTTTGTCACAATGCTCCATTGTTCCAACACAGTGCTCCACTGTGCCATCACAGTGCTCCATTGTTCCATCATAGTGCTCCATTGTGCCATCACAGTGCTCTATTGTTCTGTCATAGTACTCCATTGTGCCATCACAGTGCTCAATTATACTGTCACAGTGCTTCATTGTTTCGTCACAGTGCTCCATTGTGCCGTCACAGTACTCCATTGTGCCGTCACAGTGCTCCATTGTTCAGTCAAAATGCTCCATTGTTCTGTCATAGTGCCCCATTGTTCCATCATAGTGCTCCATTGTAGCATCATAGTGCTCCATTGTTCTCTTATAGTGCTCCGTTGTGCCATGATAGTGCTCCATTTTTCTATCATAGTGCTCCCTTGTTCTGTCACAGTGCTCCATTGTTTCGTCACAGTGCTCCATTTTTCTG
>CADCXT010000771.1:0-157098 GCA_902806775.1 Microtus agrestis
TTTATGCTGTCCATGTACTTCTGGTGTGAGGCCATCCACTGACATACAAGGAAACACACCCTTATAGAAAACTGACTTACCATCTCACAGAAGTCATCAATTGTCAAAAGATCCTTAACAAGGGGTGGAGCCTCATAAGCTGCTCCTCTATTCATTCTACAATGTTGGTTGGCTTGATCTTATACAGGCCTTATGCAGGCAACCACAGCTCCTGTGAATTCACAAGTACAGAAGTCTTAGAGTGACCAGAAGACATTGATTTGTTCTGATCTTCCCAAACTTCTGACTCTTGCAGTCCTTCTGCTCCTTATTTCAAGATGATCTCTGACCCTTGGGAATTGGGGGTATGTTATAGATGTACTATTTGTGGCAGAGTATTCCACAGTCACAGTTGTAAAGCAATGGAGTCTTTATTAGTGAATGCATTTTTAAGTTCACTAAAAGTGAATACTTCCTGTTTTGCACATTAATTTAATTAATTGCATAGCAATGTAATATCAGAAAATATTTCCATACATGCTGTGTAATGTTAACTTTTCTTTTGTGAAAGTATTCAAAAATATTTTTCTTTTCTTTTATCTTTTCATATATGCAATATATAATTATTATCTATAGTCATTCTTCTTTGCAGTAGTTCACCAGAAATTCTTACTTAAGCTTTATGATTATGCAATACCCGTTGATCAGCTTTTCTCTATTCTTCTCTACACTTTCGTCAGCTTCTGGCTATCACTATTCTACTATCAACTTCTGTGTAATCAATTATATTATTTTATTTATAATAATGGGACAATGCATTTTTCTGTTTGGCCAATAATTAATATATTGACCCCCACCTTACCCCCAGTTCCCGCCATATTGTCCCCCTATAGGATTTTTTTCTCAAGATTAATTATTTGGATATCTAAGTTGTATCCATTTCATTGCAGCTGTTTTGATTGGGTTGCAATAAAAGTGCACAATAATATAATTTTCTTTAGTTACTATACCCAGTTGAGGGGTTGGTGGATTATATGGTTTCTTATTTTAAGTATTTGAGTACATTTTTCATAATGGCTACTTGATTTTTTTCTTTTCCTTACTTCCTTTTTAAATTTTTTATTCATTTTACATACCAACCACAGTTCCCCCTCCTACCCCAACTCAGCTCCTATCCACTCCTCTGAAAGGGTAAGGTCTCCCATGGGGAGTCAACAAAGTCTGGCACATCAAATTGAGGTAAAACCAAGCTCCTCCACACTGCATCAAGGCTGAGCAAGGAATCTCACCATAGAGAATGGGCTTTAAAGATCCAGCTCATGCACCAAGAATAGATCTTGATCCCACTGCCAGGGCCCCCACAAATACACCAAACTACACAATTGTCACCCACATCCAATCCCATGCAGGATCTACAAGTGTCAGTCTAGAATTCATGAGTTCCCATGAATATGGTTTAACTGTCTGTAGATTTTGCTATCATGATCTTGACCACCCCTTGCTCATATAATCCCTCTTGCCTCTCTTCAATTGAAATCTCAGAGCTTAGTCTGGTGCTTGACTGTGGATCACTACATCAACTTCCATCGCTTACTAGATGAAGGCTCTCTGATGATAGTTAGGGTATTCACTAATCTCATTGCACAGAAAAGTCAGTTCAGGCACCCTCCCCACTATTTCTAGGAGTCTTAGCTGGTATTATCCTTGTGGATTCCTGAGAATTCTCTATTTAGATCACCAATTAGACAGTGTCCCACGATGCAAGGTACCGCTTACACTGATTGAAGGCAGAGATGGGTAGACACCAGTGCAAGAATGCATTTAACAACATGCAGAGCAATGCGGCACCACCACAATCTAGTAGTTCTACAACAGCAAGACATGAACGTCCCAACATAGAAGAAACAGAAAAAAAAACCTTATAATCACTTTTGTGAAGATGATAGAATCCCTTAAAGAGAAAATTAAAGATTCTTTTAAAGAAATCAAGGAAAAGACATGCAAAAACTTGGACGTAATCTCTAAATCCCTTAAAGAAAGCCAAGAAAACTAAGAAAAAGTCATCAGAGAAGTGAAGGAAACAGTTTAATAGTGAAAATTGAAATAGAGGCAATAAGCAAAAGACAAACCGAAGGTATTCCGGTAATAGAAAATCTGGATAAACAAACAAGAACTATAGATGCAAGCATACCCAACAGAATGCAAGAGATGGAAGAAAATCTCTGGCATTGAAGAGATGATAGAGGAAGAAGATTCCTCAGTCAAAGAAAACATTAAAGCCGAAAAAGGCATAACACAAAACATCTAGGAAATCTGGGACACCATGAAAAGACCAAGCCTAAGAATAATAGGGATAGGAAAAGGAGGGTAATGCCAGCTAAAAGGCACAGAAAATATTTTCAACAAAATCATAGAAGAAAACTTTCCCAACCTAAAGAAGGAAATGCATATGAAGATACAAGAGCTTACAGAACACCAAAGAAACTGGACCACAAAAAAGTCCCCTCACCACATAATAATCAAATCACTAAACCTACAGAATAAGGAAAGAATATTGAGAATTGCAAAGGAAAATGCTAAGTAACATATAAAGGCAGACCCAACAGACTAACACTCAACTTCTCGATGGAATCTCAGAAAACCAGAAAGTCCTCCACAGATGTTATGCAGACACTAAGAGACCATGGATGTCAGCCCAGACTACTATACCTGGTTCTATGAATTTGTGGTTTCTATTGTTTCATTGTTCTTCAAATTTTGGCTATGTCTGTATCAGTAATTTCTTTCTTGCTACTGCTTTTAATATTTCCTCTATTTTGACTCTTAAAATTCTTACCATGATAGGATAGGCAGAGTTCTTTCTGTTTATCCATTTGATATCCGTTGTATATTTTAGATTTGACTATGATTTTCAAAAGTTTATGAAATCTGTAGACAACTTTTCTTTAATTTTTCTCCCTAATTCTCTATGCCATGTATTCCTAGAACACCTGCTGTATGTATATGTCACTGTTTCATCATGTCTTACTTTTCTATAAGGCTTTGCTTATTTTCTTCATATATTTTGTTTCTGTTCATTATACCTCTCACATTGTATTCATATGTCTTCAATTTTGGTAACTCTTTAACTTGAAAACAAAATGCACTCTTGTTTTCCTCTAGTGAATTTTTCATTTTAGCTATTTATTTTTTTACTTGAGAATTTTCATTTTATTTGTTCTTAATTGTTTTACTGAAAGCAGATTTTATTCCTTATATATGTGTATAATAGATGCTTTGGTAACTTTGTTTACCAAGTCCAAAATCTAGGTGTTTCCAAGTTTTAAAAGAGATTTTATTTTTCATATTTGTATGCATGCACTATGTGCATGTGCCTGTTGGTAAGACAATTCTCATGCAGACGACAAGAGGGCACCAGATCCCTGGAGCTGTAGTCATAGGTGCTTTGTGAGTTGCCTGGTGGTTGCTGGGAACCAAACTCAGGTCATCTGCAAGTGCAGTACTTACTCTTCACCATAAGCCATTTCATTTCTCCAGTCTCTCAAATGTCTTTTTAATGTTCGCTTCATTTCCCGAGGATGAGTCATATTTCCTGTGAATGGATTCTGTTTTCTTTTGTCGTTATATATCTTGATTTTGTGCCTGATAAAAATAAGTAAAGATGTATTTTTATAGCAATACTGGGTACTGAGCATTTTCCTTTTATGGCAACTATTGTTATTGTTACTTATTTGGTTATCAATTTATGTTCAAATGACTACTGTGTTGGAAAAAAAAAGCATTTTCCTGAATTTTCAGTATCTTATCTACTTTTTCACATCTTTCCCTGTATTATTACATCATTTAATCTAATTTCTTTAATTTGGATTCCCTAGTGTATCATAAACTAAATAATCAGAAGTATAGTTAAATATACAGAGGTAGATGGACTACATTCTTTATCACTATATGTGTGCATGAGGTTTAGGACTATGTCAACAATTTAGGTGAGTTGTATTTTTGCTGTACTTTCTTACTGTGATTATTATTTTAAGTGACTACTTCATGGGTACTCAGAAGAGAAATTAACTCTGCTAACAACCTTGGGTACATGCTTACAAATGATGTACAATCTTGGGTACAATCTTACAGATGGCCAGAGATAAATGTGATCTTATTTTTGTTCTTAGTTTATTATTTAGCCAGGTTTTGGTCCAAGGTTATTCTCAAGGCCCTTCCAACTACTCTTTACTTCATGATCTGTGTGTGGCTTGGGGAAGGTTTTCAAGTCTATCTAGATCTTGTTTTGATTATTTATAAGTAGTATAGGCATATAGAGTTCTGAACTTGCAGAGTTACTGCAATACAAGACAGCTGTTTCAAGGTGTCTCATTCCCTCATTAAGTCTATTGAATTTCTGAATCATCTTTCATTTTATTGTCTCCTAGTTGTTCTTTTCCAAAATCTTCACTTTTTTGGTAAGGCTTTTAGTAATAAAGTCTTCAAACTTATATTAGCTCATTGCACTGTTGTTGCAACAAAATGCCTAACAAAAGCATTTTCAGAAAGAAGGCTGTCTTTCAGATCACATTTCCAAAATAAAGTCTATCATGGCAGCTGAATTTTATTGGCAGCAGGAACAAGAGGCTGCTTGTCACATGGTATTCTAGGTCAGGAATCACCTCCTTTCAGAGTTTTTGATCAAGGGAATCCTGGTGATTCCTAAAACAATATAGGTTAATATCATTGATTGATAAGACTCGATTGATGAAGATATCATATGCTTCAGACATGGGTTTGAAGGAATAGAGATGGTACTGACTCCCAAACTCCTCTTGAGAACTACCTTTCATAGTACACAAAGTTGCTATGCAAAGTGCTAATGAAGAAAAGAAACTAATAGTCATAACAGTTGTAAAGCTCACAATCCACAGGAAGCGACTAGGACGTTGAGATATATCCAAAGTTTCAAATGGCACTTATATCTTAGAGGGAACCAAAACTCATTTTATTAAACCCAGGGCCAGCTCAATAGGAAGAAATTCATGCCTAGTACTTACACCTAGCCAGATACCTGTGGCTAGTGAGGTCATGGTCCCCAGAGAACACACTACTACAGCTTTACTAAAGCAGTATAACATCCAACTCCATTCTAAATATGTATCCTTTACATCCACAAAGAAGTGTAGCTCTCATTTGCTCATCAAAGAAGCTTCATTTTTCAGGAGATAGAAACCATCACAGAAATTCACAATGGCTCAAATTGCAGAGAACAATTGGCCACAGAATGTCCATGTTCAGGTGATCAATCTACAACAGAACCCCTACACCCAAGACTTGGGGAATATTACAGAAGATGGACCTGAAAGAGTATAAGGACCAGAGAATAAGCATGTCTGTTGCTAGATAGATTATTCCATATATGATAGAGAGATGCACTCATGGCCAACTAAACAAGGTGTGAAGAATTCCAATTTAGTTGACAGCCCAATGTAGATGGCAGAACTCTAACAAAGTCCTGCCCGTACATGAAGAGCTACAGGCAATTATTGGCTGCTAAGTGTTTGAGAGTCAGTCTTTTCTAAGCAAAAGCCCTCTGATTGATTATATGTACATTGCCTTGTCGGGTCAGTTAGTCTAGGAGTTGTGACCCACCCGGCTGGTCAGTTATTCCAGAGTCCCCAAGAGGCGCTATCTGAAAAGACATGGGCGGGAGAGAGGAAGAAGGCCAAGCTAGATTTGTCAAAGCCTCCGTTTATTAGCGTCATGGTTGCAGCTTATATAGCCGCTGGATGAGGAATTTGGGGGATGAGATGGGGGGCAGGGGCATGGGCAGGAAGGAATCTTGCAGCGATGTTTCCAGCTGGTCGCGAGGTTGTTGGCCAGGAGGTTGATGGGTCAGGTCAAGATTCCTTGGTCAGGAAGTCACACCTAGTTCTCTAGATAGTTGGAATGTGGGGCAGGTTCCACTAACAGATAGCTCTCAAGATAGTTGGGTGTGGGATAGGCTTTGCCAATAAAACAGTTCTAAATACCGTTGGGGTGTGGGGCTCTCTGCACTCCCCAGGGCAATGGTCCCTGCAATAATTTTTTTGGGGGGAAACGGCTCCTTACAATTATACAATTCTGAATGGTCAGCCATAAACACACACACACATAATGCCTACATAGGCTCATATGTTTGACTGTTTGGGCCCCAGTTGGTGGAACTATTTGGGAAGAATTGGGAGTTGTGGCCTTGTTGGAGAAGGTGTGTTACTGCAGGTATGTAGTGATATTCTGTTTATGTTTTAACAAATAAAGTTTGCCTGAAGATCAGAGTGCAGAGCTAAGCCACTAGTAGCTAGGTGGTGTTGGCTCACACCTTTAATCCCAGCACTTTGAATCTCTAACATTTAATCCCTATACTAGGGAGGTGGAGACGGGAGTGATATGGCTGTGTGGAAGGAGGCATATAAGGCGGGAGGAGACAGGAGCTCATTGTTGTCTGAGGTTTAGTGGAGACAGTTGCAGTCTAAGGATGTAGTCTGAGAAAAGAGTCTGAGGACAGAATCACCCTTCGGGGTGAGCATTGTTAGAGGTAAAAGTTTTCTCTAGTGATTGGCCGCACTGCTTCTCTTTTCCTTCAGCTTTTACCCCCTCATATCGGACTTCGGATTTTATTTATTAAGACTAATCAGAATTCATGCTGCAAAGGTAAGATTTGCAGGTTCAAAAGTCCATTTTATTCCTTATCTCTCTATTTCTGCTTCATGGCTCTTGTCTCAACCTGTAAATTCTCTTGTTCAAACCACATTAGCTAAGAACAATTGGTCTCATTCTAAAGAGACTTTAAAAACATTGGATGAGATAATCTACAATAGTGGTGACTATGTTTAAGTCCTAGAATATTACAAGAATTTGCTTCGATTATAAAAATATTTATGTGATACATTGACACTGACTGGGAACAATTTGCTTAGTGGCACATGACAATCTGTTAAGGCAGAAAGTTCCTATCAACTAAACCATCCATATGCTAACTGAAAATCTTTAATCTCTCATGGTTCTTATATATATAGTAACTGCAGTTATCTCCAGTATGGTCTTATAAGTTTAAAGACAGAGATTATATTTTTAAAAATATCACTAAAATTGGACAGATTCCTATCTTCACAATTCATAAACCTTTTGACTTCTTACAGCTTGGTTTCTTCATCTAAACTCAAATTCGACAGTAATATGATCATAATAACAAAGTCTAAATTGTAAGGTTTTGATAAAGACTGGGTGAGGTACCTCATGAAAAATACATGCACGAACACTTGATAAATGATAATGTTGTGCTAATTATTAAACAGCATTTCCAAATGTGAGTTTCTGTGAATGGTACTTTAAGAGAAAGCCCTTACAAGTAAATTAATATACAAAGAACTGTTATTGCTCTGCTGACAAATGCATTTGGGAAATGCTGCCAGCTAATAGCCTCCATTGGGACATTGGTAATTCAATTAGCATAATAAAATTTCTATAAACTTCTTCAATAACGGATCCTACTAAATTTCCATTAACTCTATCAGAATCCCAGTAAGAAGCAGTTTGCCTCAGATGTTTTAAGGAGTAGTGACTAGAGTTAACAAAATAACCTGGGTTGTCAAGTTACCTAGAGACTAGTAGCATTATTGTCTCTTTGGCTGATGTGATCAGAGATTGCGCTATTTCCTCTCTTTCTCTTTGATTGCAAATTCCCCACAATTTTTAAGACACAGTTTAACTGTCATTGGCTACGTGGTGCCTTCAGTTCTTTCCATCAGGCTTCACATCTCTTGCGTTTCTTGGTTAGAGGGAAAACAAAGCACAGTGACTGAGATTTATGGAATCAGCATATAGAAATACAAACCAAGGCAAAAGTCAGAAGAAGTGATAGTGGTGCAAGCAAAGTAAATACTAATATACAGTGCCCTCCCTGGGTATATTTGACTAAAGTTCTGACTAACATTTTACTAAAGATCCTCACATTAAAGTTTCTACTAAAAGAGCGGAACCTATGGGGAGGGGAGGGCAGCAGGCAAGCCAGCCCTGAGAACATGAAAGCAGGAGAGCAACCCTCCCCACACCCTGTCTACTATGTAGTGTCATGAGTGAGGGAACAGGTCCTGTACCTCCCCAGGTCAGCACACTGGAACTGACCCTGTTGATGGGGGCAAAGATGAACTGGGCCAGTGAGCTTGAATGGAGGAGAGCTGCCTCCCACCCCCTCGTTAGTAAGAGAAATATGTCCTCCTTCACCCAGCACTTCTTTCCCCTAAGGCTTTTTTATATGTGAACTGCCAGGAGAGTGTCCTATCTGTTCCAAAGGTAGTTTCTTCCTTTAGTTAATCTTTCTAGAAAACATCTTTATAGAGCCCCTAGAGCTTTATGCCTTAATTGTCTCCAGATCCAATCAAATTGACAATCAAGATTAACTATCACAGACCTTCAAATTAAATTCTTGTAGATGTTTATCACATGACTTTAAATGCCTTTAGGTAAAGTTAAGAATCACAACAACTAACAGATGTAAGGAAAAAAATGGATGATTACATGACATTCATAAGTGATTGTAAAATAGACTTATAATTAATCACTTACCATGTTCACACCATTACTTTCTTAACACATTAGGGCAAACATTGTAGTGGGGGAAGTTAAAAACAATATAAAACTTGAAAATGTATTTGTTGCTGTTGCTGAATTCACATTTCAATTCAAATAATATAGGTGTGAAATTTTTCAATACTAGTGAACAAATGGGCTGATCTGAAAAACACAAACAGAGATTCTGTATGTGCTTTGCATGAAAGATGGCCAGAGAATGTATGCTTTTCCATAGTTGCTTAACAACAGAATCAGTAATGATATGTTCCGAAAAGAAGAAATTCATTATGAAGAAATGGCTCATATCATTATGTATACTATGAAGATTCATAGTCTTCCATCTGCAATCTGGAGACACGAAGAGCCAGTGACACAAAAGTGTAGATGGAAATTTCTGTCCTGCCCAGTCCCCAGTCATTCGGTCCCAAACAAACACACAGAGGATTATATTAATTATAAACTGTTTGGCCTATTGATCAGTCTTGTAACTAACAAGCACTTACAAATTAAATTAACCCATAATTCTTCTCCATGTTTAACCATGTGGCTTGCTACCTTTTCTTAGTATGGCCTTCTAATCTCTCTTTCTCTGCATTTGGGTGATCACTGCATTTCTGCCTTTCTCTTTCCAGAATTTTCCTCATCTGATCACCCCACCTGTACTTCCTGCCTGGCTACTGTTCAATCAATATTTTATTAAACAAATTTGAGTGACAAAACTTTACAGAGTACAAGAGCATTATCCCACAACAATAAGTCCTAGGAATAGAGTTCATAGACTGAATTTCCAATCTCAAAAGAAAGCTGCTGTGATACCTAACACTTACATCTTAATTTAACCTGTTTCTATTAATCTATGTATTGCCATGTGGCAGTGGCTTACCGGCAAAGTTTTGGCATGTCTGACTCTGGTGGCTCCATGGCGTCTCTCTCTCTGCCTTCCTTCTCCCAACATTCAGTCCAGTTTTCCCTACTTATCTAAATTCTGCCCTATCAACAGCCCAAAGCAGTTTCTTTATTCATTAACCAACAAAAACAGCACATAGACAGAAGGCCTCCCACACCACCCTGCCTCTTCTATCTTTACTCTGTTGAGGTCTTCAGGTGACTAGAGGTTGACCAAATACATTAAAAAGAGTAAATTGTATTACTTAGTCAGATTTCCCATGTACTCACATCTTGCAATACTCTTATAGATACGTTCAGGCCTTGTCAAGCTGTTATAGCACATAGAATTAATGATCACAGGAAGTAACAGAAATGCTGTAATCAGAATTTTGCAATGACCCAATTTGCCAAGTATACTGACATTAAGAATTCAACATTTCAACCTACTATTTTTCTGTTGATGGCAGAAGATTGCCCATAAAAAGCCCCTTTTCACATGGAGGATAACACAGCAGTTAAAATGACCTGCGGAGATGAGGAGAGAGCACAAGATACAAACAAACCCATGTGGTATAAGTTTAATAAGAAGATCTTTGCAGACGAGCTCAGGGGAAACGGTGAACAGAAGGGGTGGAAGAGAGCGTGGGAATGGCTCCTTTAGCTTTCAAAGATTTTCCAGCACGTGCGCATGAGGAGAAAGATGTGCCTACGTCAGACGCTGATGATGGGCAATGGTATGCCCTGCGCCTGCGCATGGGGGCTTCTATGTCAGACGCTGGTGATGCAGATGTGCTGGCCTCAGAACCGGGAGTTCAGCCTTACGGGTGGCTAAAGGAATTACAGCAGTGAAATCCTCACCAGACTTATGACATTGCTTTTTCATCTTTTTAAAGCAAAAGTAATATATATCAAGGAAGTAAATTATTCATCCAGTTATTCATACAATGGTCATTGAGCTTCCCATATGTTCTATGCATAGTGCTAGACACTAGAAATGGAGAAGTGAATAAGACACAAGGAAGAAGGAAACAAAAGGATTTTACAAATTAGCAGGAGATAGAAGAAAGAGTAAATTTGTATTCAATTAAAATTTACAATTATGTAAATATGTAAGATAATTACGAGATTTTGAGATTAACGTAAGCTAGAATATAGATGAATACATCTATGAAACTACAAACAGAAATATACTGAATAGTTTTAATTGTTAATGTAGCACAATTTAGAAACACCTGGGAAGAGAGTCTTAATGAGGCAGGAGGCCTCTTGTTCATTTCCCAGTTGCCCAGACCCAAAATAATCACATAAAATCTGTATTATTATAACACTACTTGGCTTATTAGCTCATGCTTCTAATTGAATAGCGCTTATATCTTATATTAACCTATTTATAGTCATCTGTGTATTGCCATGCGGTTGTGGCCTACTGGTAAGTTTCCATCCAGTGTTGGTGTCTGTCTCCTGCTGCAGCTACATGGCTTCTCTCTGACTCTGCCTACTCTGTCTCTACATCTCTGTTTGGGTTTTCCTTATTGCCCTATTCTGCACTGGCATAGGCCCAAAGCAACTTCTTTATTAAGCAATGGTAATAAAGCTATTTATAGCATACAGAGAGGAATCCCACATCAATGATGGATTATTTACGTTGGGCTGGCCTATGGGCATGTTTGTGAGGAACTGCCATAATTAAATTATTTGATGTGATGACACAATCTACTCTGGGTGTCACAATTCACTTGATTTGAATCTTTAACGGTATATTAGTAGAAGAAGTGAGCAGATTATTACGTTTGCATCCATTTGTTTCTCTCTGTTCTCGAGTATTGCTATGAAGTGGCTAGTTGTTTTAAGCTCTTGCTGTCTTGCCTTGACTCTCTTCCTACAATGGGCTGTAACAATTGTGAGCTAAAATAAACCCTTTCTTCCTCAAATTACTTTTTCATGGGGTAACAAATCACCATGACAGGAATGGAACTAATGGGAACTCACCAACGCCAGCCGTACTGGGAAGGAACAAGAATAGGACCAAACTAGTCCTTCTGAATGTGGTTGACAGTTGCATGGCTGGGGCAGACTGCGGGGCCACTGGCAGTGGCACCAAATTTATCCCAAATGCTTGGACTGGCTTTTTGGAAACCTATTCTCTTTGGATGGATACCTTACTCAGCCTAGACATAGTTGGGAGGTTGCTTCCACAAAGCAATGTGCTTTACATTCTCTGAGGAGTGGATGGGGGTGAGGTGGGAGAATATGTGAAGGGAATAAGAGGAGAGGAGGGAGTGGGAACCTGTATTGGTATGTATAGTAGAAAAAGATAATTTGTTTTCTTTTTTAAAAAAATTAAACTAGGACAAAAAGTGATAACAAATTATGGTAAGCATGTGAAAGTTTTCAGTACAGAGCAAATGGAAGATAAAGGCTAAGGTCTTAAAGTAGGAATGACTATCATTGGTGTTTTTGATTTTAGCCATTCTGACAGGTGTAAGATGATATCTCCAAGTTGTTTTGATTTGCATTTCCCTGATCGCTAAGGAGGTTGAGCACGACCTTAAGTGTCTGTTGGCCATTTGAAATTCTTCTGTTGAGAATTCTCTGTTCAGATCAGTGCCCCATTTTTTAATTGGGTTAATTAGCATTTTAAAGTCTAGTTTCTTGAGTTCTTTATATATTTTGGAGATCAGACCTTTGTCTGTTGCAGGATTGGTGAAGATCTTCTCCCAGTCAGTGGGTTGCCTTTTTGTCTTAGTGACAGTGTCCTTTGCTTTGCAGAAGCTTCTCAGTTTCAGTAGGTCCCATTTATTCAATGTTGCCCTTAATGTCTGTGCTGATGGGGTTATACATAGGAAGGGAGCGCCAGTGCCCATCTGTTGTAGGGTACTTCCCACTTTCTCTTCTATCAGGTTCAGTGTTCAGAAAGTGGTACCCTCATCCATTGCTGGTGGGAATGCAAACTTGTGCAACCACTTTGGAAAGCAGTGTAGCCGTTGAACAAGAAATTCTGGATCAACCTACCCCTGGACCCAGCAATGCCACTCTTGGGAATATACCCAAAAGATGTCCAATCATATGACAAGGGCATTTGTTCAACTATGTTCATAGCAGCATTATTTGTAATAGCCAGAACCTGGAAACAACCTAGATGTCCTTCAATGGAAGAATGGATAAAGAAAGTGTGGAATATATACACATTAGAATACTACTCAGCGGTAAAAAACAATGACTTTTCGAATTTTGCATGCAAATGGATGGAAATAGAAAACACTATCCTGAGTGAGGTAACCCAGACCCAAAAAGATGAACATGGGATGTACTCACTCATAATTGGTTTCTAGAGATAAATAAAGGTCAGTGAGTCTATAATTTGATATCCTAAAGAAGCTAAATAAGAAGTTGATCCCAAAGAAAAACATATAGCTATCCTCCTGGTTATGGGAAGTAGACAAGATTGCCAGGCAAAAATTGGGATCTTGGGAGTGTGGTGGGAGGGGGTAAGGGGAGATGGGGAGAGAAAAGTGAGAAGGGGAGGTTGGGGGGGAACTTGGGGAAAGGGGATGATTGGGATAAAGGAAGGTTGGATAGGGGAGCAGGGAAGCACATATCTTAATTAAGGGAGCCATCTTAGGATTGGCAAGAGATTTGGACCTAGTGAGGCTCCCAGGTGCCCAGGGCGATGTCCCCAGTTAGTTCCTGGGGCAGCTGAGGATAGGGAACCTGAAATGACCCTATCCTATAGCCATACTGATGAATATCTTGCATATCACCATAGAACCTTCATCTGGCGATGGATGGAGATAGAGACAGAGACCCACACTGGAGCACTGGACTGAGCTCCCAATGTCCCAATGAGGAAAAGAAGGAGGGAGAATATGAGCAAAGAAGTCAGGACCACAACGGGTGAACCTACCCACGGAGACAGTAGGTCTGATCTATTGGGAGCTCACCAAGGCCAGCTGGACTGGGACTGAAAAAGCAGGGGATAAAACCGGACTCTCTGAATATGGCAGACAAGGAGGGCTGCTGAGAAGCCAAGGAAAAACGCACTGGGTTTTGATCCTACTTCATGTTCTGGCTTTGTGGGAGCCTAGCCTGTTTGGATGTTCACCTTCCTAGACCAGGATGGAGGGGGGGAGGACTTTGGACTTTCCACAGGGCAGAGAACCCTGACTGCTCTTCAGACTGGAGAGGGAGGGGGAGAAGAGTGGGGGGAGGAGGAGAGAAGTGGGGGGGAAGTAGAGAGAAGTGGGGGAAGGGGAAGAGGAGTGGGAGGAGCGGGAGGGAAAAGGGAGGTGGGGAGGGAAGTTGGAGGCAGAAATTTTTTTTTCAGTAAAAAAAAAGTAGGAGTGAACATTGGGGAATCAGTGAAGAACTTAAAGTTGGTCAAAAAAGATGTTCTTAGACACAGTCTGATAGCGAATCATGAATCTCTAACTATAATAATATAATTTATTTATTAAAAATGTCCGCCTCCTCCCCACCTCCCTTTTACCTCCCCCTCTCCCCACTCCTCATGCCCCACTCCCTTTCCCCTCACTCTCCAGTCCAAAGAGCAGTCATGGTTCCCTGCCCTGTGGTAGTCCAAGTTCCCCCCCCCCCCATCCAGGTCTAGGAAGGTGAGCATCCAAACAGGCTAGGCTCCCACAAAGCCAGTACATGAAGTAGGATCAAAACCCAGTGCCATTGTCCTTGGCTTCTCAGCAGCCCTCATTGTCCAACATGTTCAGAGAGTCCAGTTTTATCCCATGCTTTTTCAGTCCCAGTCCATCTGGTCTTGGTGAGCACCCTTTAGATCAGCCAATGGAAGTATGGATGAAGAAAGTGTGGAATATATACATATTAGAGTACTACTCAGTTGAAAAAAAAACAATGACTTCTTGAATTTTGCATGCAAATGGATGGAAATAGAAAACACTATTCTGAATGAGGTAACCCAAACCCAAAAAGATGAACATGTGATTTACTCACTCATAATTGGTTTTTAGCCATGAATAAAGGACATTGAGCCTACAATTCGCGATCCTAGAGAAGCTAAATAAGAAGGTGACCCCAAGGGAAAATATATAGTTATCCTCCTGGATATTGGAAGTAGAAAAGATTGCTGGGCAAAAATTGGGAACTGGGGGGTGGGGCGGGCTTGGGCAAAGGGGAGATGGGGAGTGAAAAGTGAGAAGGGGAGAATGGCGAGATCTTGGGGGAATGGGATGGTTGGGATAAAGGAAGGATGGATATGGGAGCAGGGAAGTCTATATCTTAATTAAGGGAGCCATTTTAGGGTTGGCAAGAATAACATAAGTTTTTTAATAACTCAGACTCAAATAATGCAAGAATTTCAACTCTATGTGGAATCTAAAAATATTGAACTCATAGAAGTCGGGAATAGAATAGTGGTTCAAAGAGACTAAGTGGAACAGAAAGGAGAAAGGTTGGGAAGAATCATGGGATAAGCCCTTTGGCAACAGGCATAATGATACAGAATTTGGAGTTTGTCCTGATTGGATTTTGTTCTTGCTCTGGTCAAATATTTCCACACTGAGTCTAGTCTTCCCTCTTTTTTGGAATAGTAACATATATTCTGTGCCATTGTACATTGTGTTGGGGATATCCAATGACACTGTGTACCCCGAGTTTGCATTAGCAGTGATTAAATATAATTAACCTTGGATCAGGAGGCTCTGTTAGCAGTCAATTGACAGAAAGTAATCATAGAGCATCAGAGGGGATCCAGGAGAGACAAGAGAAGTAGTAGGGTGGGGTTTGGAGTGCTGGAGCCTTTTCTGGTTTGGTGAAGTAGAAGTTGAACAGATGCCAACAAGAAGGGAAGGGTAGCTATTTGTGATTCATCCTCTCTGAGCTAGCAGAATTTTGCCCCAGTATTTGAATTTTGAATCTTATTGATAAATAGAACAACAAAACTTTAGTTAAAATTACCTTTAGTGGCAGCAACAGAGCTAGTGCCCTCAGGAACAAGATTCTCACCAAGCTGCAGCCTGAGCAGTCAGGTCACTGCTAGAGAAGCAGGCCGGTAACTGTGGAGTTGCAATTGCTGGCTGAAATAGCAGTAGATTAAGGCATAGCCTCTGTGCCAAAGTTAAAGCAATAATATTGGAATTATCAAATTTACTTTTATATTTTACAGGGGTTGTAGTTAAGTGATTTCTTTGAATCTTAGAAGAGACTTTGGACTTTGAAGTTTGAAACATTGTTGAAACTGTGAAAGATTATGGGGATTTTGAAGTTCTCAATGCAATTTACATTATGATATGGCTACAAGCCTATGGGGGCCAGGGAGTGAAGTGTGGTTTGAATGAGAATGGCCTCCATCAGCTCATAATCCCAGTTCTTGGAACTGTTTAAGAATGATTAGGAGGTACAATTTTGTTGGGAGTAGTTGTGACCTTTTTGGAAGAGATGTATCACTGGGAGAGTGGACTTTAAGGTTTCAAAAGTCAATACCCCAGGCCCCCTCTCTCTCCCCCTGCTTCTCTACCTGTCTCTCTTTGCCTCTCTGCCTCTCTACCTCTCTGCCTGTGGATTACAATGGAAGTTCTTTGATACTACTCTAGCACCATTCTTGTTTTCCTGCTGCCATACTCTCTGCCTTTGAAGCTATAAGCAAGACCCCCAGTTAAATTCTTCCTTTTATAAGCTGCCTTGGTTAAGGTGTCTCTTCATAGCAATAGAATAGTAACTAAGACAGCAGGCAACCAACATACTGGGTAAAGGATAATTAGCCTCTCCCCAAAATAAGCCCTCTTTTGACTGTCCAATAAAAAGTGGTCAGCGTTTAGACCATATGTAAACCAAGAATTTTTTTTTCCTCTTTGTTTTATTGAGACAGTGCCTCCCTATACAGGCCAGGCCAGTCTTAAACTTAGGATTCTCTTGTCTCAGCCTCACTAGTGCTAAGAATAATGGTTTGTGCCACCATGCTTGGCTAAAAGTTGTATTTTTAAAACTTAGAAAATTATATAATGACACAAACAATTATTTTTGTTTTGTGGAAATAAATATTTTAACTCTGGTACATTTTCTTGCCGTTATTTATATAAACAAAAATAAAATTGTAAAGTATATATTCATTTCAATCTACATATTTCACTAATGATTTGGAGAGATCTGTAATAGAAACTTCTCATAAAAGAAGCAGGCATTTATGGGCATTTTCTATTCTCAAGTTTAATTGGAGTTGAATCTGTTTCCACTTTGCTCCTCTCTGACCAAAGTACTGTTCTTTGTTGTCTACATTAGTCCACACAAACAGTAAAGATAAGGGGGCCTGCCTGGGGAGTTATCAGACATAAGACCTCACAAACCAACACAGAAAACCTAGTCTTTTGTAGCTTTCTTTCTTCTACCCCCAGAGGCTTTGGACTTTATGAACTGTTCTCCCCTCCCCCAAGTCTCACTTGCATCATTGTGCCTGGCTTGTGTTGAGAAAACGCAGTATTCATTTCAGAACAACTGACTGACAGAAATAAAACAGGAAAACAGTCACCATAAATTTCAACACCTTGTTTGGCAAAGAGGAAATTGAGGCCCAGAAAGACTTAGTGTTTTCTGTCAGGCCTTAGCAAATGAGCAGGAAAACACGCAGTTGATTTTGAGAAGCAGGCCAGTGTTCTTTTTTTTCTATAGCAGCAAAGCTTCCTCTCCTAACTATCAGCCAAATTTTAGTTACCCATTTTATGCCCATTAGCATAACATTTAGAAATACTGAGGAGGAAGACACAGGTCAGAAGTCAGTCTTGGAGAATTGGAAACAATTTGAGTTCTCATCAGAGTAACTATTGTTAGATCAAGATTTGTTGTTGGTCCTACACAAGACTGGGCTTTGATTTCCAGTACCTTCATTGTGGTTCACAACCATTCTTTACTCCAGTTCCAGAGTATCTGCTACTTTCTTCTGATGTCCATGAGCACTAGGCATGCAAGCAGTACACATACATACAGTCAAAATGCTTATTCATTCATGAATTAGTCTAAAAAAATTTTAAATTTAATTGTTTTGCTATTTGGAGAAAAGATATCAAGGAGAAAAAGTATTTGCACATTTTGTCACTAACCAAACCCTTCAGACTGCAAACATACGGACTACAAGCTTATTCACAGATGCAACAGATTCAATATTAAAAACATATAGAGGATATAATGACAAAATATCATCTGCAGTAATCCAACTTCATATGACATAGATTGCCATCACTAAGATATATTTCACGTCTAATAAGTACCACGTGTGGTGGAAAGAGTTTTAATATATATTTTCTCTCCATTCCCATGCCAGAGCTATGAGGTAAGAAATTATAGCTCCAATTACCACTTAGAAAATAAAATCTTTGAGAAACCAAATAACTCACCAAAAGCCAAATAATTAATGACTAAGTTGACATTTAACCCCACAGTTGCCAAGACTTGAAACTCCACAACCTGCTTAAGAATTGCATTACTGAGAATAGGATGAAAATAAACTGTCCCTAAGAGTCAGAACACAAATAAAATGTGACACAGTTAATGTGAAAGTGGTTTCTTTGACAGAGTAAATTTGGAGTCACCATTTTAATCTAATGAAAACTTTGAGATCTGCATCTTATGATACTAATTATTATGCCATGATTTGCCCATGTGAAATGCTCCTGCATTAATGAGTTTTTAAGAAAACAATATAAATCTAAGAAGTCATTGCTAATTTTAATGTCGGAATAAAGAAACTAAAAGTATGTATTACACATCCATGGGGAAAATTCTATGGGACCCCACCTTTAGATATAAAGCTAGAAGCAATTAATGCCTGCTAAGAAAAGCAGAATAGTCCTTCCCATGGTTGAGCCACCTAATTGTATATCCAATAACAGTGGTCAGCCAATAACAGATGAATCCAATAACATGGATTCATCAAGTTTTATATATATATTTATTCGTATATGTCTTTCTGTGTGTATAACAATACACACACAGAAAAATAGGCCATTAGAAAGAAAGTGGTGGGAGGGGGAGGAGGTGCATAATACTATACCAAAAAGTCAGCCCTAAAAGCCTACACACAGATAACATAATGCAGATGGTGTAGGTTGTACTTATATATTTGTGAATATACATGTACATATGCATGAATATGTATGTAAAACAGCTAATAAAAAGAGTAAGAATATGTGAGTTTTGGAAGAGGAAAAGGAAGATAAAATGATATAATCTCAAAAAATAAAAGCAAAAATTGTAAAAAGAAAAAAGTAAGTCCCAGAGAGGAATTGTGACACATTGAACCTCTCAAAGGGTATATTTGTCACCCTCTATTTAAAAATGTTGGTATATGGATGTTGGTTATCACTGTTTTTATATATAGATCATTATTCTTATTTAAATTATTAAATTATGGAGGTGAGTGGTCCTTGGACTTCCCACAGGGCAGGGAACCCTGATTTCTCTTTGGGCTGATGAGGGAGGGGGACATGATTGGGGAAGGGGGAGGGAAATGGGAGGCAGCGGTGGGGAAGATACATAAATCTTTAATAAATAAATAAAGAAAAATATAAATTATTAAGAAATGAATAATTATAAATCAATTATGTAAAACAAGTATGGTCATATGAAATCTCTCAATTTTCAAATTGACAGCATGTTATGTGATGTAAAAGTAGAAAAAGACATGATCTCCTGAGTAAAGTGGGAGCATAGGGACCTTGGGAGAGGGTTGAAGGGGAGGGGAGAGGCAGGAAGAGGAGCAGAGAAAATGTAGAGCTCAGTATTAAAAAAAGTGGAAGAAAAAGAAAAAAAGGTCTGCTAAGCTGTTTTATAAAATTAGAGATAACTATCCCTGTTTCTAGGTAATCTAAATGTTTGATAATAAAAATAAAAGTAATGCACATGTGAGGATAAACAGTTCAAGCTCATACTAACCAGGAAGATTTCACCCTGCTGGCTGGCTATAATATTACTATATGCTGCTTATTTAGACTGCTGGGAACAATATAATCAACAGTCTTAGCCACCTATGAACCCTGTGACCTACAGTGATGACCTGTGTGACAAGATATGCCCACCAGTGCAATAGTGGTATGAACATTATAGGGTTCTGAGGAATCACCACACTGATTTTCACAGTAGTTGCATAAGTGTGCACTACCACCAACAGCGCATGAGGGTTTCTCTTCTCCCACATCCTCCCCAACGTTTGCTGTCATCAGTTCTCTTGATCTTAGCCAGGTTAACACACTGGGGTAAGATTAAATCTCAAAGTACTTTTAATTTTTATATCCTATGGTTAAAAGAGTGAACACTTTTTTCCATTGTTAAGTTTTTAATTTAAAATTGGCTTTTATGCTTACTTTAACCTTAAAAATATGGGATATGATAAGCTATACTTCTGAGATGGCATTTGTCTTAGTTATTGTTTTATTATAGTGAAAAGAGACAATGTTCAAGACAACTTACAAAAAGAAAAGCATTTAGTGGGAGCTTGCTTACAATTTTAGTGGGTAAGTCCATGATCATAATGGTGGAAAGCATTGTGGCAGGAAGGTAGGATTGGAGCTGGAGAGTTAATTGAGAACTTGCATATTATTGCCAATATTATTGCCAAGATAGAAGCAGAGAGGGGGGCTTGGACTTAGTGTGGACTTTTGAAAGCTCAAAACCAAAGTGACACACCTCCTCCAACAAGGCCATTCCTCCTAATTATTCCTAAACGGTTGGAAACCAAATATTCAAATATATGAGCTTATAGGAATCATTCTTTTAATAATTTACTTTTAATTTCATTTTACATTCTAACTACATTTCCCCCAGCTCTCTTTCCTCCACCTTGCCTCCTACCATCCTGCCCTCCATCCACTCCTTTCAGTATGTAAAGGCTATCATTGTGATTCAACACAGTCTGGCACATTAAATTGGAGAAGTACCAAGTCTTCCCCTGCATTAAGGCTGCATTAAGGCAACATCAGGGGCCTCTCTGATAGTCCAAACTTTACCATTGTCTCCTACATATGGAGGGCCTACTTCAGTCCCATGGAGGTTCCAAGGCGTTCTGTCTGGAGCTCATGAGATTCCAGGAGCTAGGTTCAGCTGTCTCTGTAGATTTATCCATCATGAGTTTGACCTCCTTTGCTTTATATAATACTTCCTCCCTCTTTTTGATTGGAACCCTGGAGCCTGGCCTGGTGCTTGATTGTGAATCTCTGCATCTGGTTTCATCAGTTACTGAAAAAGGTTCTATGATTATATTTGGGGTATTGACCAATCTGATTATAGGGAAAGGACAGTTTGAGTATCCTCTCCACTATTGCTAAAAGTCTTAACTGGGATCATCCTTGCGGATTCTTGGGAATTTCCTTAGCACCAGGTTTCTCTCTAACACCATAGTGACTCTCTCTATCAAGATCCAGGGAACCCCACACCCATAATTTTGCTAAGAATAGTTCTATTGCCCCACACCCAATTAAAGCTGTTAATGGAGAAAAAAATAAATAAATAAAATAAAATGGAAAAAAAGATCCCTCTTTCATTACTCTCCCTCTCCATCACACCCCCCCGACCATCCCATTCCCTCATGTTCTCTTCTCCCATTCCCTACACTTTATGCCCTCCCCACAATTTACCCAAGAGATCTCATCTAATTCTCCTTCCCAGGGTGACCCATGTGTCCCTCTTAGGGTCTTCGTTGTTACCCAGATTCTCTGGATCTGTAGATTGTAGTTTAGTTATCCTTTGTTTTACATCTAATATCCACTTATGAGTGAGAATATACCATGTTTGCCTTCATGAGTCTGGGTTACCTCATTCAGAATGTTTTTTTCTAGTTCTATTCATTTACCTGCAAATTTCACGATGCCATTGTTTTTCACAGCTAAGTGACACTCCATTGTGTAAATGTACCACAATTTCTTTATCCAGTCTTCAGTTGAGAGACATGTAGATTGATTCCAGGTTCTGATTACTATAAATAATGCTTCTATGAATATTGTTGAGGAAGTGTCCTTGTGTTATGATTGAGCATCCTTTGGGTATGTGCCTAAGATTGGTATTGCTGGAGCTTGAGATAGATTGATTTCCAATTTTCTGAAAAGTCATCATACTGATTTCCAAAGTGGCTGTACAAGTTTGCACTCCTATCAGCAGTGGAGGACTGTTATGGTGACCATTCTTAATCAATCTAGCACAACTCTGCCAGAAGGCCCCTGCTCTACCAGAGGCCACACTAGTTTCCAGAACCCCAGAATGCCAAGGCCAATGCTAGCACCCAGAAGGAGGTCAAACAGGCTGCCAAAACCCCAGATGAGACACCCTACTGGAGAAGAGGACTCTGTGGTCATGAGAACCATAGGCCACTCAGGCCAGAAGACCAGAAAGGAAACAGAAATCAAAGGAAAAAACACCCATCCATTAAAGACAAACTCTAAAATCAGCACTTAAATCTATAATTACCTCAAACCCAGATGCATGGAGGCCAGTATAAAAACAAAATCAACAATATGTCCCCTAGAGACAGCTGTCCTACTATAGGAAGCCCTAGACATTCCAGTGTATCTGAAGCTCATGAAAATGACCTTAAAACCAACTTTATGAAGATGGTAGAGTTCCATAAGGAGGAAATGAAGAAATCCCTTAAAGAAATCCAGGAAAACACAAACAACTGTAGGAAATGGATAAATCCATTAAAGAAAGCCAAGGGGAAAAAAGCTGAAGGAAAAGAATAAAACTGCTCTGGACCTGAAAATGGAAAGAAAAGTAATAAAGAAAACACAAACCGAGGTAATAGTAGAATTGGAAAATCTTTTTTTTAGTTCTTTTTTCCATTTATTTATTTATTTTTAATTAAAAATTTCCACTTCCTCCTATCCTCCCATTTCCCTCCTTTTTCCCCATCCTCTCCCCCTCCCTCTCTAGTCCAAAGAGCAGTGAGGGTTCCCTGCCCTGTGGGAAGTCCAAGGTCCTTCCCCTTCCATCCAGGTATAGGAAGGTGAGCATCCAAACAGACTAGGCTCCCACAAAGCCAGTACATGCAGTAGGATCAAAACCCAGTGCCAAAGCCCTTGGCTTCTCAGTCAGCCCTCCTTGTCCACCATGTTCAGAGAGTCCAGTCTGATCACATCCTCCATCAGTCCCAGTCAAGCTGGCCTTGTTGAGCTGCCATTAAATCTTTAGACGCAAGCATTACCAACAGAATAGAAGAGATGGAAGAGATAATTTCAGACATAGAGGATACTATAGAAGAAATTTATACATTGATCAAAGAAAATGTTAAATCTCAAAAGTTCCTGACACAAAGTACTCAGGAAATCTGTGATGCTATGAGAAGTACACACACAGAAATAATAAGAATACAAGAATGAGAAGAATCCCAGCTCAAAGGCCCAGAAAAAACTTTTCCTTTTTGTAACACTTTTGTTGATTATTTGAGATTTTAACATCATGAAACCTAATCACATTAACTTCCCAGGCCTCCCGGGTCTAATTCCTACTCTTGTAACTTTCAACACCCCTCAAAAAAAAAAGAAGAAGAAGGAGAAGAAGAAGAAGAAGAAGAAGAAGAAGAAGAAGAAGAAGAAGAAGAAGAAGAAGAAGAAGAAGAAGAAGAAGAAGAAGAAGAAGAAGAAGAGAGAAGGAGGAGGAGGAGGAGGAAATAAGATGCACAATTTGTGTTGCCCCAATACCCATATACTCACCAGAACATGGTCAAACTCCCAGTTGCAAGCTCAAAAAAAAAAAAAACACTGAAAATTCAACAGAAGTCATCAATTGTAGGGACCTAAACTTCATCAAGTATATCTCAATTTCCAGGAAATATTTTTTAACAAAACCATAGAATAAAAATTTTCTTACTATGGTAGTTTTAGTGTAATTGCCCCTAGAGGCTTATTGGGATGGGCACTTTTAGGAGGTGTGATGTCATTTGAGTGGGTATGGCCTTGATAGAGAAAGTGTGTAACTGCAGAGGACACCTTTAAAGTCTTATATATGCTCAAGCCACTCCCAGTATCTCAGATCACTTTCTGTTGTCTGTGGGTCAACATGTAGGTCTCTCAGCTCCTTTTCCACAACCATGTCTGCCTTCATGCCACCAGGTCACACCATGATGGTAATGGATTAAACCTCTGAAAATGTAAGCCATCCCAGTGAAACGTCTCTCCTCTATATGAGTTCTTGTGATGATGGTTTATCTTCACAGCAATAAAAACCCTGACTAAGACATTAATATTAAGGACATGCTTATGAAAGTACAAGAATCTTACAGAACACCAATAGATTGGACCAGAAAAGGAAGTTCCCCTGCCACAAAATGATCAAAACACTGAACATGCAGAAGAAATAAAGAATATTAAAAGCTTCAAGGAGAAAAAGCCAAGTAACCTATAAAGGCAGACTTATTATACCTGACTTCTCAATGGAGACTCTGAAAGCCAGAAAGGCCTGGACAAAGGTCTCATAGACTCTGAGAGATCACGGATGCAACCCTTAAAAATTTTCAATCACCATAGATGGAGAAAACTAAATATTCCTTGGCTAAGTTGAATATGAACAACATCTACCCATAAATCCATCCCTCCAGAAGGTACTAGAGGATAAACTCCAACCCAAGATGGCTAATTACACCCACAAAAACACAGGAAATGAATAATCTCATACCAAGAAAACAAAAAGAAGGAAAAAAACACACATGTACATACTACTACTACCACCAACAACAAAATAACAGGAATTAACAATCATTGGTTATTAATATCTCTCAATATTAATAGACTCAATTCTCCAAAAGAAAGTTATAGGCTAACAGAATGGATGCAAAACCAGGATCCATCCTTTTACTGCATACAAGAAACACACTTCAAAATCAAAGACATACATTATTTCAGAGTAAAGGGTTGGGAAATGGTTTTTCAAGCAAATGGATCCAGGAAGCAAGCTGGTATAGCTATTTTAATATCTAACAAAGTAGACTTTCAACCAAAATTAATCAAAAGAGATGGGAAGGGACACTTTATACTGACCAAATGAAAAATGCACCAAGAAGACCTCTTCAGAACAGTCACATTTGTAAAAGAAACATTAGTAAAGCTTAAGTCACACATCAAACCTCAAACATTAATACTGGGAGTGTTCAATACCTCATTCTTACCAATGGACAGACAAAATCTAAAAATAGAAATAATGGATCTAACAGATGTTATAAAATAAATTAATATTACAGATATCTGCAGAATATTTCACCCAAACACAAAAGAAAGTACCTTCTCAGTATCTCACAAAACTTTTTTTCAAAATTGACCACATACTCTGTAACAAAACAAGACTCAACAGATACAAGAAAACTGAAGGAACTCCCTGCACCCTATCAGACCATCAAGGACTAAAGCTAAATTTCAACAACAACATAAAGCCTACAAACTCATGAAAAACTGAACAATTCTCTACTGAATGACTACTGGGTCAAGGCAGAAATGAAATTAAAAACTTCCTAGAATTCAATAAAAATGAGTGCACAACATACCCAAACTTATGGAACTCAGTGAAAGTAGTGCTAAGAGAAAGTTTATAGCACTAAAAGAATCTTCATAAAGAAAGTTCAGAGATCTCATATTAGCAACTTAACAGCACACATGAAAACTCCGGAAAAAAAGAAACAAATACCCAAAAAGAATAGATGTCAGAAAAATAATCAAGACTTGGTTCTTTGAGAAAATCAACAAAATAGATAAACCCTTATCCATACTTACCAAAACTCGAAGAGAGAATATTCAAATCAATAAAATCAGTAACAAAAATGGAACATAACTACAGAACCAAGGGAATCCAAAGAATCATTAAGTCATATTACAAAATCCTGTATTCTTTTTTTTTGCATTCTCAGCTCATGCTTTATTGCTAAAACATATACATACAGGTGCAGTTTCACACTCACAACAGTTCCTTTTCCAAAGAGTCAGATTTGTTCACAACTCCCAAGGATGCATAGATTGAGAAGCTGCCTTTTGAAGGGCAGCTCTTTTCACATCGCCTCACACACCAGTGGAGCAATGGGGGTATGGCACATGGAAGAGTGAACGAACAGCAATACCTGCACCTCAAGGGCAGATGCACCACTCTCCAGTAGATTACTTGAGTATTCTTAATCCATTTTAATTATAGGAATGGGTGGTTTAAGGTTAATGCCCAGACTAGTAACATGCTGACAGAGTATCTGTCTGATCCTTGGGATAAGGTATCAGTGCTGAGGACTGGTTCCAGTGTTCAAGAGCTATATCCAAAGCAAAAAAAAAGGAACCACATTTAAATTAAGGACACTGAACACCATTACCAAAGGTATCAAAACTGTTTTGTAAATCGTCAGTAATCATACCCATAGTCTGACTTTAAAGGTGTTTATAAGTCTGAGCTCTACCAAATACACACTTAATTTTTCTGTGTGATGTTTTAATTTATTTTAGTAGACTATCAGGAAGAGTGTTAGAATTAAGAACTCTTACCTTATATCTTTACTGGCTGGCAGATATATCAGTAAGTGCAAAGAACATTTCTATTCGGGACACATTACACACCTCAATTCTTGTATTCTGGTGGGAGGCAAACACCACACTGACAACTCTAATCCAGTTCTGAATGATGGAAATTACCATCCTAGGTGACATCCACAGCAAAGCACCACAGCACAAGTTTTTAGGTCTTTCACACATTATAAATATTTCTCATTATTTGTCAAAATTATTTGTTACTTGGATCATTCCCAAGTCAAGAAATCTAAGAAATTCTTATGTGACCACCATGGTTTTTGGTAGTGCTGGCAACTGAACCCATTTTCTTAGGTAGATGCTCTCCCACCAGTTCACACTTCTGCTCCTTTCACTGCTATAACAAACCAATGTCTGTTCACCCATAAATATCTTTTTTTTTGGAAGAAGAGAAACTTTTCCTGCTCATCAGGAACCAAAAGTTTTAGGCAAGATCCACACGTTGACCAACTCATCTAAAGTAAAACTCTAGCTCAACAGTTACAGATATAGCAATGGCAGTACTTCTGTAACTCTGGAGTTCCTCTTAGTGCTGGGTCTCTTCCAGAACAGACGCCTCACTGCTGAAAAATGCAAGTATGTGCACACTGATACTATACACCTTCAAGATACTAATTTGTGAAGGAGTCCAGCTATGGCACTCAGGCTGGCTTCTGCCTGTTCAGGGACTACAGAGCATATGTCTGGCTTAATCTATAGTTTTAAGAAACATCAAACTAAGTCTATATAAACCTATCAGACAAGTCCCACAGCTAGTTGTTTTGCACACTGAACACTTATTTCTGAAGTAAGGTGACCCTATTTAGGTTATTTCCCGACTCTTCTGAAAGCCTGCACTATCCTGTTTATAGCATCTTATTCACTATGCTTAGTTTATCTTTTATTTGCAAACATGCTTGGGAATAAATAGAGCTAGAAAACAGAGTGAGCACTGCTTGCTGTATTCCTAACAGTTTGAATGTCTTGAGATTGCCCCTATCTGTCTTAATTGCAATATTGTTTGGCCAATAGCTTAAGCACATTTCTGTCTTAACTCTTATATCTTTGGTTAACCCATATCTCTTATTTTATATTTTGCCATGAGGTTCCTTGCCTACTGGCAAGGTGGGTCATTGACTCTGCCTTCTCTCTCTCTCTCTCTCTCTCTCTCTCTCTCTCTCTCTCTCTCTCTCTCTCTCTCTCTCTCTCTTGTTGAAATTGGCAGCGGCTGGGCTGCGTCCCCTGCACCCGGCCGTCCACATGGCTTACTTATGCCCCGAAATAATTACATGGAAACTGTATTCTTTTAAACACTGCCTGGCCCATTATCTGTAGCCTCTTATTGGGTAGCTCTCGCACCTGGACTAGCCCATTTCTTATAAGGTGTGTAGCACCCTAAGGTGTGCTTACCGGGGAGATTCTAGCCTGTGTCTGCCTGGCATGGGAACATCATGGCTACTCCTACTCAGCTTCCTTCTCCCAGAATCCTGTTCTGTTTTCTCCACCCACCTAAGGGTGGACCTATCAAATGGGCCAGGCAGTTTCTTTATTAATAAGAAATCATTCCCACATCACTCTCTCATTAAGCCATAGGCCAAAACCAGCTTTTTTATTAAACAATAAAAGCAACACATATACAGAAGGACTTCCCACAGGGCAAGGAACAGCTTGTGCCTCAACTAGTGACAAAGTACGTGGTGTCTGAACTGGATAAGCAGGACACAAGGAAAAATACTGCCAAACCTTCTCAAGACAGGGTAAGACAGTTCTGAAAATGTTTCTGCCTCTGAAATGATCTGTCGGTTACTCTAGTCCTGCAGGGAGTAACCCAAAGGGTACTAAGAGAAATGAAATCTGGCAGATGGATGTGTTCCACTTTATGGAATTTGGTAAATTAAAATATGTACACCACACCATAGACAGGTATTTAGGTTTTCAATGGGCTACTGCCCTGAGGTCAGAAAAGGCTGATTCAGTAATCACACATTTATTGGAAGTTATGGCCATCATGGGTATACCTGCACAAATAAAGACAGATAATGGTCCAGCATATGTATCTAAGAAAATGAAATGCTTTTTTGACTATTATAATATAAAACACATTACAGGTATACCAAATAATCCTACACGTCAGGCAGTTATAGAAAGATCAAATAAAGGATATGCTGAACAAACAGAAAGGGACTGAAAATACCCCCAGAAATAGATTACATAATGCTTTATTAACCTTGAAAAATTGTGGATACCATCAAAATTAATAAAGGTTCAATTTGAAGAGGAGAAACCTTTTGGAAAGGAGAAATGACAACCCATCCAGAATGATAATATTCATACAGGTGGTAAGAAAAACATATAGAATGGGGGCAGGGTTCTGTTCTTATTTCCATAGGAAAATACTCATCTTTGAAAAATTCAAAGGACCCTGGATGTTTGGATACTGACAGATGGAAAAATACCTGCCCAATAGGAAATATCAAGAAAACTGAATGGGTTGTGTAAGTAAAATATATTAAACCATATTTCTAAATTTATAGAGCTGGTTTGGAAGTTGGACTCTGGCTCAGTCCCTCTCCAATTCCAAGCCTATTAGTAAGAGAAAAACCCAGAGTTTCTGGAGTTTCTGACTCATGTCAAGAGTCATGATATGGTACAGAAAGAAATATGAGTTTAGAAAACATCTTTGATTTTCCTCATATCTATCATACTTTTCATTGAATACATCTATCATGCCTTTCATTGAATATATATATATATATATATATATATATATATATATATATATATATGTTTATATGATTAATGTTTAAGTTTTTCACAATGAACAATGAGTCTTTCCTGAAGTGACATTTGAAGTTTCCAGGGAGAAGATGGGGCCCCACAACAACAATTCTACCTGGTTGATATGACGTCATGATACTGATAGCGCTACTACAAGACCTGTTTTGGGTACCAACTGCACAAGACGATCCCAACTTGGTTAGCTGAAATGGTGCACATCTTGTACAACATTCTGGCCAGACCTCCACAAAATACTCAGAGACTATTTGCAATTTTAAAAGACATTGATCTTGAAATTTAACCATCATTTTACTTTCACAGGATCCCCCAGAAAGAACGTCGCCCCCATGACAGCTGGAAGTAATTCTAGAGGACGACGTCCCCTCTCCCAGTAAAGTTTGCCCCTGGTTTTAGGGACATCATTTAGGGGTTGGGAGGTTGGGGGAGGAATTTTATAAGCTCAGGGATCATTTTGAAAAAAAAAGAGGGATTGATGGGATAATAGATTTATAATTGTGAGTTACTGTTTTTAGACAAATATATTGATATCGACTTTTGTATATTGACACAAAGTTAAATTATATTGACTATTGTATGCATGCATGTTTCTACCTCTGTTTAAAACATTTTTACGTATTGACATATATTGTATTGAGATATATATATATATATTGCATATATTTACCATATTGCAGAGTACATTTCTACCTCTGATTAAGATACTCATATATTATTTGTATATTGATATATATTTACCATATTGCAATGTATATTTGTACATTGTTTATATTTGGAGGTCATTGTCCTCATTTGTTTCACAGTCATTTATTGTCTTAGTCTTTAAGTTAGATAAATATTGAGAATTATATAGATTATAGTCATCTAAGTTTGTCATTTATAATTAGACTAATCAGGTTCTTTAGATATATAGAGATTATACTCAGTATAGATAGACGGTCTTCAACCTCTTCAAAGAGCTGCAGAAAATTGCCTTTAATCTAACTCAGAGTTTTGTGGTAGTGAGACACAATTGCTCCTGGCAACACCGCTCTATTCCCGAGAGAATGTTGAGCACCAAAGACACTCCACCTGGAGCCTTTCTTTTTGGCAGAACTGGCCTTGGGGCAAAGAAATGCCCATAACTCAACCACTGACAGAGATACAGAGCATGCATCAATGGATAAAACAGGACTGTCATATCCTGCCAAGACAGGGTAAGATAGTTCTGAAAAGTTGCTTGCCTTTGAAAATGGTATGTCAGTTATGTTAGGCCTTAGCCAAAGTTGGTTGCTTTGATGCTGCAAACATGACTTTGGGTGATTGCCCAGGTAGCTAGTTGTCTCTGTGATTTGTTGCATGTTTTGGAAGTTGTTTTACTGAACTTCCTAATTACTCAGGTAACATTATTTCCCTTCTCAGATCTTCAATGGGGTTGAAGACTATATAAATGTAGTTACTTTTCTCTCATGACTTGGCCAAGTTATTTATTATACAAGACCTAAGCTAGTTAGAATAGGATATTTGTACTTATTGTATATAATTTTGTAGTAGGTTTAGAACTTTCTTACTTAAAGAAAGGGGGAGGTGTTGCGGGAGGTCCTTCTGCCCCTCCAACCAATAGCTGCTGAGATAGCAGCCCATTGGGGCGTGGTTTCTCTCCCTTTAAAAGAAGCAGCTATTTCCTCTCTCCTCTCTTCACTTCCTGCTCTGCTGGAGTCTAGACTTCCTTCCTCGTTGCGCAGATGGCTGTTGTCCGGGACGGTGGTCTGTAAGTTTTTTCCTTTTTAAATAAATAACACCCTATTAATCATAACTCCAAACTGGTGTGGCATTGTTCGTGACTTACGCCTTCATTTATTTATTTTTTTAATTTATTTATTTATTAAAGATTTCTGTCTCTTCCCCACCACCGCCTCCCATTTCCCTCCCCCTCCCCCAATCAAGTCACCCTCCCTCGTCAGCCCAAAGAGCAATCAGGCTTTCCTGCCCTGTGGGAAGTCCAAGGACCACCCACCTCCATCCAGGTCTAGTAAGGTGAGCATCCAAACTGCCTAGGCTCCCACAAAGCCAATAGGTGCAGTAGGATCAAAAACCCATTGCCATTGTTCTTGAGTTCTCAGTAGTCCTCATTGGCCGCTATGTTTAGTGAGACCGGTTTTATCCTGGGCTTTTTCAGACCCAGGCCAGCTGGCCTTGGTTAGTTCCCAATAGAACATCCCCATTGCAGAGTAGGGTAAGGCAGGAATTCCAGGCAGAGACAGGAAAAAGTAGGTAGAGTCAGTGCAAGGGGTGCACCCACACACTGACTCCACCTTCTTTTTCCTCTGTTTCTGCCTGGAATTCCTGCCTTACCCTACTCTGCTAAGCCACTGACCTAAACAGCTTTATTCACTAACCAATAAAAGCAACACATAGAGACAGACTTCCCACACAATCCTTTCACTGTGGTGTAGGTTCCAGAGACACAACTCAGATTTTCAGACTTGGAAACAATCATTACTCTCTGCTAAGCCAGCTCATTGAGCTTTTGACTGTGTTGATACTATGCCTTCCCTGTGTCCTCATGTTTTAACATCCATTATAATACAAAAAAAGCTTTCTTATCTATATTTCTTACTAGAGTTTCATGAAGTTTAAAGTTCAAATGTTATCATCACATCACAGCAGAGAAAAGAACCTCAGGGAGATAAAAAAAAACATCTTGGTCTAGATTATACAGTTAAGAAGGGGCAGAAATGGTGCTAGGGCCCAGTTCTACGTACTATCAATTAGCTATATCATAGTTCCAATCAATATAAAAATATATCTCACCTGTATTTTGAAACAAGAAATTAAAAAACAGAATTGATTAGTTGTAAGGCTCTAGAATACTGGATACCAATACTTAGGTACTGGATCATGGTATCTGTGCATAACCCTTCCTCTAATCTCAGAGTGATAGTAGATTTATGGAGAGTTCTTATTACTTCAAAAATGTTCAAAAGTTAGACTGCTTTATTTTTTCTCTCTGTCTCTGTTTCTCCCCTCCCCCACTGTGTGTGTATGTGTGTGTGTGTGCACAATTCTCCAAATTTGGTGAATAATGTTCATTATTCATGCTAGTAATAGGCAAGTTTCCAAAACTGGATTAATGTCTCTGAAATAAAATCTGAAATGCATAAGGAAATTTCTACAAAGTGTACCTAAAGAGGAATGAAGTAGTCCCCATGGTGAGTGATGTTTTCTCAAGAACATTATGGCACAGAAAAAACAACATCACTAAGAGAAATGAAGTAGTTTCAAATATACTAGCTCTTGATGAAGCAAGTAATGACTTTGGAAAGTTAATTATAGACATATATAGCAATAGTTATATTCAAAGACATTCTAGGTGTCAAAAACAACTAATCAGGCCTTAAGTATTCAGACCTCGTATGTCTGGCAACTTTACCTATCTAAACACAGTTGATAGAGCCAGGAAGGAAACAAACTAATCTTGAATTGCAAAAATAGACAACATAAAGTCCATAAATAGAAAATCATCTACTTTGTTCCATAAGAGGTTTTCCCATTTTAGAAGACAAGCAAGTCAAATAAAATAAAAGTAAGCAGTATTTTTCTTCTTTTTAAAAAAATTGCTCTGGATACATTGAATATTGTGCTTTCTAAGCCAGGGATAAAATTAGGCTTATTAGCAGAAGAAAAATTTGAGAGATTATATTTTGAAAAGTTAAAGCACTATAAATATAATAAAAATAAAGAATTGTACTTCATAAGTACATTTTTCAGAAACAAAGCGGTTCAATAGACATGAGAGAGAAGCAATGAATCACAATACAACAGCTGATGTTTATAATAATAGTGACCTTGAGTGATCCTAAAACAGATTTCTTCATTCTTCTCTAATACATAATTTCCCAAGCACAGTTTCCTCTCCCTCCACTCTTCCCAGTGCCCCCCCCACTTCTCTCCCCAAGATCCACCCATTTTCTGTTTATCTTCAAAAAAGAGCAGGACTCCCAAAGATACCAAGGATATCAATCAAACACAGCACAACAAGATGGCATATACCGTCATATCACGACTGGACAAGGCAACCAGTAGGAGTAAAGGGGTTCCAAAAGCAGAGAAAAAAGTCAGAGACAGCCTCCTCTTCCACTCTTAGTAGTTTCACAAGAACACCAAGCTACACAATGATAATGGATATGAAGAGGACCTAGCAGGCCCTGTGATTTCTGCTTCAGTCTTTGTGAACTGAAACTGTGAACACTGCTTAGTTATTTGATTCTGTGGGCAGTGTTCTCATGGTGTCCTTGACCTCTCTGGCTCTTACAATCCTACCTTTTTAAAGAACTTTTTTAATGCATTTCATTTCGTGTATGTGTGGAGGGGAGTAGGAGAGCGCCCCTGCAATAGCATGTATATTGAGGCTAAAGCAATGAGTCAAGTCTTTCTTTCTGCCATGTGAGTCACAGGAATGGAACTCAGGTCCTTAGGCTTGACATTAACTGCTTTTCCCAGCCAGGTCATGTTACCAGCCCCATTGTTAGCAGTCCATAAGTAATAAAATAATGGTAGCAGCAACAAATGCTTGTAAAGTGTTCAATGTTTAAAACATGCTTTTAAAAAATATGTTGCATAGTGATTTCCATCTAATGCAGCCTATTTTCATAAAGATGACAAAACTAAAACCCAATGATATAAAATTAATCTCAATCTGTGTCAGTGCTTCTTTCTTACTACACATGCTACATTGATTAGTATACATTGGATAAGTGGTAAGAACATATGTGTGTGAGTATGCTGTTTTTACTTAATATGAAGCTTTAAGTGTTCAGGTATTTACACTTCTGGGCATATACCCAAAGGATGCACAATCAAACCACAAAGATATTTGTTCAACTGTGATAATAGCACCACTACTTGTAATAGCGAAAACCTGGAAAAAACCTAGATGCTCCTCAACCAAAGACTGGATAAAGAAAATGTCATGCCTTTCAGCCATTCTAGATTCCTCTGTTGAGAGTTCTCTGTTTAGGTCTGTATTCCATTTTTTTTTATTGGATTATTTGTTCTTTTGATGGCCAATTTCTTGAGTTCTTTGTATATTTTGGAGATCAGACCTCTGTCTGATATGGGGTTAGTGAAGATCTTTGCCCATTCTGTAGACACTTAAGGAAATGTTCAACATCCTTAGTCATCAGAGACATACAAATCAAAACAACTCTGAGATTCCATCTTATACCTGTAAGAATGTCCAAGATCGAAAACACTGATGACAACTTATGCTGGAGAGGTTTTGGGGTAAAGGGAACACTTCTGCATTGCTGGTGGGAATGCAAGCTGGTACAGTTCCTTTGAATGTCAGTATGGTGATTTATCAGAGAATTAAGAAACAACCTTCCTCAAGACCCAGTAATACCACTTTTGGGTATATATCCAAAGGATGTTCATTCATGACACAAGGACATGTGCTCAACTATGTACATAGCAGCATTGTTTGTCATAGCCAGAACCTGAAAACAACCTAAATGCCCCTAGACCAAAGAATGGATAAGGAAAACATGGCACATTTACACAATGGAATACTACACAGTAGAAAAAATTACATCTTGAATTTTGCAAGAAAATGGATGGATCTAGAAAACATCAATTTGAATGAGGTAACCCAGACACAGAAAGACAATTATCACATGTACTCACTTATAAGTGGTCTTTAAACATAAAGCAAAGAAAACCAGCCTACAAATCACAATCCCAGACAACTTAGACAACAATGAGGACACTAAGAGAGACATACATAGATATAATCTACATGGGAAGTAGAAAAACACAAGATCTCCTGAGTAAATTGGGGGCATGAGGACCTTGGGGGAGGGTTGGAGAGGAGGGGAGAGGCAGCAAGGGGAGGGGAACAGAGAAAAATGTAGATCTCGATAAAAGTCAATTTTAAAAAGCCATTAAAAAAGAACATGTCATTCACTTACACAATAGAGTACTATTCAGCAGGAAAAAAAACAATGGCATCTTGAAAATTGCAGGCAAATGGATGAATATAGAAAAAAATCATCCTAAGTGAGGTAACCCAGACTAAGAAAAACAAACCCAGTATTCACTCCTAAGTGAATTTTAGATGCAAAGCAAATATAAGCATGCTATAATTCACAACTCCTGAAAAGCTAGAGAAAAAGGAGGACCCTAAGAAAGACACACATGGAGGGCCCCAGGAAAGGGAAATAGTTAAAATCTCCTGGTTCAACTAAGAAGGACAGTAAAAGAGAGCAGATAGGGTAAGGGAACATGAGGACTTGATATGGCTGAGTTGGGGAAGAGACAGAGAGGGAGAGCAATGAAAGAGATATCTTAATGAAGGGAGAAACCAGGTGCTAGGAAAATTCCAAAAAAATCCACAAGGATGACCCCAGCTAAGATTCCTAGTAATAGTGGAGAAGGTGCCTGAACTGGCCTTTCCTTATAATCAGATTAGTGACAGCCCGATTTGTCATCATAGAAATTTCATCCAGTTACTGACTGAAGCAGATGCGGTGATCCACAACTAAGCACTGTTCTGAGCTCCTGGGGATTAATTGAAGAGAGGGAGAAAGGATCATATGAGCAATGAGGATCCTGCATAGGACTGAATTGAACTAAGCCCTCTGAATGTGGGCTTAGAACAGCTATGTGGCTTCATCTGTTGTGGGGGCCTGGCAGTGAGAACATAAATTATCCTGGATGCATGAGCAGGCTCTTTAGAGCCCACTTCCTGTGGAAGGATACCTGGGATACTTTTCTCAGCCTTGATACAGGGGGGAGGGGCTTGGTCCAGACTCAACTTGGTATACCTGATTCTGTTGATTCCCAGAAGGAGGCCTTTCCTCACCTGAGGAGTGGATGGGGGTTGGATGGGGCAGGTGGCAGGGTGGGAGAAGGGGAGGGAGGGGGAACTGGGGCTAGTATGTAAAATTAAAAATATTTTTAAATAAAAAAAAAGAAGAAAGGTTTTAGGTATTTAAAAAGCCACACTAACATTTCTACAGAATACAGCTCTAAAATACAGATGCCTGGAATAATTTAGAAAAATCTAGAATTCACCTTATTTTCTTCCCCCATAGAATATATTATTTGTTTTTTTTTTTTTAGTTATCAGAAATCACTAAAGAAATTCAAACAAAATTTTCTTGCCCGCAAAGGCTAAGAAAATACTTCTTCATGGTATGATGAACTGGAACCTTCTTCAATATTGACCTGTGAAGGATAGCAACACCCAGCCTATTTCAAATAGAGTCTATGAAATCCACCAAAGGAGTGAGCAGAAAGCTGTGAATGCTGAGCACAGAGGAAGATTCAGCAGCATGAATGACCCGGGGTAGGGGATTCGTTATCAGAAATTTTGTTCTTATATTTAGTCTCTTTATTATATTATCTAATTTTGATTATGTGTTTTCTCATTATTATAATGTCTTTTTCATTTTTTATATGCCATACAGTACAAATTTTATTTATTTCTTTTAAAGAAAAATGATGAATTTAAATAACAAAACTGCCATAGAGCCTCAGTTTGACTCTAAGGTACAGATGTTTCACGGGCTGGAACTGATGCGGTGACCATTTACGAATCTCTCCCGGGAGCCAGTTGGTCTACCTAAACGTCTTTTTTATTTTTACTTATTATCTTTGCCTATTTTTTCCTAATCCTATGGCCCCTTTCTCTTCATCTTCATCATAATCCCTCTTTGGTGCTTTTTCTTTGCTTTCAATTATTAAATAGTGCTTCTTTTGTCATTTCTTCCATCTCCTGCCCTCCTTTCATCTCATCCACTCACTGCTTCCACAATTACTCTAAGTACATTTTAATTTCAAAGCACACTCTATATTACTTTTTATATTTACTGCCTTGTGGTAATTGGTGATATATTAGTGTGTTTAAATTAATTTTGAGCATACATTTCTACACCTGGTAGAGTTAGGTTTGGTGCTGCCACAGCAGTTGGTTTAATCCTTGTTGAGTACTACTGCAGACTTCAAGATCAGACTACTAAGAAGATTTCCAAATAAAACAACAAAAAATTAAAATCAAAATATATACAAAACTGCAACACAGAAGCAAACAAAAAATAACGCAACATGACTTCTCCAAATGATCATAGCTCCTCAACAACAAAAAAAATACAAACATCGGTAAAACATGAAATCAGAAGTCAAAAAGTTATTAGCAAAAATTAGCAACAACTTGAAAGAGATTATAAACAAGTATATAAGTGAGGCATGGAAACTAAACCAAGACCTAGACAAGAAAGCTAGTAACATACAGAGGAAAGTCAACAACATGTATGAAACTCAAAGACAGGATGGAAAATACATAAGCTTGGAAGAGAAGTTCATCAGGAAAATTCAGAATTTGAAAACAAATAGTACTGTTAGAAATAAAGATTTCAATAACTCTAAAAATGCAATAGAAGTACCACAAACAAACAAATAAATAAACAATCAAATGACAGGCCATCAGATAGAGGTCAAGGTCAAGGTATTACATTAAAACACTAGTAATAGAAAAAATAAATGAGCATGACCACACCGACCCAAAACTCTGGATTAGTATCAAGATATCAGACACAGAAACTCATGGGATAGATGAAGGTGCAGTAAAATCAAAAGTCACAAGATTCTAGTCAACAAATTGCAGCAGAAAATTGATTAAATCTGTATAGATATCCAAACACAAGAGGCCTTTAGAACCCTAAAGAAACATCACTAGAGAAGATCAGCATCAAAGGATATTATAAGCAAATGGTAAAAATATAATGCTGAAGGCTAACAATGGAAAACACAACCCACCCAAAATGTAAGCATGTCTGAATAATATCAGATCCTTCACCAGCAGTCCTAAAGACATGAAACCACAGAATTTATGGCCCCAAAGTAAATGAGTACCAACAAACATTTCTATGTCCAACCAAACTATCAGTTCGAAGCCACCAAAGAAGCACTGCAGAAAATGCTTAAAATAATACCACAGATTGACGGAGATGGGGAGATTCATGATGGGCCAAGTTGCACAATCATGAGTCTCCAAATTTCTATCCCCAGTATCAACGTAAATGCCGGGCACAACAGCAAACATCTGCAACTCCAATGCTGATGAGGCAGAGACAGGCAGATTCTTCTCATTGGGTACCAGTCTAACCAAGTGGTTAACTCAGGGGCAGTACTAGATATTCTGTCTCTAAAAGTAGGATGGAGAGAGATCAAGAAAGATATACAAGGTCAAAACTCTGTCTTCTATCAGGAAACACTGTGCACACACTCAGAGACATGCATAACACACACACAGAGAGAGAGAGAGAGAGAGAGAGAGAGAGAGAGAGAGAGAGAGAGAGAGAGAGAGAGAGAGAGAGAGAGAGAGAGAGAGAGAGTCCTATATGCAGAAAAGAAAAACAGTTTTTTCATGGGAGTACAATAAACATATATTTTATGAAAAAAATAAATGACCAAGGAGAGTGAGGAAAGGAACTATCATGTCCAACACAGAAAACCTCTAATTCTCTTAGGGAAAACAAAACAACCAATAATAAAATTCAAGCAACCCAAAACACATCCAACAATTCCACTCTTGGGAATATACCCAAGAGATGGCCAATCATACTACAAAAGCATTTGTTCAACTATGTTCATCGCATCACTATTTGTAATGGCCAGAAACTGGAAACAACCTAGGTGCCCCTTAATAGAAGAATGGATAAAGAAGGTGTGGCAATATACACATTAGAATTCTACTCCGTGGTAAAAAAAAAATGACATCTTGAATTTTGCATGCAAATGGATGGAAATAGAAAACATTGAGTGAGATAACCCAGACTCAAAAGGATGAATATGGTATGTACTCACTCATAAGTGGATTCTAGCCATAAACAAAGGCTCTTGAGCCTATAATTCCTGATCCTAGAGAAGTTAAATAAGAAGGAGAACCCAAAGAAAAACATGTAGTTATCCTCCTGGATATTGAAAGTAGACAAGATCGCTGGGCAAACGTTGGGAGCATGGGTGTGGGGGTGGGGTAGGAGTAAGGAGAGATGGGGAGAGAGAAGTGAGAAGGGGAGGATGGGGAGAGCTTGGGGGAATGGGATGGTTAAGATGGAGGAAGGGTAGATATGGGAGCAGGGAAGAAGATATCCTAACTAATGGAGCCATTTTAGGGCTGGAAAGAGACTTGGTTCCAGAGGGGTTCCCAGGTATCCAAGGGGATTTCCCCAGCTAGGTCCTTGGGCAGCCGAGGAGAGTGTGCCTGAACTGGCCTTCTTCCATAGCCACACTGATGAATATCTTGCATATCACTATAGAATCTTCATCTGGCGATGGATGGAGATAGAAACAGAGACCCACATTGGAGCACCGGACTGAGCTCCCAAGGCCCAGATGAAGAGCAGAAGGAGGGAGAACATGAGCAAGGAAGTCAGGACCGCGAGGGGTGCGTCCACTCACAGAGATAGTGGGGCTGATCTAATGGGAGCTCACCAAGGCCAGCTGGACTGGGACTGAACGAGCATGTGATCAAACCGGACTCTCTGAATGTGGCTGACAATGATTGTGGACTGAGAAGCCAATGATAATGACACCGGGTTTTGATTCTAAGGCTTTTTGGGAGCCTAGTCTGTTTGGATGCACACCTTCCTAGACATGAATGGAGGCGGGAGGGCCTTGAACTTCCCATAGGGCAGGGCACCCTGACTTCTCTTAGGACTGGAGAGGGAGGGGGAGAGGAGTGGGGGAAGGGGGAGGGAAAAGGGAGGAGGTGGAAATTTTTAATAAATGAATTAAAATAAATAAATAAATAAACAACAAAACAAAAAAAACCTACATCCAATTGAATTAAATGAATTAGGAGACCTCTGTTAATAACAAGGTTAAATATAAATGGCTTTAACACACCAATAAGAGGAGATTAGCTTATTCAATTTAACGACAAGATCCAATGATTTATTGTATTTATGGGTTGTGAGAAATCATATTAGAAAGGTATTTTCACATGCATGTTTATTGCTGAGCTATTCACAATAGCAAAGATATAGATCCTGTTCATATCTTTGATATCCATCAATAAATGAATGGACCAATGAAATGTACTATTATAAACAATGGAATTTTATTAAACTATAAAGAAATAACTGGACAAATAACAAAATTTTGATCACATTATATATGTATGTACATATTATATATATATATATATATATATATATATATATATATATATATGAAACATGAGTGTAGAGAGGGAAATGAGAGATGTAAAGCGATACATGCAACATACAATAAGGGAGTAATCAATTACAAGAGGTAACAGAACATTTGTATCAAGAAGGCAGAAAGGAGAATGCAGGAGAAATAAAGGGCACCAATAAGAATTGGAGAACAATCAAGAGAAGGCTGGGGGAGTAAATAAGAAAGTACGATGATGTATACATATGGAAATATCGCATGAAATCCACTCGCTTATATGCTAACCCAAAAATGTAATAAAAAGTTAGAGGCTATTCAAAACAGAGACAAGACAAAAATAGCAATTTTCTGAGACTAACCATTGCTTTATAAAATTTCACTTTAATGATACCCAATATTTGAAAATGGTTGGCTTCAAAATTTCCAGTGAGAAAGATTTATATTAGTAATGATGCAACAACAAAGAGTTATTAAATGACAATGCTTGTTCTTCATTAATGATAGGATTCAATTCAGCTCATTGGAGTATTTTCCTTATAAAAACTTAGGCTCAACTTAACCTTAACAGAATGAAACTGCATGTATTGTGTGATTCTTCTTTAATCTGTTGATTTAAATGTATCAAATGAAGTTGTGTCTGAAGTTACATGTGAAACAATCAATTTAAGTAGAGACTGACACAGCTGATTTTAATAAACGAATAAATGAGAATATTTCCCAATTAGTGCCAGTAAACAAAAACGATGCAAGACATCACAAACCCACAGACATTTAGGCAAAAAGGATTCATTTTGAGATTTTAATCTCGAGTTTGTTAAATATGCAGAGCACAATTCTATTTAAGGTGTTTGGTTGGGGTTTCCATGGTACTTTTGAAAGGCTCATCTGAAATAATTTTTTAAGGTGAGGAAAAATCTTACAGACATTTTAAGTTATGATGTTGGTAATTTCCATAATTTATATTAATATAAAAAGCTATCCAATTGGCGCAAGTAGTGTATGTTTTCTAAATAAAGTTAGAGTCATATTCTGATGTAGACTTCCCAATGTTTAGATAACTTGTACATGCCAAATACTTTTTAAAATATTTTTCTCAGGTGAAGATGAGACGATTGGCCCCATTACTGAGGAATAGGTAGGAGACTCTTTCTGTTGACTATCACGTTGTGTGAAGAGAAAGCTTTTTCTCAGAAGGGCCCTAGATGATATTGGCATAGAGAACTCCTGTAGACAGATTATTTGATTGAAGTGGATGTTTCTTCCCAACACTCAGTATCACTTTGAAATGACATGACTAACCTGACAGAGTAGAAAGATTATTCTAGATAATCATTTCATCACATTGTGTTGGAACATCCAAACATTCAAGAGAGATGGTCTGAAGATTCTCCTTCCTCTGATGAATTTCCAAAGTACTGTCCTTACATCTCACACATGACTGGATGAACAAACTACCATGCTCTGAAAATTGATCGCGAAATTCAGAAGTCATAAAATAATACACAACTGGATCAAGACAACAATTCAGATTTGCAAGACACAGGGAAATGATATGAAAACACAGAGTGCTTTTAATAAAAGAACAGTTGGAGAAGACGTGTTGCTTCACCATCATAAAAAACGGGAAGTTGAGATGGTAAGGCGTGAAGCACACTATGAATACCACTGCACACATTAGGACCATCCTCAAAGCCTTTTTCCTCTCTTTAATATTCTGGGGTGGATCACGGAATTCCTGTAGAGATTTTCTTGTTTTCCATGTGCAATATGTAATAATTACAACAGGCAACACAAACCCTCCAAGTTCAGCAGCCGTCACCATGCCGATGGAGGAAGCCATACTAATGTCATGAAGCCCTAAATCAGCAAAGCAGGATTCGCTGTTGTTGGCTAGGCCCGCACTTCTCAGGATGGGAAGTGGCAAACAGGCAGTACCCACGACGACCCAAATGGCAACACTGATGGCCACATCATACCTACGCTTCCAGTTTCTGGCTCTGAATGGCTTGAGAAGAAAAAGGCATCTCTGAAGGCTGATGCATGTCAAGAAAAAAATGCTGGCATACATGTTGAGATATTTCAGATAGAAGCAGAGCAGGCAAAGAGCCCTCGGAAATGGCCAGTGACGATTGATATAATAGTAAATCCGAAGAGGTAAGGACAGGACGTGAGCAAGATCTGCCACGGAGAGGTTGATCATGAAAATAATGGCCTTATTCTTCTTGCTGATGAAGCGGCACAGGACCCACAGTGCTGCACTGTTAGCCAGGAGACCAGGGATGAATATGAAGATATAGGTGGTTGCATACAGAGAGTACTGGAATGTCAGATATGTGACATTGCAGTTACTCTCAGCAGTGCTGGTACTATTGCTGCCCATCTTGAATATCTCAGTATGTTCATCAAGTTGACTTATAGAGTTATGGCTCCTGTTCAAAGATATAGGTGGTTGCCAAGAGGGTGTACTGAAATGACATTTGCAGATCAGTGCACTTAACTGTCATACTGTTTGTGCGGTGACTTCCCAACTTGTGCAATTATGTCCCTTCCTTAGGAAAAGCCTTTGGTGGTGGTTTCTATGGAAAATAGAATAAAGATAGGGTCAGAGGCAGGTCAGCATATTAGTTGTATTCCTACCAGAGGTGGTAAAATGTCATCTTTCATAAATTTGAAAGCTCTCATCTATGTCGAATTAAAATAGTGGAGCAATTTACCAAGAGATAAATAGTAGCTAGGGAGATATTTTCATAAATGTTAAAGTAGTTATTTTTACAGTAACTTTAATCGGGTTTTTATTCTTACAGAGAATCATCAAAATTTCACAGGTAACCAACAGCCAAGATCTCATGACCCATTAGCTCCCAGGCAAATATCCCATCACCCTTGTGAAGTTCCATGTTTCATTTGTATACCTGTCTCTGTCCAAAAAGTTTGAGATTTAGCAATGTTATTGTCATCAACTCCAGGATAATGAATTTTTAATTCATTTTCAGTAGTTACCTTATAAATCATTATATGGTTGCTAAGGTGAGCTACGAAATCTTAACGGCATTAGGGGTCTAAGCAGGGGCTGGCAGGGCACCAGGCTTTAGGAAGGATATGGTCTCAAGAAAAACAGGGCACCGTTTTTCAAAATTTGACTGAAAGCAAGGTTTGTTTTACTAACATCTTGTTAACGCCTTTTATAAGCTCTTGCCACAAAAGTTCTGTGTTCATTAACAATACCACGGCAGCTTCAGAGACTCATATATATTGAAACTGTCCTTTCACTATTTTAGTCAGCTTCTAGAATTCATGAAGCCCTAGAGGGTATCCTGTCAGAAATGAAGTGAAAGGAGGCTGTTTCCCTTTAGCTCTGAAATCCTGTGAAAATTATTCATATAAATTGTTGTATTTCCAGTCGTCATGAGTTTTGAAAATGTCTTTCACTGATTTAGTGACTTCAAATCTGTTTCCGTGTTGTTTCAGCTTACCTATTCCTGTCAAAGACAAAAGAGTCTACTCCTTGCTAGACAAAAAAAGCTCTTCAAATATCTGAAAATAACAATCATGCCTTCCCTAAAATCTTCCTTAGCCAGGTTAAACATTCATTTCCTAATATGACATTGTCCTTGTTCTATAACAATCATGCCTTCCCTAAAATCTTCCTTAGCCAGGTTAAACATTCATTTCCTAATATGACATTGTCCTTGTTCTTGATTTTTTTTATGTTACAACTTTACTGCTTTTGGCCATAAGCCACCATGGTACAACTTATTTCACCCTTAGAATGAACATTTAACTAATTATCATTTGATAGTTTTTAGGAAATATGTTTTATATATCTGATTTCAAACACAAAAGAATAAACAATATTTTATTGCTTCATTGTACTTTTTAGTACTTGAAAAGGCAGTTAGTTTGCTACACATTTATAAAGTTAAAGAAAACATGAGACAACATTAATGGCAACAAGTATTCAAGTGGAAAAGTGAAATGCATATGCTGCAATGCCTCTTGAATTAGTCTGCAAAGTAATATGGGATCCTAGAACCATGGGTACAAACCTTGCCACAGTCAATCAAAAGCTGTAAAGATGTAATCAATTCAGACAAAGCCCATACTGTTTCAGAACCTACGTGATGTCTCTGCAGTGAGTACATGTAACTCTTGGACAAACTGTATTTACTTAGCTGAAAGTTCAGTGCAGTCAAACAACCAGGTCATTCAGGCAAACAGCTACTCTGAATTTTTTTTTGAGTTAACTATGCTGTTGAATCAGGCAATTGGCCCAGTAAAGTGTAAGTGGAGAAACACTATCACCTTTTTATAATTTTCTTGCACTAACTGAAATAATTGATATTGTGTATTTTTTATATTCAAGCTAAAGTTATAATATACTTGCAAACACAAACCAGGTGGAGTGTTCAAATACAATCAGACACTTAATGCTGATAATCTTGCTTTAATTATAAAAATGAATAACAATTACTAAATGCCTATTTTGTACAGATTCTATAATAAGTACTCTGTGTATACTCTATGAATCTCTGACACCAGTGTTATGAAACAATAAGATACATGGCTGATTTGTCAGATGAACAACCTGAGACTTCTAAAAGGCAAGGCTCACTTCCACAAATCACAAAAGTTAATTTTTCTGCCATCCCAGTATCCATAATTCTAATAATTCTCTTTAGTGAGCATCATATAATATTTTTGGCATGTTGAGGTCACTTTCCTTTCCAGGTGGTTTTCTTGCGGGAAATAGAAATCTCCTACATGCCTAATACTCATCCTCTTGTTGCATATTTTCCTTTCAAATAAAAGTCTAATAAATGGTTTTGAATATTGGAAAAGTCTGCTGACATTTTGTTGAGTGAATGATTTTTTTGAAGGACAAATGAATCTGAGAGACATAAAGTCTTTGTGAGAGGAGGTGAATCAGTGGGAATGAAGGAGTGTCTGGGGATTAAGATTTAGGTGTGATGTTTGACTTAACCACCAGGTGTCAGACGTACACCAATGTTCAAATACGTTAACACATGAAAGGAATTTGAAACTCCATTAATAAAAAAATTAAAGGTGATCAATTGGCATCCTGTGAACTTCAAAAACAGAATCCTTTCAACAGTATTTTAGAATGCTTGGTTTACTATTGTCATCAGTTTCTACATTTCATAATCATTTACTAAAGATTGCTTGGCTTCTAGATGCATTATAGATTCCTAAATTATAGAGCTATTAGGGGTCATCTAGATAAGAATCAGTTACTTTACAGAAGAGGAAAACAATTCTAGAACGAGAAACCTAAAAGTTACAAATTCACACAGAAAGTTAGTGGTAATGGCTGAACTGGGGTCTCTGGCCCCTCACCACAGAATAATAGCAACTTTTCCAGGAACTTGGAAGATGGAAAGCACATTTTTGTAATTGCATGATAACACAAATGTTCAGAAATGAACCAATGCCAGATTTTAGATCACTAACCTTGACAGTTAACTGTTATAAAAAGAGGTATTGCGTCCTTCAAATTTTCCAGAGCAAATATACTATCTTTAAAGGAATAACTCTAGTCCCTGAAGGATAAGATTGTCTAAGAAGCCTACTTAAAAATACTTAATTATGTTCTTGCTAATCTTTCATTATTTCTACACATAGGGAAAAGAGTTCCATTCGAAAATGGAGATAAGTAAAGACAAAACAAATTTTATTAATATCAAATGCTCAGTCTTAGAGTCTCGATTCAGTCTGGTTTTATACATATACAGAGACATTTATATAAACAAAAGTTTCCAGACATAACATTTTAATTCATAAACTTTGCAGGCAATTTTTCTATGTATACTGACTTATAAATGGATTCATAAATAGCCGTTTTAATTAAATTTGACTTGTATACACATACATATATCCATAAACATAGTTTTAATCACTTAATCAGAGTTAGAATGAAAATCCATGTCAATAATATCTAAATGATAATTTAATGGATATTTGCATTTTAATTAAATTATCTAGTATAATTTATTTACTTAATGGACATTGTAGTTGATTACCATTTTTCATACTATTAGAAACAATGGGAAAGTCCAGAATGGTGATACCTGTTTACAGTCCCAAAGTTGGGAGGTTCAGGCAGGAGAATCAGGAGTTAAAGTTCACCATCTTTTACATAGATTTGACAAGGTCAGCCTGGGCCATGTGAGATCTTTTCTGAAAAAAAAAATACAAATTATAGTAAACATTATTCCATAGTCATTTTTATATAGTTGAACAACATGTTTCTTAAATTTTAAGTTGAATTGCTAGGAATTAAGTAGGAAATTCAAATTATCCAAGAAGGCTTCCCATATGAAATTCCAAAGTTCATGTTCCATTCTGTAACCTCACAGTGTCAAATTTGTTAGTGTTCCAAATAAATGAAATCTTGTCTGTCTGGTGGAAGATGTAGCTAATGACGACTCAACTGAATAACATGTGACAAATTGTGCAAACATAAGTTAAACATAGCTGTATACATTGTCAGATAGTAAATCAAGCTGAATAATATATCCTTCACCCCATATAGCTATGATTTTCAACAGAACATTTAAATTTTCCTGCTGGTAGTTCTCCAGTATTCTAAGTATCATTTGTTATTTTGTGATGGTCCATGGCCAATCTCCAGAATGGATCCTGACTCATTTCTTAGCACCCAGCTAAAGGATCGGCTGTAGTTAGACAACTACAACAGTTATCTTAACAACACAATGGAAAAGAATCTTGAAAGTTCCACTTTTAATAGGCTTATAACCACAAATCCAAATACTGTAGCACATGGCTCTCAAAGTTAAACATGCTTATGAATGATCTAGAGTGAAGTCCTACCCAAAATTTTTTATTCAGTAGATCTTGAATGGGGACCAATAATAAACACTTCTAATAATTATCCCACATGATGATCACTGTTTGAAATCACTGCCCGCACACAATCCTAATACAAGCAAGAGTTGTTTTATCTCTGAAAAAAAGTACTTTTTCCTCACAAATATTGGGAATAATTTAACTCACCGGTTTTTCTTTTCCACATTGGATATAAGGAAATTTTTTGACAAGTTCATGGTCTAATTTCCAACAATTTCTAGTATAATCTGGCATGTTTCTCTATACTCAATTATCTTTCTCTTCTCAACACTCTGGAAAAAATACTAATAAAAACATTTAAGGGAGATTTTTATCAGTGCTTAAGAGCACTTGTTGTTCATAGGACCTTAGTTCCATTCCCAGCACACATATGGAGGGCTCATTGAATCCTTGGGCACCAGGCACACATCTGGTGCACAGACATACATTCAGGCAAAATACTCATACACATAAAATGATAAAAGAAAGTCTAAAAAAAAAATCGACACCAAAATACTGTATCATGTTTCTGGTTTTCAAAAACACCGTCAGGCTCTCTGTTTAAAAAACAAATCTTCCGGTCCTCAGTATCCTGCCTGCAGCAAGCAGGGTAGGCGCTTTGTTTACAAGCTACCCAACCAGCAAGGAGAGCTGATCTTGGCACCAGGAGAAACATCTCGGGGTGTGATGTGGGAGTGTCATATCAATCTGTTGATTTCATTGGATAAGCAATAAATAAACTGCTTGGTCCCGATTGGTTAGAACATAGGTGGGTGGAGTAAACAGAAGAAAATGCTGAGAGGAAGAGGAAGTGAGGGGAGAAAGCATGCAGCTCTGCTCAGAGCCAGACGTCTCAGAGAGAGACACCATGCTCCTGTCTAGCGGGCAGACGGGATAGCTCTGCTCTCTGAGGCCGAGGGATGAAACCCCGACTCAAGATGATGTAGCCTAGAATCTTCCTGGTAAGCGCACCTCATGGTGCTACTAACATGATTAGAAATGGGTTAGTCCAGGTGCGAGAGTTAGCCTAGAAGAGTCATGATAGAAATGGGCCAAGCAGTACTTAAATGAATACAGTATGTGTGTTGTTATTTCGGGCATAAGCTAGCCACGTGGGAGCGGCTGGGGTGTTGGGGACGCAGCCCTGCCGCTGCTATTACAACAGATGGCTGCCCAACGTGAGGACAACTGAATCCACAGAAAGTCTGAGAAAGCTTGGGAAAGAGTAAAGCATGTTTGTTTTCTTGGTAGCAGCAGATTCTCGGTTCTACTCTGCTTGCTAGAGCTCTCATCTGAGAGAGGCTTCCTGACTCAGCTTCAGCTGCAAAACCCTGCAGCTCATTAAGAGGTCCTGCCACGAAACACTTAAACAGTGTTGACAAAAAGCTGAACCCATGCTTTTCCGTTTTCAGCCGTAGCAGGAAAAAAGCTGCGCCATTTTAAAATGCTGGCTTTCTGGGCTGTCCTGCCAGGGAAAACTCTGACTCTTTTACGCAGACGGTTTGTGCAGTTTGCAAGCACAGGCTGCTGAAGTTCGCTTGCTGGCAGGGACCTAGAAACACTGTAGACTTGTAGCACTGAAGGAGGCTCTGGCCGTACCTCAGCCACAAAGTTGGAATGGCAGAAAGCTAAGGAATGGACTGGATCTAGCTGGCAAAGCCACGGCTTTAATCCTACCCATATTGCTCAGTAATTTAAAGGCTTGTGTGGTCAGAAAAAGAGAGATATACAGTAAAGAGAGATTCAAAGACAAAGAAAATTTCTAAATGGTTTACAGTGTGTTAAACATATATGTAAACTAAAAATTAAAGTTCTTAAAAGTAAAAAAAAATGAAAGAAAAAGAGAAGTTGGTTATGGTAGTACACGCCTTTAATCCCAACACTTGGGAGGCAGAGGGAGATTGACCTCTGTGACTTCAAGGTGTGGTAGCACACGCCTTTAATCCCAGTGCCTAGAAGGCAGAGACAAACAGATCTCTGTGAGTTCGAGGTGTGGTAGCATACACCTTTAATCCCAGTGCCTGGGAGGCAGAAACAGGCGGATCTCTGAGAGTTCAAAGACAGCCTGGTCTACAGAGTTATTCCAGGACAAAGATACAGAGAATATAAAATAAAAGTAAAAATAAATGAAATAGAGGTTAAAATAAAGTGTACAAAGATGGAAAATACACAGAGAATCTTGATACTGTATGCTATTATGCTCTCTTTGAATTGTTTGAATGTTGAGGAAGGAGCAAAAGCTACTAAAAGATATTTGTTTATAAATGCTACTGAACTAATTCAACATAGATATTTTGGAAATGCCTTGACTTTGCAATTTGGATCTAAGGACATGATACTTTGGAAAGGAGTTTCTTGTTTTGTTTTCACAGAGGATGAGACCCTGTTCATTTCTTCTATTCCGATATGGTATGATGAACCACGCCCTCCTGAACGGTTGCTGTGAACATCTTCAGAAAATTGCTTCGCTCAACTGCCAACTGAGATGAAACTAGCACACAGGTTATACCATTAAAGACCTAATTAACGACGCCCCCATTCAGCAGGAAGCAGTTTGGAGAGATAACTGCGCCCATATTCCCAAACATTGTTTATAAATGTTCTTTTACATTTAAAGGGGGATATGATATAGGTATAAATAATTTGCATTGCTAGAGATTTAAGGTCAATTCTGTTAATATGTATATGTATTTCTGATCTTGATTAAGGTATTGAGATTGTATAGTTCACTTAAAAATGTAATGTATATAGGTTGTCAATAGATAATCATAATAGTCAAGTTTGTAGTCATGTTAGTTAAGATTTTCTAGATGTGCATAGATAAATTTTAGATAGACATTCTTCATATCTTTCAAAGATCATAGAATACGGCATTTTAAATGTTTTAATAACTTAGGACTTTTCATGACAATGAGACACTCTGCTCCTGGCAGCACCAATCTGCTTTGAGAGGAAGATGGGCATCGAAGAGGATTCTAATGGAGTTTGATAGCCATTTGGGCAAGAAACTGCTCTTGCCTGAACTATTGCATAAACTGGACATAGAGAACCCGCAGAGAGAGGACTACTGAACTTGCCTAAAGGTGAGATGATCTTTCGGGGTTCCTGATTCATGAAAGAGTCTGCAAGACATTCTTCAGGACAAGCAGATAGTGACTGCCTTTGAAATTTCCTGCTTTGTGGAAATGTCTGCTGAAAACTATGGGCCTGGAGGCCGAAGATGGATGCCCCAACGGTACAGAGGAACTTTGGGTGACTGTCCAGGCAGCGAGAAGTCTCTGTCATTTCTAGAGTTTTGAAAATTGTTCACTTTTTATTTGCTATATTACAGTTAAAGCCTTTCCTTTTTGTTTAAACAGAAAAAGGGGAAGTGATGTGGGAGTGTCATATCAATCTGTTGATTTCATTGGATAAGCAATAAATAAACTGCTTGGTCCCGATTGGTTAGAACATAGGTGGGTGGAGTAAACAGAAGAAAATGCTGAGAGGAAGAGGAAGTGAGGGGAGAAAGCATGCAGCTCTGCTCAGAGCCAGACGTCTCAGAGAGAGACACCATGCTCCTGTCTAGCGGGCAGACGGGATAGCTCTGCTCTCTGAGGCCGAGGGATGAAACCCCGACTCAAGATGATGTAGCCTAGAATCTTCCTGGTAAGCGCACCTCATGGTGCTACTAACATGATTAGAAATGGGTTAGTCCAGGTGCGAGAGTTAGCCTAGAAGAGTCATGATAGAAATGGGCCAAGCAGTACTTAAATGAACACAGTATGTGTGTTGTTATTTCGGGCATAAGCTAGCCACGTGGGAGCGGCTGGGGTGTTGGGGACGCAGCCCTGCCGCTGCTATTACAACAGGGGTGAGTGAGTTTCTAACCAGTGGCCGCAGCCCGGGTCAAAAAATTATTTCCTGCAGTGCCTATACCCCTGCATACTGCCTCTCTCTTCTTACCTCACCCAGCGTGCAGCCAGAAACCTCCCCCAATTCTCTCTCCCTGCCATCTCTGGGATTATATCATCACCAGGCTCAGCCTGTCTGGGCACTGGGGCCGAATCATGAGGGCAGCAGGGCGGGCGCGAATCCTTTTTCCTCAGTAGCCTGTCTGCAGCAAGCAGGGTAGGCGCTTTGTTTACTAAATACCCAACAAGCAAGGAGAGCTGATCTAGGCACCAGGAGAACAATCACTGGGGCACCTAGAGAGCCATCACAGGAGAGTGCCATCACGGGGAAGGTACATCAGGGGGCAAGGAGCCTGATCCTGTAAAAGAAGATCCTTAGGGGAGCATTCAGAGGAAGAAATGGGCAGGCACCAATGCAAGAATTCACCCAACAATCTGAAAAACAACATGAAACCACCAGAACCCAGTGACCCCACAACAGGAAGAAATGAACACCTTAATCAAGAAGAAGTAGAAAAAATGGAATCTATGAAAGTAATTGACATCCTTAAACAACATGTAAAAAATGCCCTTATGGAAATGGATGAGAAGTATAACAGAATGTTTGAAGAATTGAATAAATCAGTGAATGATACCATTATAGAAATGGATGAGAAGTATAACAGAAAGTTTGAAGAATTGAATAAATCAGTGAATGATACCCTAGGAAACCAAGGAAAAACAATCAAACAGATAATGGAAACAGTTCAAGACCTGAAAAATGAAATGGAGACAAGGAAGAAAACACAAACAGAGGGCCGACTGGACATAGAGAATCTAGGTAAATGAATAGAAAATACAGAAACAAGTATAAACAACAGAATACAAGAGATTGAAGAAAGATTCTCAGATGCTGAAGATACCATAGAGAAAATAAACGCACTGATCAAAGAAAACAGCAAATCCAACAAGCTCTCATCACAAAACATTCAGGAAATCTGGAACACAATAAAAAGACCAAACCTAAGAATAATTGGAGTAGAAGAAGAAGAAGAAGTGAAGCTCAAAGGTCCAGAAAATATATTTAATAAAATTATAGAAGAAAACTTTCCCAACCTAAAGAAATATATACCTATGAAGATTCAAGAAGCATACAGAACACAAAATAGGCTGGATCAAAAAAGAACATCCCCTCGCCATATAATAATCAAAACATAAAGCATACAGAATAAAGAAAGAATATTAAGGGCTGCAAAGGAAAAAGGCCAAGTTACTTATAAAGGTAAACATATCAGACTTACACCTGACTACTCTATGGAAACCATGAAAGCGAGAAGTTCCTGGATAGATGTAATGCAGAAGCTAAGAGAAAATGGATGCAAGCCCAGACTACTATACCCAGCCAAACTTTCGTTCACTATAAATGGAGAAAACAAAATTTTCCAGGATAAAAACAAATTTAAACAATATGTAGCCACAAATCCAGCCTTACAGAAAGTATTAGAAGGAAAATCACAAACCAAGGAGCCCAACAATGACCACAATAACTCAAACATCTAGAGTCCCTTCACCAGTGCAACTCAAAGAAGGCAAACAAACTCTATGACTAAAAAATTGACCGGAGTTAACAACCACTGGTCATTAATATCCCTTAATGTCAATGGACTCAACTTACCTATAAAAAGGCACAGGCTAAGAGATTGGATACGTAAACAGGATCCAACATTCTGCTGTTTACAAGAAACACACCTCAACCACAAAGACAGGCACCTACTTAGAGTAAAGGGATGGGAAATGGTTTATCAAGCAAATGGTCCTAAGAAACAATCAGGTGTGGCCATACTAATTTCTAACAAAGTTGCCTTCAAACTTAAATCAATCAGAAGAGATGGAGAGGGACATTTTATACTCATAAGAGGAACAATTCATCAGGATGAAGTCTCAATCCTGAATATCTATGCCCCTAATATAAAAGCACCCACGTACGTAAAAGAAACATTACTAAAACTCAAGGCTGACATCAAACAGCACACACTAATAGTAGGAGACTTCAACACTCCTCTATCACCAATGGACAGGTCAATCAGAGAGAAACCTATCAGAGAAATAAGAGAATTAATGGAGGTAATGAAGCAAATGGACTTAATAGTATTCTATAGATCATTCCACCCAAATAGGAAAGAATATACCTTCTTCTCTGCAGCTCATGGAACCTTCTCGAAAACTGACCACATCCTCGATAACAAAGCAAACTTACACAGTTACAAAAAAATATTCATAACCTCCTGTGTATTATCAGATCACCATGGACTAAAGTTAGAATTCAACAAAAATGCTACCCCCAGAAAGCCTACAAACTCATGGAAACTGAACAGTCAACTATTGACCCACACCTGGATCAAAGAAGAAATAAAGAAAGAAATTAAAGTCTTCCTTAAATTCAATGAAAATAAAGAAACAACCTACTCAAACTTATGAGACACTATGAAAGCAGTCCTAAGGGGAAAGTTCATAGCCCTAAGTGCCCACTAAAGAAAACAGAGAAAGCACACATTGGAGATTTAACAGCCCACCTGAAAGCTCTAGAAAAAAAAGAAGCAGACTCACCTAGGAGGAGTAGAAGACTGGAAATAGTCAAACTGAGGGCAGAAATCAAGAAAATAGAAGCACAGAAAACAATCCAAAGAATCAATGAAACAAAAAGCTGGTTCCTGGAGAAAATCACCAAAATTGATAAACCCCTATCCAAACTAATCAAACGGCAGAGAGAGAATATGCAAATTAATGAGAACAGAAATGAAAAGGGGGACATAACCACAGACATAGAGGAAATTCAGAGAATCATTAGATCTTACTACAAAAGCCTCTATGCCACAAAACTGGAAAATGTAAAAGAAATGGACACTTTTTTAGATAAATACCATATACCAAAGCTAAATCAGGACCAGGTAAACAATCTAAATAGACCTGTGAGTCACGAAGGATTAGAAGCTGTTATCAAAAACCTCCCCACCAAAAAAAGTTTAGGACCAGATGGTTTCAATGTGGAATTCTACCAGAACTTTCAAGAAGACCTAATACCTATACTCCTTAATGTATTTCACAATATAGAAATGGAAGAGTCATTGCCAAATTCCTTTTATGAAGCTACAGTCACTCTGATACCAAAACCAAATAAAGACTCAACCAAGAAAGAGAATTACAGGCCAATCTCACTCATGAACATCAACGCAAAAATCCTCAACAAAATACTGGCAAACCGTATCCAAGAACACATTAGAAAAATTATCCATTATGATCAAGTAGGCTTCATCCCAGAGATGCAAGGCTGGTTCAACATACGAAAATCTATCAATGTAATCCATCATATAAATAAACTGAAAGAAAAAAAACCATATGATCATTTCATTAGATGCTGAAAAAGCTTTTGACAAAATTCAACATCCCTTTAGGATAAAAGTCTTGGAGAGATTAGGGTTACAAGGGTCATACCTCAATATAATAAAAGCTTTTTACAGCAAACCAACAACTAACATCAAACTAAACAGAGAGAAACTCAAAGCCATCCCGCTAAAATCAGGAACACGACAAGGCTGTCCTCTCTCTCCATACCTCTTCAATATAGTGCTTGAAGTTTTAGCAATAGCAATAAGACAACATAAGGGGATCAAGGGGATTCGAATTGGAAAGGAAGAAGTTAAACTTTCGTTATTTGCAGATGATATGATAGTGTACATAAGCGACCCCAAAAACTCCACCAAAGAACTCCTAAAGCTGATAAACACCTTTAGTAATGTGGCCAGATACAAGATCATCTCCAAAAAATCAGTCACCCTCCTATACACAAAGGATATGGAAGCAGAGAGGGAATTAAGAGAAGCATCACCTTTCACGATAGCCACAAACAGCATAAAATATCTCGGGGTAACTCTAACCAAAGAAGTGAAAGATCTATTTGACAATAACTTTAAGGCATTGAAGAAAGAAATTGAAGAGGATACCAGAAAATGGAAGGATCTCCCTTGCTCTTGGATTGGGGGATCAACATAGTAAAAATGGCAATCCTATCAAAGGCAATCTATAGATGCAATGCAATCCCCATCAAGATCCCATCAAAATTCTTCACTGATCTTGAGAGGACAATAATCAACTTTATATGGAAAAACAAAAAATCCAGGATAGCCAAAACAATCTTATACAATAAAGGAACTTCTGGAGGCATTACCATCCCTGACTTCAAACTCTATTACAGAGCTTCAGTAATGAAAACAGTGTGGTATTGGCATAAAAATAGAGAAGTCGACCAATGGAATCGTATAGAAGACCCGGATTTTAACCCACAAACCTATGAACACCTCATTTTCGATAAAGGTGCTAAAAGTATACAATGGAAGAAAGAAAGCATCTTCAACAAATGGTGCTGGCACAACTGGATGTCAACCTGTAGAAGATTGAAAATAGACCCATATCTATCACCATGCACAAAACTCAAGTCCAAGTCGATCAAAGACATCAATATCAATCTGAACACACTGAATCTGATAGCAGAGAAAGTGGGAAGTACCCTACAACAGATGGGCACAGGCGATTGCTTCCTAGATATAACCCCAGCAGCACAGTCATTAAGGGCAACATTGAATAAATGGGACCTACTGAAACTGAGAAGCTACTGTAAAGCAAAGGACACTGTCACTAAGACAAAAAGGCAACCCACTGACTGGGAGAAGATCTTCACCAACCCAGCAACAGACAAAGGCCTGATCTCCAAAATATATAAAGAACTCAAGAAACTAGACTTTAAAAAGCTAATTAACCCAATTAAAAAAATGGGGCACTGATCTGAAGAGAGAATTCTCAACAGAAGACATTCAAATGGCCAAAAGACACTTAAGGTCATGCTCAGCCTCCTTAGTGATGAGGGAAATGCAAATCAAAACAACATTGAGATATCATCTTACACCTGTCAGAATGGCTAAAATCAAAAACACCAATGATAGCCTTTGCTGGAGAAGCTGTGGAGAAAGGGCTACCCTCATCCATTGCTGGTGGGAATGCAAACTTGTACAACCACTTTGGAAAGCAGTGTGTGGGTTTCTCAGGAAATTCTGGATCAACCTACCCATGGACCCAGCAATGCCACTCTTGGAAATATACCCACAAGAGGCCCGATCATATGACAAAACATTTGTTCAACTATGTTCATAGCAGCATTATTTGTAATAGCCAGAACCTGGAAACAACCTAGATGCCCTTCAATGGAAGAATGGATGAAGAAAGTGTGGAATATATACACATTAGAATACTACTCAGCGGTAAAAAAACAATGACTTCGTGAATTTTGCATGCAAATGGATGGAAATAGAAAACACTATTCTGAGTGAGGTAACACAGACCCAAAAAGATGAACATGGGATGTACTCACTCATAATTGGTTTCTAGAGATAAATAAAGAACCTTCTTCTGATGATGGATGGAGATAGAGACAGAGACCCACACTGGAGCACCAGACCAAGCTCCCAATGTTCCAATAAGGAGCAGAAGGTGGGAGAATATGAGCAAAGAAGTCAGGACCACAAGGGGTGCACCCACCCACGGAGACAGTGGGGCTGATCCATTGGTAGCCCACCAAGGCCAGCTGGACTGTGACTGAAAAAGGATGGGATAAAACCGGACTCCTTGAATTTGGCGGACAATGAGGGCTGCTGAGAAGCCAAGGTCAATGGCACCGGGTTTTGATCCTACTTCATTTTCTGGCTTTGTGGGAGCCTAGCCAGTTTGGATGTTTACCTTCCTAGACCAGGATTGAGGGGGTAGGACTTTGAACTCTCCACAGGTCAGGTAACCCTGACTGCTCTTCAGTCTGGATATGGAGGGGGAAGAGGGAGGAGGGGGAGAAGGGGGAGGAGGGGGAGGGAAATGGGAGGCATTGAGGAGGAAGAAATTTCTTTTTTCCAATAAAAAAACTAAAAAAAGGAGGATAGCTTACAAACTTTTGGTTGGATGTCCAATGGTTAAAGCTCTAGTTATAATATTCTTATGGGAGACCTTGAGCTGCTAGGTAAAATTCTTACAAAAACAGTTTCCAATAGAGAGCTTAAAACAGCTGCCTAACAGGTACTCAAGCAGGTAAAGTATAAATCAACAGATAAAGTATACAATAATCAACAAATACAGTATATTAATTATAATTAAGCTATGGCAAGCGTGTATATTAAATGTAAAACTTATTCTACAACAGTTTTATAAAAAATGCTGCTTATGGCTAAATCTTCTCAGTTTTGCTAGTTAAGATATTAAACTCTTAATTTAAACCAGTAGTCTGTCTGATATAAAAGGACAGGATAGAATCTGGAAAATGGTTTAACAAAATATTGACTATGATCAATGTTTCTTATACTAAACAGTAGATTCATTGATAATTTTAAAATTGATTCCTGGACAATTGCCTTTGCTAAATTCAAAGGCCAAAAACAATGGTCTTTTCCCAGATCATTGCTACAATTTATGCACCTGTATTTTGCTAATGTTATAGCAAAAAATCCCTTAAAGGATTTTATGCTAAATTTTACAAATGGCTCTTCCAATGGAGGAACTGCATATATGGCTAATAATAATAAAAATTATGGAGCATAACAAGGTTCCTTCAAAGCAACTCATAAAAGTTGCCAGCAGATCACGATGCAAACGGATCTGGCTTGATGACACCAAGCTGACCTTTGCTAAGGCAAGGTGAAAAAGCCCTCGCAATGCATCATGAAAAAACCCGACCTGTATATATATTTGGGGTCGAGGATGTGTTTGTGCTTTTTTCACAGAAAGAAAATGAAATCTGGACGTGATGTCGAGGCAGCAGACACAGGAGTTCCAGAATTCCAGAGGTGATTGAGTAGAGGTCCTTGGTCCAGTCTTCCCTGCCCCCAAGGAAAGGAGAGCCTGCTGACAAAACCAGCTACACCACTCTGCAGGGAGTCATCCTGCCTCCAGAGTCCAGGGACACCTGGCTGACATAAGTGCCAGGATGAGCTTCATGTAGCTGAATCACTCTCCCCTCACCTAAGTTCCCCCACCTGTCCTGGAACACAAATGCTAAACTGCTTCTGCAGCTTGAACTCTGGTCTGCTTTGGAGCTGAGTTGCAGACTAAACATCTGACTGCTTTAAACTTTGGGACACAGAACTCATTTTAATTAAAATATTAACCTCTCTTCACTTAAGAAGGGGGAAAATTGGGGGTTCCTGTCACTGTTGCTCAGAGACTGGAACTGGTGGTATTTGATAACAACAATGTATGTCATTGTACTCCTACTGAAATCGATCTAATTATATCTGTAACTGCTTATAGATGTTGGGAAAAGTTTGACACATGCTGTAAAGTGTTTGGGTTTAATGCATATGTTAAAAATTTTAGATTTTGATCCCTTTTACACTGCCCTAATTTTTGGCAGGCAGCACACGTAACTTTATGTGGAGTAGGCACTTAGGAAGGAGGACATACCATAGGTCAGACTAAAAGGTGAATACTGGGTTGGGAAAAAGCCCTTTCTTCTTGTCTGGAGATGGAGTTATTGGTGCCAAAATTATATCATTATATCTTTTGTTTGAGGAGCTCCTCACAGTTTTTTCCTTAATGATAGACGCAGGGGCCCAATGAAGGGAGTTAGTGTGGATCCTCGCCTGAATAGCACACCATACAGAGGTTGTAGAAACGGGCTCAACATGGCATGGTACAGGTATGAGGGTGCTCTCCACATGGCCTAAGACAGGGTGCCCTGTGATCTGTTTACTTTAATCCTGCTAGATGCCTTTTATTTGAGGAGCTCCAAGGACGGGCGCCTTATGGCATGATAATCCCCCTACCTAAGACAGGTCCCTGGGAACCCTAGGACAGGTAAGGGGGAAAGTAAAAAGGCCTGGTCCCCACTCGACCTAAGAATCATCAGGCACCCCTCTGTTCCCAGGAGAGGTAAATTGCTTCACCACTCGAGAGGAGGGTCTCTCCTTATCTCAGTCCATTCTCCTTTAGATCTGACACCGTGGTTGACTCTGACTGGTGCTCTCCACGTAATAACTACCTGCCTTTATATAAGAGAAAGGGGGATCTGTTGGGAGCCGTTTCCCCCTAAAAGTCATTACAGGAACCATCACCCTGGGGAGTCTGCAGGGAACCCCACACCCATAATTGTGCTAAGAATAGTTCTATTGCCCCACACCCAATTAAAGCTGTTAATGGAAAAAAAATAAAATAAAAAAAAACAAATCTTCCATAATTGGAAAACAATGTCAGTTATCTGAATTAGTTATTTATTACCTGATGCATCTTTGAGAAAAGCTTAATGAACTTATTTCTAAAATATGTTGTAGAATCAGGTTCATACAAACGTTATTTTTAATGTTCAGAGTCACCACCATGCTGAGGCTTTAGCACTTGTATAAACAATGTTTCCCAAAAATTCTTACCATGCCAATTCAAAACACGCATTATAGGAAAACAAATTACGTTGTCTTAAACTTCCTAGTCCTCCTCCAGTGTCAGGAACTTCAAAAACAGGAGGTTCAATAAAAGTCAAAGGATATAGTGATCTTAAAAAGACTTTCTTTGGCTTTAGAATGTAACTGGTAAAAACACTTTGCTCATTTGTAGCTGATTTTTGTTTTAACAGTAAAATCTATTTCTGATTTTACCACCACCCCCTCCCCCAGAATTAGGAAAAACTCATACATTTTGTCCCCAAACTATCCATTTCAAATTCTTTTTTATCTGGTGCCAGTGTAACTTAAATTCAGTTTTTTTCTTTTTGTTTATTTTTCTTCCTGACAGTCAATATACTATAGTAGTACAACTGCAGACTATTTTCAGACAGACCTGAGTTTGAAAGCAAGTATCTGTGCTTATAAGTTGTTTTTCTTGATTTTTCTTATCTACAGTCTCATAGCTTATACAAAGTGCACCATTGTTTATATGTTCAAAGAAGGAAGCTAGTTTTCACATTGTTTGCATCTGGTATATAGTAATGTCACGATGCATGCTGCTTTTATTCCCATTTGTTTTGTGAAATTCTTCTGAGTCATGAAAGAAGACAAAACATAAATACATTTCAAAGCCCAGCTTAAGTTTCTTATAGCTCAGGAAACTACTCCTGACTTCTTAAGCCCTTGTTGACCTCAATTTTCTTTGGATTTTTGATGTATTAGCCAACTTACAACTTCAGGGATACCTTATTCCACAACAAATTTACTAAGAGTTTCTAATGTACCTTATGCACCTGATACCCTTTAATTCTCATGACAACTCAATATTTGATCACTGGAAGAAGGTACGTAATTTTATATTGTTTGGGTAATTGATTTTGAATTCTAACCTCCATACCAAGCATATAATCTTACTATTTTTGAAACATAGCTCCTAGTCCCTTAAAAGTGTGCACTTACATGTTTTATGATCGTTCTGACATATAGCCATCGACACAACACATGATATCTTGAACATGTTTACCAATTAGCCTCATGCATAACCACCAAATTACAATATTTCTGTTTTTCTTGACTTTAAAATATATAGGTGGCCATAATCTGCATCTCTCACTTAACTTCTAAGTAGTCTCTTACTTTCAATGAAACTCTTGGAAAATAAGCTGACATTGATCTGCAGTGGAGTTGTTAAAGGTAAAACAAAATTTACAATCCAAGTGTAAACAACTAAGCAAACCACTCAAAGGTGAAAGGAAAAGAAAAAAAATAAATGAATTCAAATGTTCATAAAGAAATGTTTATTAACACAAGTGAAAAGAAAATAGATAATAAATTAAAATTTCACACCATAAAACATTGAGAAAATGAATATTCAAAAAGCCTCTTAACACCTAAACTTATTTAAATTAAATATAGGCAAATCAGACATATAGGTGAATAGGTATCCATTGCTAAAATGGAATAAAATAAATAACCATATTCATCTCTATGTTACCTACGAAGAACAACTAAAAAGTATCTTCAGTATGTTGATACACTCTCAGGACCAAAATGTCGAAACAAATTCACTAATTTTGGGTGTGACATATGCCTTAATTGATGGGTAAACTAAGACAAAATGGTTTCTTGAGCTCAATAATTCAAGGACAGGCTGGGAAAAAATAGTAAGAGGAGAGATGAATTAATAGAAGGAAATTTTGGAATTTAACAAATAGAAAAAAATTTACAAATTCTAAAGTAACAGAAGAATCAAAATATCATAAGAAAAAAAAACAAAAATGTTTTAATTTGCCCTTAGAGAGAAAGTTCTATATTAAAGGATATATTAAAATTGATATTATTTTGAAATCTCTGTCCTAAGCTTCTACGTTATGGAAGCATCAATGGAAAAAAAATCTCTTAAGCAAAATCGAGCAATATAGAATGAATAAAACAAAGCATGAAAAAGCAAAAATGATTAAAAATAATAGAAAAAAACAGAACCAAAATTGATCCTTTAAAGACATAAACAAAATTTGCAAGCCTTTAACTTGTCTAGAAAAATATTTATAAAAAAAACACAACTTAATAATAACAAGTTGAAAGAGAATACATTATTACTGATAGAATAGAATTAAGGTATATAAATAAAACAATATTTACAACAGTATAAAAAAGTTTATATGGTTTACATATTTACATAAACCAATCAAAATATATATTTATTACTACATTTTAAGAAATGAATGGACTTAGGAAGAAAGTAAGCAAAATTAACATTCAATAACTATATCACAATGAAAAGTGTAAGTGCCAATGGCTTCTATATGACTCTTAAAGCTTTTTAGAAAAAATAACACTGAAGATTTAGCATTGCTTAAACAACAATGGAGCCAAATTGTTGTATACATTAATTGCAATATTTATCAAAATCATAGCTGCCTTAATTACAGATATTGGCAAAATTATTTTAAAAAATCCAAAAATGCAAAGAGTTTTTGCCCAACAAGAGGAAAAAACTAGAAAATGCATACTTCCATATTTCAAAACTCATTTTAAAATGACAAAAATCAAAACAAAGAGCCTGTAGTATGAAGATATACATATGGATTAATAGAATATATTTTAAAGTTTAGAAATAGAGCTTTGAAGTATGTGGTCAAGAGATTTTCTAGAAGAGTGCCCAACAAAATGTTAGGAAGAAGGAACAGTATTGTCAGCAATCTTGGAGCAACTGGATGGCTGAACAGAAAAACATGAACTTGATAGCCATGATTATCTTCATCTTTTTGTGTATCAACTCAGTGAAGCTATGATCTGTTGGATGAGGCCGCTTATTATTCCTGGCAACAGCTAGCATACACTCAAAATAATCACACAGAAATTGTATTATTTAAATCACTGCTTGGCCCATTAGCTCTTGCTTCTTATTGGCTAACTTACATATTAATTTAACCCATTTCTAGTAATCTGTGTATAGCCAAGTGGCATTGGCTTCCCGGCAAAGTTTTGGCATATCTGACTCTGGCAGCAGCTTCATGGCATCCCCTGATTCCTCCCTTCTTTCTCCCAGCATTCAGTCTAGTCCTCTCCACCTACCTAAGTTTTGCCCTATTAACAAGCCAAGGCAGTTTCTTTATTCATTAATGGTAATCACAGCACAAAGAGGGGACTCCCACATCAAACCCATTTTCTGTTTAAATAAAAAGAAAGGCTTTAACTTCAATATAGTAAAATTACATATAACAAAACAGGTATCAAACAAGAATTACAGTTACAATATTTATATCTATTTTGTATTTTATCATAACCAAGGAAAACTATAACTATAAATACTTCAACTTCATCAAAGACTCCAGAAGGATGTAATATTACTTAAGAAAACAGTAAGTGAATTATAAGCAACTTCCAAAACTCTAGAATTGACAGAGACATCTCACTGCCTGGAAAGTCACCCAAAGTTCAAAGTTCGTTTGTACTATTGGGGCATCCATCTTCAGCCTATAGGCCCATAGTATCCAGCAGACATTTCCATGAAGCAAGAAATTTCAATGGCAGTTATGTCCATATTGGCAGTTTGCCAGTCACATTCTTCTGTATCCTGTCTCTCAGACTCTTTCATGAAGCAGGAACCCCGAAGGATCATCTCACCTTTAAGCAAGTTCAGAAGTCATTTCTCTGCAGGTCCTGCAAGTCCAGATAAGCAGTCCAGGAAATAGCAGTTCTTGTCCAAATGGCTAACAAACTCCATTAGGATCTTTTTTGGTGTCCATCTTCCTCTTGAAGTAATTGGTGCTGCCAGGAGCAGAAGTGTCTTATTGCCATGATAAGGCAAAAACTTTTAAAACATATAAATGCCATATTCTTAAGGTCTCTGAAAGATTTGAAGAATACCTACCAAACTGCAATATATCTCTATACATCTAGAAAATATAACTAACATGACTACAAGCTTGACTATTATAGATGAGTATTTATTAACATATTTCTTAATTATACACTAAATTTTTAAACGAGCTACACAGACACAATACCTTAATCAAGATCAGAAATACATATATGTATAACAAAATTTACCTTATATTTGTATCAATAAACCGAGATCCATACCAATGCAAATTATTCATCTCTATATCTTATCTCCCTTTAAATGTAAACAAACAATATTTGGGAATAGGGTCCAGGGTTCAAGTCCCTGTTTGGGTTCAAGATGATGAATGGAAGTTACAAAAAAAATCCCACAGCAGTTCAAAATTATGAGTAATAAAAGGGTTATTTATTTAAGGGGAAAACTTACAGATCACTTTCCTAGATAATAGTCCTCTATACAAACAAGAACAAAGTCTAGCAGCTAGAACTTGGAGGCAGAAGCAAGAGAGAATGGCTGCACATTTACAGCTGCTTTTACAGTATATGAGACCTCACCCAAGTGGGCTGCTATCTTAAAGGCTATTGGGTGAAGGAGCAGAATGTGCTCCTACAGCAATGGTCCTAGTTATTAAATCTATCTCTGTCTCTGTCTCTCTCTATCTCTCTCTCACTCACACACACAAACACACACACACTCCTACTATATAAGCTTTTAAGATGATCCTTTATCTTTTCAATTGTACATAGTACTATAAAATAAGAAGCTGCAATTATCTCTTCTAGAACATAGACATTATAAAAAGAGTAATTTTTGTTATTGATATTTTCATGAATGTACATAGTTTATTTGTTTATTATCCCCATTCTCTCTTCCTTCTCTCCTCATTCCTCTTTACCACTGGTCAGCACAACCCCCAAATAATCTGATTTTTTCCTTCATATATATATAAATGCTAAATGTTTTATTCATCAGAAGAAATGTGGTCGTCTTGTTTCTTAGTCTGGCTTATTTTGTCTAAAAGAATATCCTCCTTTTTTTCACTTTCCTTCAAAGGAAATCATTTTCTTCCTCATGATGACAAATATTCCTATGATATATACATATCACACTTTGTTTACCTATTCATCTGTTGATGGATACCTTGCTGATTCCATGTATAGCTTACTGTGAATAGTGACTAAATAAATATGGATAGTTTGGTATCTTTAAATTCCTTGGAAACATACTGATGTGGGATTCCCCTCTTTATACTATGATTAATTAAGAAACTGTTTTGGGCCTATGGCAGAGCAGAACAGAGGTAGGTGGGGAAAACTAAACTGAATCCCAGGAGAAAGAAGGCAAAGTCAGTAGCCCTGCCAAAGATAGATGCAAGGAGTGGAACTTTATCCAGTAAGCCACAGCCATAGAGATGGGATAGTTTAGGATATAAAAGTTAGCCAACTCCATCTGTTTGCCAGCAAATCATAATATTGAGTGAGGTAACACAGACACAGAAAGATAATTATCATATTTACTCACTCATGAGTGGATTTTAAATATAAAGAAAAGAAAAACAACCTACAAGTCACAATCCCAGAGATCCTAGACAACACTGAGGACCCTAGGAGAAACTAACATGGGAATTTACATGGGAAGTAGAAAAAGACAAGATCTCCTGAGTAAACTGGGACATGGGGACCATCATAGAGAGATAAACAGGAGGGGAAAGGAAGGGAAGAGAGCAGAAGAAAATGTATAGCTCAATAAAATCAATTAAAAAAGAATTATCCAGAAATACACTTAAGCTACTGACCAAATAGCATGGCAAATAATATAGTACCTGTTGATTATTTCAGGGCCGAGCAGTCTGGAACAAACAAGCAGCCTCCTACTACAACATACCTAAGTGGTATTTCAATATCACATAGAAGTTTCATTTTTAGGTTTTTGAAGACACTTTATACTGATTTTCATAACAGCTAGAATAATTTACTAATTGACATTGTAATCACCAGTACATAAGTGTTCCTTTCTCTCATGCTGTATTTGTTACTTTCCTGTTTCTGAGATAAAGTGCCATGATCAAGAACAACTCATGGAAGAAAAAAAATTGCTTTAGCTTTCAGTTCTGGGGTGAAAGTAAGGAGAGCAAGGAGATGACAGTAGGCAGTTGGAACAGGAAGCTGAAAGATCGTATCTTAAAACTCCAAAATGAACTCTGAACCAGAGAGTTCACAGAGAGTTCAGGAAGGCTATAAACATCAAATCTCATTTTCAATGACATATTTCCTCCAGCAAGGTCATACATCCTAAAGATTTCCATAACTTCCACAAACAGTGTCACCAATGGTGACCAAGTCTACAAATATTTGAGCCTACAGGGGCAAAAATCTCCTTCAAACCACTATATTCATAATAACAGTATTTTTACTTGCTGGTATTTATTCTAAGTGTTTTAAAAAATAGAATGTCAATGTAGTTTTTATTTATGTTTCTTTGCTGGCTAAAAAAATCTTGAACATTTTTCATGTATTTATTGCTTCCACCACTAGGTGGTGAGTAGATGGTATTGTTTGGGGGAAGTAGGCAGAAGGGAAGTGGGCAGTGGCTCTACCTTCATGGGGGCCATTAACACCAATACCCTCTCCTTGTCCTCATGATTTCTCCTCATCTTTGCTCCTCACAGGAATGGAGCCCTACCTTAGACAAAACTATGTGTATAACAACTACTTGAAAAATGCTCATTCTAAAAAATCAATGACTTTCCTTGTACCCATGGGTTACTAAAAACAAGATGAACCTCAAACCTGTGTCATAATTTATATCTGTCTTTCTGCTTTGCATTAGATGATGGTAAGGGACTAGGTCATTGGTTTTATATCTATAAGGGTTGCGTAATTATACTTCATGCCCCTGATTATTGTTCTGTTTAAGCCTAAAGCTCACAACAGTTCTGCAAACCTGGACATGGAGCCCTTGGCCTTCTTTACTTATTCCTCTTCAGACTGTGTCCATGTTGGATAATAATTTCTCCTTTTTGCTTTTTGCCATCACTTATCTTTTTAATCGAACTGTGTAACCAATCAACCAAGCTTGTTGGGGCTGCCGGAGCTCTGGTTTTTATCCTAAAATCTCAGTACACGAGAGTGCTTCTAGATATTAGGCAGGTCACAGGGCTTTAATATTTGAAGACATTTCCATGATCTGACTAAATTTCATACTCACTTGACTCTAAGGGTAAACATTTAGATAATCTGAGTAGACACAACTCGACTAGTTAGAAACTGTAGGAGTAGAGACTTCCACAAAGAAACCTGCAGATAACAGCTTGAGCCTATGCATTTCATCCTTCTTCTTCTCAGAGAACAATCTGACTTAAGAATTTCTGCCTTGTCTAGTCAGCACCTATGATTGTATAAGCAATTCCTTGCAATCTATCTCTTAATTTATACCCACTACTAATTCTGTTCCACAAATTGGATGTTGACTGATTTTAATATGAGTCATGTGAGTACTTTTTAAAAAGTACCATCTTAAGGATAAATTTTGGAATCTATCCTGGACTTTTATGAATTTGATGTACACTAATCTGTTTAGAACTAAGTGCATCAATGACTATTGTGTATGGTGAAGAGGCCATGAAAGCTGAAGACATGATTTGGCAATAGAGGTACTCAAAATATTGCCATTGAAATTTTCTAACCAATCTAAAAGAAGATAAAGTTGTAGAATGTCATCTATTTTATCATTTTATAATTAAGATGTTCAAATATATAAAACTGTAGAATAGAGTGAGATTGACTCCTTACTCCTCAATATGCAAGAAGAAGTGACAAAAGAAAATAACAAGCCCAAGATTTCAAATTTAAATCTGAAGCTTCATGTTGATAACCTATAAGCATTTTTATTTCCTATTTAAAAAAAACACTTATCTATAGTCATAGGGTCAATTTAGTTCAACCAAAATAAATGTCATCTTTTAACTGACTGAATTATAACACATATTAAGTTTCCAATTGCATAAATACTTTTCTTAAAGAAGAGAATTGACTAGAAACACATAGATAATAAAAACTGGAATGGAAACATATCAGCAAATCCAAGTGAACCTGACAATACTAAACATCTCAATTGCCCTGTGTTCTCTCTAGTCAAAACAGGCCTCTGAACTCTGCCTAGAGATTTTACTGTCCCTTTGTCTATTAACTTGTAACAGCATCCTTTATGATAGTTGCCTCTGATTCTCTTCAAGACTTGCTGCCATAAGCCCTTGTGCTTCTAAACCAAGAACACCATTACAGCCTTAGTATGTGTCAACAAATAAGACACAATGTATAAATCACAAATCTTCTAGATCTGTGAAATTTCTGACAGATAGTACAGAATAGGCTGAAATAACCCTATAAAGATGGCAGATAGGGTCCTCTTTAGAAGACAGTATATACACATCTGGGTGAACTACTCTGGCTTTGCTATTTTTAAAATGTTGTTGGTCCCCTAACATCTACATGTTAGAACCTCCTCACCAATGTAATGAGGGATTTGGTGGGGGAAGTGGCTAAGAGAAACCTTTATAAATGGAACTGGTGACTTTGTAAAATGGTTCTCAGAGACATGCCATGCTCCCTCCCCCAAGTAAAGATGTATGAAGACTCTACCAAGTATGTGCTAGAATAACAGGCAGTGAACACTATATGTCAAAGTACCTTGATATTTTACTTCTTAATTTATAACTACAAGCTGTTCAGCTTATAGTGTTTTTTGTTTTATAGAACCTCAAACTAAGAAAATATATATATTAAATGATCCACAAACTACGAATTTTCTTTTGACATTCATGTCACAGCCCTGCAGCAAGTCAAGGTTGCAATGCTGCAGAAATATTTGTGGTATTGACAGGTGACAATACTATATATAAGGAGATTTTTTAAGCCCCTTACAGGCAAATCACAATGCAAATTATAATTTTGGGGGAGAAACTGTCAATATCTTCATGTAAATGCTGCTATTTGAGATATACTTTTGAGTTATGCATAGGCCTTTGTAGACACTCAACCCTCTAGTTTTGCTGGCCATCTTAAACTAGGTATCCTGGATGTTTGAAGCCATAAATTTGTAAATCAAAGGACACAGCCATGACTATTATGCATTTAAGTGCCCGTTGACCAAAAACATAAATTCTGGTATATTTGCAAACGGTTCTATGTGGTATGGAAACACAAAGAAAGGTGGACAATGACAACATTATAGCACCTTCCTGAGACCTCTTGGAAGACTATAACAAATCTAATCCTCTCAGTGGGAAGAACATTTATTAGTGACCTTAACTATCCTTTTGGCTCAAAAGTTAAAGTCCAAGGAAACATGATAATATACCAGTTCTTGTACCACAGCTGACGAAAGTTTAGACAGATGTTAAGTGATTCAGAAAGTGCACTGTGCTGAGAAGGTTTGATGAACAAATATCTGGCTAGAGTACATTAGATAATGTAAATATAATTGTAAAATGGCTACATAAGTCCAGGAAACCTGTCCTTCTTGATTAAGAAATGAAAGTGAAAGTCTTGGGCTGACGATTCATACCCATTAGAATGATTAAAATTAAAAATCAGAAATGAAATATTAGAGGACTTAAATAGCAGTTAGAGTCTTCATGTGTTTCTGGTTAGATCATGAATGTAGTGCGGCTTTGTTAAACAGATTGAAAGTGCCTCAGGGTTTTACATATAAAATTACCATATGACCCAAGCATTCTGTCTTTATGCATTACAACTGAGGGAAATTAAAACATTAGTAATGACAAAAATTCATACAAATATGTTAATATCAAGATCACTCATAAGAGTAAAACCATGAATAAATGACAAACCCATCAATAGAACTAGATGAATAAAATATGATGTCATGATGGGGAAAAAACAAAGTGCCATATAAAAAAACTATACAAAAGATCAGATAAAACATACTGTATGAGCAAAAGACTGGCTTGATATTTTAATACTAAACATTGTAATCAATACCATTAATATGTTGAGCGAGGAAAATCACAGGAACATACAAACTAATGAAGAAAAGTTAAAACCTCTCAAAAACTAGAAATATTCAGAAACCACTCAACAAAATCAACAACAAATAGTGTTATCATTCAAAAATGATACTGGAAGTTCTAGCCACCATAATAAGACAAAGAAAAGAAGAAATAAAAGGCAAATTTAAAGGCCAAAAAGACACGTTATCTATTTTAAAACAATGATTATCATGTATAAAAATGAATGAATCCACAAAAAAATCTCATAGACATAAGAATAATACATTTTTAACAGCTGAAAAAAATGTATTCATAGTTGGGGATAAATTAACAAAATATATACAGGAACTATGTATTGAGAGTCACAAAATGTTGATAACGATTGCAGGCTTATATTAAAAATGTAATGTGTTATTGACTGGTAGATTATAAAGACTATAGGGTATCCAATCTCAAGTGGCCATCCCTAACCATTTGTATTTACAACCAATACAATATATTTATATCTATATATGTTATGAAAATGATATAAATGTATGAACCATATATTGTATAAAATATACATATTACATGTAACGATAACAATTATAGAAGAGATTTTGTTCTGAGAGTTTAGAGTGGTGAATTTGGAGATGGGGAAGGGAGAGGAGGCTGATGCAAACACAATATACTCGTGTATGAGATTCTCAAAAACATTAGAAATTATATTTAAACATTTAAACGAGTTCTTGTTTGATTTTGTCAACTTGACACAAATTACATTCATCCAAGAAGAGGGAACCTCAATTGAGAAAGCGTTTTCATTAGATTGGCATGTAGGCAAGTCTTTGAGGCATTTTCTTGATTAATGATTGATGAGAGAATGTCTAGCGACTTTAGGTGGTGTCACCCTTGTGCAAGTGGTCCTGGGTTATTTAGCAAAGCAAACCGAGCAAGCCATGAGTAGAAGGCAGTAAGCAGCGTTCCTCCATGGCCTCTGTCCCAATTTCCGACTCCAGATTTTTGACCCTAGTTCCTGTCCTTATTTTCTTCAGTTCAGAAGTTTGACCTGAGAGTTCTAAGACAAAATTAACACTTTTCTTCCCAACTTGTTTTGATTAGTGTTTTATCAGAACAGAGAATCAAGCTACAACTCTTCTCCGTACTGGTATATAGTTTAACAGTATTGCCAAATCCCAGGAGATATTTTTGTAGGATATGGAGTTCCTTATTTAAAAAGTTGCATCATAAAGCAAAGAAACTAAAACAACTAGGTAATTATGAAAGGCAAAAGTGAGAACAGTCACTGTGTATGACTTTGTGGCTTCCTTTTCATTTAAAATTTGAGAAAGATTTTCAGTAAGTAAATCAGGCTGGCTTTGAACTTATTCTATAATCTGGGTAGACCTTGAACTCATAGTCTTTTGCCTCAACCTGCCAAAAAGCTGTGATTATAAGCTTGCTCCACTGTACCCAGTTGAGATTTCCACTGAAATCAAGACAGCATGGTATAGTTGGAAGATCTTTAAAAATGGATTAAGTAAACTAAAATGAAAAGAATAGGTCAACAAAAATATTCAAAATTCCCTGTTTTTTACAGAAAAGAAAAATTTAATGAAAAAATATAGCCTTTCAATCAATGATATTTTAACAACTACATATCTGTAGAAGATACTTATTCTATTGTTAAAAACTATGTTAAAATAAACACAAAATTCCTCATACTTCAACTTCTAAATATAATTGTATAAAGTACATGGGGGGGCACTTCAAAATATGTTGATTAATTGCTCAAAGATACGACACAAGAATGATAATATAAGAAGAAACATGAAATAACTAAATTTGACTTCATGAAATTTGAAAACTCCGTTCTATTAAAGAGTAGGTTAAGAAGATGTAATGGTACAAGTTTGAAGAAAATGCTTCAGAGCTTCAAATCTAAGTGATTTGTATTCATTGTACATATTAAAGAAAGGTCTTAAACAATAAGAAAACAATGTAACTAGAAAATTATGAAAGAAAATGAAAAGGAATTTTTCCAAAATGGAGCTGTGAAACACACATATATTTACACACATGAGGGACAGACAGACAGACTGACAGAAAGATTGCTATTATTAGAGAAATATAACTTAAACTATAATGAATTAGAATAGTACTTAATAGTATGTATAAAACAAAAAAATATTTGTAACAGCAAATGCTAACAGTCAGACCAAGTGTATCTCTCACAGATTAATTTTCTTAAGAAAAATGTACAACTGCCTTGTAAAGATGTTTAACAGATTTTAGCCAAAATAACAATACATGTACTATAAAGCCTAGAGATTCTACTTCTAAGTAGGCCAAAGAAAAATAAAACCATATCCATAAGAAACTTGTAAATAAATGGTCACTGCCATTTAGCTGTAATATTCTCCCCCTAAAAAAGAATGGAAAGATTCAAATACTTTAGTGAATTAATAAGTAATTATATAAACAAGCCTTATTATATCCCCATGCTGGTACTATATTTAGCAATAAAAACTTAACCAAGTATTGATACAGGGAACAAAATATATGTGCCAGAGAAACTAGATAAGTGAAAATGGTCCATATATAAAGACTATATATTATTTCATTCTATTTATATGGTGTACTCAAAACAAAGCATATGAAAAGTTATCAAAGTTCTATAGACTAGGGTGGGTTCTGATTTAATGGTATAGCACAAGAGAACGTGTGTGATGATGAAGGATTTCCAAATTGATTGTGATATTGTTTGAACAAATGTATGTATGTGATAAAATACACACACATGAATACTTGCCAAAACTGATGAAATATAAATAATCTTTGCAGTCTAGTTCAATGTATTATATCACTTTTAACTTCCTGCTTTTGATAATGTACTATAGTTCCTTAAGATCTTATCACTGGGGAAGTTTGATAACATGTACACAAGGAATCTGTACTATTTTTTCAGTTTCTTGTAAAACAAAAATATATTTACTAATAAAAACGTTGTTTTTAAATTTCTTACTGAAATGCTTTAAGGCTCAACTGGCTGGAAACTAATAAAAGAGGGTTTATCTCAGACGTTTCCTTCATAATGTATTTGTAGGAAATCATTGCATCTCCACCCATGCTCTTGATTTTAATGAGTGTGATCCAAACTTAAGAAATGGCTTTCTGATTTGTTTTTGTTTGTTGCAAATATCACTGTAGCTAGAAAAGCTCAATTGCAAAAACTTCAGATGCATCTCAGGAAAATCACTGGTAATCTGACAGCTGAGTCTCCCATCAGAACCAGTGAGAACTTCTGGACATTTTAGGTTAAGTAAAGCCCAACCCTGTGTTCTCTGACCTGTCCACAGAAATGCCTTAGCATCCCTCAGTGCAAAGTCAGCACACAGAACTCATCCGGAAAAGGAATGTGTGCACACTGCTGGAATGTAAATCAATAAGTCACTTTTGAAAACAGTTTCCTCAAAAAGCTCAAAATAAAAGTGACTTCAATCTTGAGTATATATTCAAATGACTGAGATCAGTATGATACAAAAAGATATCAACACTTTTTTGTTGTTGTTGTTGTTTTTTCGAGACAGGATTTCTCTGTAGCTCTGGTCCCTGTCCCGGAACTAGCTCTTGTAGACCAGGCTGGCCTCGAACTCCCAGAGATCTGCCTGCCTCTGCTTCCTGAGTGCTGGGATTAAAGGCATGCGCCACCACCGCCAGGCAAAGATATCAACACTTTGATGCTAATACGTGATTATTCACAAATAGTCAAGATATGAAAGCAGGCAGGCTATAAATAGATGAATGAATAAAATGTGGCATATATACACAAGGAATTACTGTATAACATTGAAAAGTATGTTACATGCAACAAAGTGGGTATAACTGAAAGAAAATATAAGAAAAATACACTAGGTTAAGAAAATGCTATATAATCTCACTTAATATGAAATTTAAGAATATATTTCATAGAAAAAGAAAATATAAATATGTCTGTCAGAGATTAGAGGGAGGATAGAAAAAGGAAAAATGGTAATTAAAGTATACCACGTTACCTAGGCATGGTTATGCACACTTTTAATCCCAGTACTCAGGATATAGTGGCAGAGAGATCTCAGAGTTCAAAGCCAGCCTGTTCTATAGTGCAAGTTCCAAGACAACAAAAACTACACAGAGAAATCCTGCCTTGAAATGCAAAACACAGGTATAAAGTTAAATAAGAAGGAATGCCATAATAATGAATTCGTTACATGACAATCATAGTTAAACAACAAATGTATATGACAAGCTTTCTAGAAGAACACATCTTTAACATTTTACAGCAGAAAGCTGTCTGTGATTGAAAGATTATACTGTAGCTCATAAACATACTCTACTATATGCTGATCAAAAAGTTTTATAAGGAAAAATTATTGAAAAGAAAAGGAAATTATCAAAGTAAATATCTGTAATAAAGTTGAAGATGCAAAATTAAAATTTCCAAACACACACACAAAAACAAAATTTGACTCAAGGATTGACTCTTCACTTTCATGGCTACATTCTGAGGTTATCTACGTATAGTGCATATGTATTTTAACTACACTCTTGGTTAATGAGTAGGCAGGATGTATAAATCAGAAACCTTCTCTTTATACTATGCTCTAATCTCTCCCCTTATGTCTCCCTTACCTCCTTTAAGATTAGTTGGTCTATTTCGAAGTGTTGACCTTCCTGGTTTGTGAAAAATCTCCCAACTGACTGATAAATTCAGCCTATACACTCATTAGCTAATTTTTCAAAAGCTTAACCTTTCACCAAGATTTCAATCACTGGTGTTTCAAGAACGGAGAACTTTAAGAGACCATAAATAACCCCTGGATTAGATTATTCATAGTGACATTTCTGGTTAGAGGCAGAGAAAAACACTTGGTGGACAAAGAGAAATATCCAGTCAGGGGGTTGGTTTTTTCTCTTTCCCAGCCTCAGAATTATGTACCTAGGCAGCTGCCAATTTTTAAGGCTAACTCTGATGGTATATTATAATTTTATACCACTAGAACTTTCAGACAAGTATTATTTTTCCAGTCTTGAGCAATAAGTTTGACCAAGTGGAAATGTCTCATGCTTTAGTGAATAATTTCTTTCTCAGCCTTCTAGGACACACACATTCACAGCTGCATAAAGCAAGCAATTAGCACAGAGTCAGCCAACAGAAACCTCTCCCTTCCCCTAGGGTTCTACAATTCAGCAAACGTCTAGTCCCTACTAAGCTCCAATTTTGTGTAAAACTCTGCTGCTAAGAACACAGAGAAGATTAATTTCCTTCTTCCCCCTCTAGTCTCAGAAGCTGGTTGAATAACTAATCTTTCTTCCCATTAAACTTCCTGGGTGTAGTGGGGGAAGGGGAAACTGGCTGGTAGGGAAAACTCCACCCAGAAGCTTTTAAGTCTACTGAGAACATCTTTTGTCATAATTTCACCAAAACTGTATCCAAGGAGGGTCTGTCCAGGGAGTACTGCTGATTTCAGCCCTTCTGGAGGTTCCCAGAGCACTGCAGCTGCTTGGCCTGCCTGAATTTCATATACTGGCCCGAGTATCAGTCACTTTGGAACAACTTTGCTATAGGAAAAAAGCCCCACCCATACTTGTGGTTAGAGAGATTAGGCAGAGCTCTCTCAATAGCAGACAGTATGGTGCCTCTTGGCAACCATAATATACACATAGAGCTATCCTGTGAGTCATACTCATGCAGCCCACAGCTGTTAGTTTCATTTTGTTACTGAAAAAAAATTAGAAGTACAATAAAGAATTTATCCTAAATTTTTACGAAGAAAAAAAAACCTTCATTTAGGGATTTGTTTTTTAAAAGGGATAGTTTACTAATTTACAGTTTTTAACATTTCATTCTTGGAAATTAAATATGTACAAATTATACTGATTTTCTTACCTCAGGAGAAGGAAGGTGTTGGTGTAAATAAGTTTCATTTATATTGTCCTAATAAACAGGTTTTACTTATATTTTACCGCAGCTTACAGTCTCATCTAGAGTCATAAGTAATTTTACATATTGTAGATAATTTTACAGAGCAAAGAATCAAATTTCACGTGTGAAATTAGCAGACTTTAAAAAGAACATGTTTTAAAAAAAAGTCTCAGAAGAAATTCTTTCTAAAAAAGACAGCAAAATTCTTGGAACGTCTTCTGAAAATGCTTCCCATGTTCTCAAATTAAAAATACATCCAAAGAAATGTTCATCGTAAGCTGAGAATCAGCCCCATTGTGATTCGACAGCTATGCTAGTTTCTAGGGCTTGACGAAAATCCTTTTGTGCTATTTGAAGCCATTGCATCCCACCGGAAAATGCATGCATGGAAAATGTCCCAATCTGAGAAAACATGTCAAGTTTCAACTTATGAAAAGATTAAGGCACTTAGATGCATTTACTATTTGAATGCTGCTTTAATTTGGTTGACACAAACCATGAGTTTAAAATTGTAAGTTTATTTTCTCCCCTTGGCTCACACTAACAAAAACGCATTTAATGAACCACAATCTCAATTTTAACATAGAATTGTTAGGAGCAATGTTTAACACAAGTCTGGACCCCTGGCTTTTGTCAGTGGCATGTTAAATTGTAGAGAAAGGAGCTTTCTATCCAGACAGCCACATTTCCTCTCAGAAAGCATGCAGCAGATTCAGCGAACATTTTAACCACTTAAACTTATAAATAGATATTACCTCACTGAAGTCTCCATTCTTCATAACAATATATCCCCCCAAAGGTAAGATATTAGCAGACTCAGAATTAAGTTCTCAATGGAAGCAGCAGAAATTCACACTGTCGTTTTCAATTCACAGAGGCTTTTTAGTTCTATTTTTGAATGTATGAAGAGAAAGCCAAGAACCTTACCCTTTCTACCCAGATATCCTGTAGTGAACTGCAGGCTTGTACAGCTAGAAGAGGAAGTAACGTAGTGTATTCAGCCAAACAGGAAAAAAAACAAAATCGTTTACCTCTAATAGGAGGTAGGACTGTTCGTCAGCATCACTCAGTTGTTTGGGAAAGCATTCGCCTCAGAGAATATTGTGGGCAAAGTAAATTCAAATTTTGGCTTTGATAAATTCAGAGTTTCCATGATTTGTACACTTCTTCAATAAGGAACAGAGTATCTGACTTTCCTTTGCCACGTATTACCATAGTTTTCTCAGTCTATTCCGAACATTTAAAGTGTGTGCTGTGCAAAAGCCCAGCTTGACTGTTAGAATTTTATTTTACCATTGAAAAATCAATGGCTATGTAACTAAAATCCTAATCACCTTTTTACAGAAAGCAGCTAAGTATCAACTTATATATTGATCCCCCCATTCTCTTAACATTATATTTTATTCCTTACCATAGTTTCTTTCTGCAGCAATCTTCTGGCATCTACTTCTTAGGGAAATCCATTTCCAATACTCGGAAGGCTACTAGGTAGCTAGCTGCTCCACAGTCTGCTAAAACTATAGAAGATACTATGCTTCCAGATATCATTACATCCCATGACTACAATGGCTAATGTTTCCATCTAAAGACATAAAAAGTCATGTGCCTTTGCTATGGTACTTTTACAGAGAATGTGTCAAGCATGCACTGAGCTTCCTGCTTTGCACACGCCCATCTTATTCTATCATCATCTTTCTCCTTCCTTTTTTTCTCCTTTTTCTGTGTGTATGCATGCATATGTCTGAGTCACATACGACTTTCAAGCTAGTTATATGAGGTCAGTTGTTCCAAATTAGATTGTAGCTATGTTTTGCCATATTGTCTGTTTTAAAAATGAAAGAATGGTAATAGTTAGAACTTTTTTGAGAGTTGTGTTAGGTCGCCCAAATGGAATGATTTGAGATCATCAAAAAGACTGTGTTCAGATAAAAAAAAAGTGTCATTTGTGGTCTTCCTTTGGCTTAAGAATTGCATCTTCATATACTTATCTTTAACAATACTATTTTTAACATATTAAGTTCTTAATATCATATCATAAAGGCATTATTAGGATAGCTTTAAGCATGGCTGGAGAAAGACTGAAATGCCTAAAAAGTATCACAGTGTTTCAAAATGGAGTTATAAGGATCTCAAATACAAGCTTCCAGGATTTCTAGGCCCCATTGGAAGGGTTAACTAGTAGTCTTGTACAAACTTTCATCTAAAAACATTAAGTAAAATCAAAGGCAAAGTTTTGAAACTGAAAGTTTCTCCCCTGTGATTTTAATTTTACTATTTTTTATTTTCGGTATCTAAGATGCTTATGGAGCTCTCTGAAAACTTCTTTTATTCTTTTTTTACATATAGTAGTTTTCTATCTTCTTATATTATAGAAGAGAAAAACAAGTGAGCATAATATTCCTATGAGGCATGTTGCCTCAAAAAAAAAAAAGAAAGAAAAGAAAACGAAGAAATTACCCTTAAGTAATGCTAACAAAACCAGCATTACTGCTTGGATGTCCTGAATTCTTTCTCATTGCTGTAATAAAAGCCCCCAACAAAAGCAACTTAAGGATGAAAGGTTTTGTTTATTTTTCTCCTTGCTTACAGTTCAGTGTCCAATATCTCAAGGTAAGGAAATCAAAGGAACATAAGCTAGAAATAACTTTATTTTTATATCCATAATCAGGAACAGAGAGCAATGGATGTGTGTCTGCTCTACACCTTTTCACCACCTTAAGCAAATTAGACTACTATCCTTTAATTCAAATGTACTCAAGGTCTCAGGAGATGGGCAGAATGTATTCATATTCCTGACAAAAATACCAACCAAATGACACTTAACCCAGTTCTTGATGGGTCCTTGCTCCCACTTAAAACCTTGGATCCAGGCCTACACATATGCATCTCTTAGCATGTTTTTCTTTTAAACTCCAACAGAGTGGTCCATTAAGCATTACCTACAACAGTCAGTGGTCTTACTAACCAAAAATTCCAATTTCCTTCATGTCCCAGTCACAAACCAATTACAAATACTCAAGAACTACGTGGTCATTGTTGTCGTCCATGGGCTTTAAGAGCTCAGTGTAACTATTGATTGCTTGTCTCCACAGGCAGTATACATAGCACCTTTGGATTCTGTGAGACATGAGCTACAGTAATTGGAGAGGAGGCTCCCAAGTCAGTTCAAACTCAAAAACTTTAAATTTTGGTATCCAAAACTTGTGGTGTCTTCATCAGCATGGTCTTACCTTCAAGTTCTAGGAGACAACTATGAGCAATCAATGGTAATGGATTCTGTTCTTTGTGATTGTCTCTTGGACTTCATTGGACATCCCAACAATCTGGGAGGTTTCCAATGGCTGGCACTGTGGTTTCTATTAGGTCGTTTCTTGGAATGAACATCATCACCCCAAGTGTTTAACTTCACGTAAACAGTGTATGTGTTGTAGGAATTATAAATAAACAAAAAATGCTTACCTATGTTTTTTCAAACATCCTTACTTAGTATCATTTATCTCTTCTTCTGCCCTCTCTCACTGTACTATGTATCACCTCTTCTCAGTCAATGCTTTTCCATTTTGATGTTATCCTTCATAACACCTACTATCATCTTTTCTAGGGATCCTCTCCCCACTCCATCATGATCCTCTTTTACATTCTTGGTTCCTAGGGTTACTCAAGGTAATATATTCACACCTAAAATGTTGGAACTAGGGTTCATAAATAGGAGAGACCATATGTTGTCTTTTGAGTATGGTTACGTCACTCAGTATATTTGTTCCTTGTTTCATTAATTTACCTATAAATTTCATGATTTCAATTTTCTTTGAGATAAATAGAATCTCTTTATGCAGGAAAAAGGGACACACTCATTTGTGGGATTGAAAATTCTGTAGCCAGATAGCAAATTTAAGCAAACTAAATGTTCTTCAAACTGATGAGCAGTTAATATAAATTTTATTGGAATATATAATTCAACATACTGATAGATTTCATAAGTGTATTTTCACATAAGAATATTATGTACTTCAATCATATCTTTACCACCCTCTTCCCTTCCAGTCTTTGTTCTACCTATATCCATATCTATATATCTCTATATGTATACACACACACACACACATATATGTATGTATGTACGTGAGATCCAAGGAGGAAACTGGAAAATAATTCCATTAATAGTTTCTTAAAATAAATAAAAAAACTCAGAGTATGTTTAACAGTTAAAAAACCAACCATCTATAATGAAAAATTATATTAGTTCTTTGCAAAATTCAATGTATTGATTATATTTACCCTCCTTCAACTCCAGATTGATTGTTCTTCCCTATATATGTAACTTTCTTTACTCTTCTTTTAAAAAAATCCACAAAGTCCAATTTGTGCTATTCATATATGCTTAGATGTATGGCCTTCTATTGGAGCATAGTCCATTTACCAAGAGATACACTTATTTTGGAGACCGGATCACACTATGTGACTGGGAACTCACTATGTAGACCACCTGGCCTTGAACTCACAGAGGTCTGCCTGAATCTTCCTCTCAAATGCTAAGATTAAAAGTGTGCATCAGCATACCTAGCTAGGAGATGCACTCTTGAAAGAAACTGTCTAACACTATCCTGGTAGCTATCAATTACTAATAGCTCCTCAGCTTGGGAAGAGAGTCTATGTCCAATATTCCGCTCTGTACTGTGGTTTTATATGGCTTGAGTTTGCATAAGTCTTATGTGTGCTGTCATAGCTTATGTTCATATGTGTAACTGCCCTGATTATGCACAAAATACTATTTCTTTGTAGTTTTCTATCATCTCTGGGTATTACAGTCTAATTGCTCCCTCTTCCACAATGAGCCCTGAGACTTGGGAGGTTAGGGTGTGATATATATGTTCCATTTAAGACTGAGCATCCATAGTCTCTAATTCTATTCACCTTGATCATTTGTGGGTCTCTGTGTTTACTTCCAACACCTGCAAAGATAAGCTTCTCTGGTGAAAGTTGAAAGATATACCAATAAGTCATTAAGAGTTTATTTAGAAGAATAGTTATAGAGGTTTTCTCCTAGGGTCTGAAATATTTTGTCTAGTCACAGTTTTCTGGCTTCAATATTCTTACTAGACATAGGCTTTATACTGTAGAGTAGATCTTTTATACAATCAGAAAGTGTTTGGATGCTCCCAGAATAGTCATAGCACTATTGCCCCAGTGGGCATGCCTTGCCAGGTCTTTCATTATTGTAGCATTCCAAGTTCACAGCTAGGTGGGTTAATGATTAGCTTTGTCCTTTGGTAGCCTACATAGCACCTATCAACACTACATATGTTTTCCATTATCCAGGTCAGTACCAGATCTGTTTATCTATATTTTATTATTCAAGTATGTGGTATCTTGATCAATAGAACCTTACCATCAAGGTCTAGAGGGTAACCAACAGCATTGGCAGTAGTCTGTAGTGTTTGTAATTCTATAAGACGTCAGTGGCAGGTACACCAAAAGGGGGTTCCTCATTCCTGACACTAGCCTTTTCATATTTTAGATTGTAGGGTCTAGTTGGGACATTGTTGCCCTCTTATAGGATAACTGCATTTATATGAGTGTATTATATAATTTAGGAAGATACTACAGTAGTAAGCTTCTACATGACTCTTTCAAAAGGTCATTAGTATTATTTATTCCTCCCAGTATTCCTACTTCTATCCTGCTCTCCCATCCTCAACATATATTTTCTTCTATTTTCCTGTTTTATTATTCCCCTTAACCCTTTAAGTCACTGCAGTCTATCTCTCCATTCTGGAAAAGTTCTCCTATGGCTCTTGAGTAATTTTTGATCGCTAGGCAGATTCCAAATTAATCACACATATCTAGAGACTCAAAACTAATTTTCACAAAGGAAAATTGAGAGGCTAAAGTTGCAATTCAGGTTCCGTCCCTACATAAGGAGCTATAAACAATCAATGACTTCTGAAAAAGAGAAAATCAGTCTTCCTCAGGAATGAGACATTGCTTAGTTATCTAGGCTCACATGGGTCAGACCTGAAAGCATACACATAACTTGCTAAATGGGCTTAATTTGTACACACACACACAAGCACACACGCACATACACACATTTGTATATGAAGAGGTCTTGAAATTAAGAGGGAGTAGTTATGGTATGGGAGAAGTTTGAGGAGGAAGAGACAAACCAACAATCTAAGTATAATATTCATGTATGAAAATGTCAAAATATTTTAATTTAAAATATAATTTTATAAACATATTATTTTTATTTATTAATGTTTTTATTGTTTTTCTCTGTTCCCTTCCCTTTCTTCCCATTCCCTTCTACCTTCTCCAGTGATCCCCACACTACTAATTTACTCAGAAGGTCTTGTCTTTTTCTACTTTCCATGTAGATTAGATCCATATATGAGTATCTTAGGATCTTCTTTGTTGTTTAGGTTCTCTGGGATTGTGAATTGTAGGCTGGCTATTCATCACTTTATATCCAAAAGCCACTTGAATGAGTACATATTATATTTGTCTTTCTGGATCTGGGTTACCTCACTCAATATGATGTTTTCTATATTTGTTCATTTGACTGCAAATTCGAGATTTCGTTATTTTTCTCTGATGTGTAGTATTTCATTGTGTAAATGTAACACATCTTCTTTATCTATTCTTCTGTCAAGGGGCAATTAGGTTGTTTCCAGGTATGGTCTATGACAAATAATTCTGCTACGAACATAGTTGAGCACATGTCTTTTTGGTATCATTGAGCATCCTTTGGGTATATACCCAATAGCAGTATCTATGGAATTTGAGGTAGATTGATTTCTAGTTTTCCGAGAAAGCACTATACTGATTTCTCACCAACAATAAGGGAGTGTTTGCTTTTCTCCACATCCTCTCCAGAATGAGCTGTCATCAGTGTTTTTTATCTTAGCCATTCTGACAGGTATAAGCTGGAATCTCAGAGTTGAATTTTGTGCATGGTGATAGAAAAAAATCTATTTGCATTCTTCTACATGTTAATATCCAGTTATGTCAACACCATTTGTTAAATATGTTTTCTTTTTTATATTTTATATTTTTAGCTTCTTTGTCAAAAATTAGGTGTTCATAGCTGTGTGGATTGATATATGAGTGTTCGATTCAATTCCATTGGTCCTCCTGTCTGTTTTTATGCCAATACCAGGCTGTTTTCAGTACTGTAGCTCTATAGTAGAGTTTGTAGTGAGGGATTGTGATGCCTCCAGAAGTTCTTTTGTTGTACAGGATTATTTTGGCTATTCTTGGTTTTGTTTTTCCATATTAAATTGTATATTGTCCTTTCAAGGTCTATGAAAAATTTTACTGGAATTTTAATGGGCATTGCATTGAATCTGTAGATGACTTTTAGTAAGATTGCCATTTTTACCATGTCAATGCTATCTATCCAAGAGCATGAGAGATCTTTTCATTTTCTAGTGTCTTCTTCAATTTCTTTCTTTAAAGTTTTAAAGTTCTTGTCGTACAGTTCTTTCACTTGTTTAGTTAGCATTACTGAACCTCATAAAACAGAAAGCGGGAAGTACACTTGAACGCATTGACATGGGAGACCACTTTCTAAATATAACCTAAGTAACACAGACACTGAGAACAATAATTAATAAAACTTCCTGAAACTGAGATGCTTCTGTAAAGCAAAGGACATGGTCAACAAGACAAGATAGTAGTCTACAGATAGGAAAAAGATCTTTACAAACCCCACTTCAGAAAGAGGACTGATCTCCAAAGTATACAAAGAACTCAAGAAACTTGACATCAAAAGAACAAATAATGCAATAAAAAATGGGATATAAACCTAAACAGAAAACTCTCAACAGACGAATCTCAAAGGGCTAAAACATACTTAAGGAAATGTTCAACATTTTTAGCCTTCAGAGAAATGCAAATCAGAACAACTCTGAGATTCCATATTACACCTGTCAGAATGATTGAAATAAAAAACACAAATGACAACTTATGCTGGAGAGGAGGTGGGATAAGGAAAATGCTCCGTTATTGCTAGTGGAAGTTCCAACTTGTACAGCCACTTTGGAAATCAGTATGGCAAATTCTCAGAAAATTAGAAAACAATCTACCTAAAGACCCAGCAATACTGCTGTTGGGTATATACCCAAAAGACGCTCAATCATATCACAAGGACATGTGCTCAGATATGTTCATAGCAGCATTATTTGTCACAGCCTGAACTTGGAAACAACCTAGATGCCCCTCAACTGAAGAATTGATGAAGAAAAATGTGTTATTTTGACACAATGGAGTACTACACAGCAGTAAAAAATATATATTGCAGGCAAATGGATGGATCTAGAAAAAAACATATTGAATGAGGTAACCCAGACCCAGAAACACAAATATAATATGTATTCACTCATAAGTGGCTTTTAGACATAAAACAAAAAAAAACAATCTATAGGCCACAACTACAGAGAATGTAGACAACAAAGAAGACCCTAAGACAGACAGACGTACATGGATCTACATAAAAAGGTGAAAAATACAAGAGTTCCTGTGTAAATTGAGGCACAGAGGTCACAGGAGAGGGTAGAAGGTGAGAGGGGAGGAACCTCGAGAATGTATAATGCAACAAAAACAAAAATGTAAAAACTTTTAAACACATTTATTTTAGAGACAGATGTGTTATGCTACAATCTATAGATTTATCTATCTCTAGAGTCAATGTTTCATGAACCCGTAGAGTCTAGAATGCAATGGATGTTCAGAAATAAATAAAATATGTCTCTTGACTTGAGTGTGGAGTTTAGTATATTGCCACCAGTATACTTCAAAGTTTTATGTTGTTACTGATCTGGAAAATTCATTAACACAACATAGGCCTATTTTTAATAATAGCTGTCTTTGGGGAAGTGATCTTAGGGTTCTCCAAATACTTCCCAATGCTATATAAATACAAAAGTTTGATGTTCCGTGTCCCTAACTGAAAACTGATTTCAATTTTAGAAAAACCAATGTCTTTGTCTTGGAGTAATACTTTAGGTTGTGATTTGTGGACTCCTTAGGCAGAAAACACATAGTTCAGGTCTGTATCTCTAGCATATAGACCAGTAAACATCCAATACATGATGAATTAATAAGAAACTCATAATTTAGCATAAATGAAAGGTAGAAAGGTGAGTTTTGAATATGAGGAAAATAGCACACTTAGAAAAGAGGATGGAGAAAACTAACACTCATAGGATGCTGAAACAAAATTAGTTTATTTTGCATTTTAGGAAGAGTTCAATTTTGGTTTTCTAAAGTATCTCGAAAATTCCTTAAGCTTCTTAAGCCCTCCCTGGTATGTCAAGACTGTTTCTCTGTAGCCATGAAAAGAGTCATTTTCTGCACCCCAGTGAACTTATGCCGCCCATGAAAAACTTCTTTTGTTCTTTCCTAAGGAGAATATCATGTGAAAGGCTACAAATGAACCACAAAGAAACATACCCTTTATTGCAAAACAATGAGTTCTTCATTCCTGCACCCAAGTTTGTACCTGGCTACTGTTCTCGGGACATAAAGGGAATATAGACTGACCAAAATTAATGAGAGAAGAGTTTATGCATTTTCTTCTATTGCTTATAATCCCCCAGCAGAATCTTCAAACAAGACGGCAAAGGATGATATGTGTTTATGTTATTTGTCTTTCAGAAAAATTTACTCAGTATTTCTCCAGAGGGAAGCTGAGAAGGTAAGTGATAATTTCGGGTTCTTATGACAGGACTTAGCTTGGTTTGATCTATTTCCACACATTTAATCTCCAAACAGATGTCAGCAGTTTTGTGAACCTCTCCAAGCCCCTGGTTTTTGAAATCTGGACAATTCCAATGTTTAAAATGACTGTTAGTCAGGATTTGGTTTTGGTAGGAATGTTTCTACATTGAGGGCCAAACCCTAATTCCTAATAAGAATGTTAGTCTGTGCTGGGCCTGGAAACTATCAAAGCCACTTATTATTAATGAGCCAGTGAGAGTCCTGCTGACTCTTAATGATCAGGTGTTAACATTAAAAGTGTTGTAAGCTTCTCTGTGCAAAGACAGGAAAACTCAAGTGTAAGATTTCAAGGGCCCTTTTGTCATCCCCAGGAATTTCTTAAATGAGTCAAGATCAAAGGACTAATAGAGGAAGAAGAGAGCAAATTATAAAAGTTGAACAACAGCTCGTGACACTGTACATTGAAGGGAGATGTACTTTATTCTTCATATGGTATATATCTTTTAATGAAAATATCCTGTTTGTGACAAAGCAAAACAATTTAGTATTAGCTGTATCTTACCTTTCAATGCATTTGTGACAGTATCAAGTGGACACTTCCATAATTCCTGATACAGTGAAGGCAAGGCACAAAATAAGGAAAAATAAAACCCAAAGCTGGGGTTGAATATTAAAACATTTAAAACTTCTATATGGGGTCAGCCCAGTAAGATTGTTCAGCTGGTAAAGGCACTTACCATGGTGACCCGAGTTCAGTGTCTGGGACCCACATAATCAATTTTTGCAAGTTGTCCTCTGACTGCTGAGAATAATTCATGGAATGTGAGCACACAAAGGCATTCATGCGAAGTAATGGAATCAGTGCAATGAAAATTTCCTCATGGACAACTTCCTCATCTAATATTGCAGGAAGTTACTGCAACAATTGGCATACAACCATCATGAGAAACTGGATGCAAAGTGCATAGAATTTTCTGTCCCTTCATGGTAATTCCTGTTAAATATAAATTTATTTCAATATAAGAAGCAATTTTTATTTATGGATTGTTGAGATTTTATTCTTTACTTTTTCCAGGTTTCTTTTAGTTGGTATTTAGTTAGGAGGACTCATTCTGATACTTTCATGTACAGGTATGAGTGTACTTCACTCATGCTTGCTCCACACCCCTCAAACAATCCATCTTTATGCAACTTTCCATTGGTCCTCTTACGTCTCCCAAATAGTGAATTTCTTTTGAATGTTCATTATGAAGGAAAACATGCAATATTTAACTTTCTGAGCTTGAATTCCATTGCTTAAAATGATGATCTTTTGGTGTAGGAGGTCCTTCTCTCTTTGTGTTGTTTTCATTGGTTAATAAAGAAACTGCTTTGGTTTCTTGATAGGCCAGAACTTAGGTGGGTGGGGAAAATTAAACCAAATGCTGGGAGGAAGAAAGCAGAGTCAGAGAGGGCCACCATGGAGCTGCCAGAGTCAGACATGCTGAATCTTTCCTGGTAAGCTACTGCCATGTGGCAATACACAGATTAAGAGAAATTGGTTAAATCAAGGTATGAGAGTTAGCCAATAAGAAGCTAGAAATAATGGGCCAGGCAGTGTTTTAATTAATACAGATTCTGTGTGGTTATTTCAGGACTAAGCTAACCAGGTGGCCGGGACAAACAAGAGGTGGCCCCCTGCAACAATCTTTATTCCTTTTCTTGTAACTATTATAATTTAATGAAAAAAATATATATCACATTTTCATTGTCCAGTGAGCTACTGATAGACACCTAAGCTTGTTGTACAGGGGGCCAATTTTTTGTTTCCTGGTTGCCCCGACTCCCAAAATAATCACACAGAAACTATATTATTTAAATTACTGCTTGGCCCATTAGCTCTAGCTTTTGATTTGCTAACTCTTATATCTTAATTTAACCCTTCTCCATTCATCTGTGCATCACCACAAGGTCGTGGCCTACTAGCAAAGTTTCAGCACGTCTGACTCCAGGAGCAGCTTCATGGCTTTTCTTTGACTCCTCCCCCTCTCTCCCAACATTCAGTTTAGTTTATCCCACATAAGTTCTACCTTGCTATAGGTCCAAAGCAGTTTCTTTATTAATCAATGGTATTCAAAACACACAGAACAGAATTCCACATCATAGGCTGGTTTTTACCATGATGTTTAATATTGAACATAAACTTGACAACATCTAGAATCACCTTGGAGACAAATCTCTGGTCAAGTTTGTGAGGGCTTTTCTAGTTAAATTCAGTAAGGTGGATAGATCAGTTCTCAATGTGGGTTGCACAATTCCTGGACAGAGGTCATGAACTATGAAAATGAGAAAGTGATCTGAGTACCAGCACCAATCACTGTCTACTTCCTGACTACAGATGCAATGTGGCAGGAGTCTCACAGTACTGCTGCCATGGCTTCCTGCCAGAAAGGACTTTCCTCTCAAACTGCAAGACCAAACAAACCTTTCCTTCCTAAGTTTGCTTTGGTGAAATATTTTGCCCCACTAATGAAGTAACTAATACATATATATTAACTTCTGTGAATAGCAGAGCAATAAATCTTCATGCATCAATATTGTAGTATGTTGATTTAGTTTCCTTTAGATACATACTCAGAAGTAATATAGGGAAAACTTATGTAGTTTTCAGGACTTTTGTGTTCCATAAAGATACCACCAGTTTACTTCCAAACAGTTATCTATAAGAATTCCTCTTTTCCCACATCCATGATAGCAATTATTGTCATTGATGGTAGACATTTTGACTCAGATGAAACAATCTCAAATCATTTTGAATTTGTATTTTTGGGTTATAGTCATCATACACAAAGAAAATACTTTCCGTTTAGCTAATATGTTCTCATTTCTCCTACCACACTCCCTAGCAGCTATCATTACCTTTGTTTTTCATGAGTTTGATCTATTAAAATTTTCTCATAAAAGCATTTCTACAGAGCATCTTCCACAATGTATATACCATATTTTACTTAGCATGTTGTACTCTAATTTATCTATGTTATCACAGATGTCAAAATTTCCTCATTTTCTAAAGGTGAACTACATTTCACAATAGTAATCATATACTAAATTTTCTTTTTATATTCATCCACCACTAGAAATGTCTGAATCTTGGCTCTTTAAACAATATGACAATGGGCATAGGATTAGATTGTTTCGATCATTATTTTGAATATATTTAGATAAATAGCCCTCAAATGAGATTGTTGTATCACATAGAAGATTTAATTTTATGAGAGACTTCTATGGTCTTTTAAAAATGTTTTCATTCAATATTTGTTGCCAGAAGCCACATTGACCAGAGAAGCAAGTAGGATAACAGCAGATCTTCACCTCTCCTCCAATTCAAATCCCCAATTTCACCCCCAGATCTATAGGAAATGACATTGTGCAGCCTACCACCCCTTTCTGCTCCCATTTCCAATGGATTACACAATTCTTCTCCTCCAACCATCCTTCCCCCATGCATCCCTTTATCCTAGCCCCCAACTCCAGAAGGCATTTCCTGAGAACACTCCAGCCAAACTTGTGAAAAAAAGCCTGGAGGCTGGTGAAGCAGGTAGGCCAGCTTGAGATCTTCATTCTCCCTCCTCTCCTCTAAGCCCAATCCTCCAGTCTCATCCCCAGCTCTGGAGCAGACCACCTGCTGCTGCCTCTCCTCACTCTCTGCCCCCATTCCCAGGGACCATGCAGATCCTGGTGGAACACCATGCTTTCTTTCCTCTTGTGAACTACCTAGTACCCCTTCCTACCCCATTCCCATTCTGAACGGTTCACTCCCAATACTTAGAAATGTATTCTACTCTAACTTCCTGACCAGTGGCCACACCTGACAGGATACTGGAATAATTTCCTAACAGACAACACAGCCAACACAAACTCCCAAGAATTAGAGAGGGCAACAGAAAGCAAGGAACAAAACAGCCACCACAGAAAGATGAGATTTCAGCACTTAGAATTAAAACCATTCCAAACCCAGATTCCTATACACCAGTATAAAAACAGAATCAATAACAAACAAGATAATATGTCTCCACAGAAGCCCAGCGACCTACCCCAGTATGCTCTGAGTATTGCAACATAGCTGAAGCACAAGACAATAGCCTTAAAATATCCTTTCTGAATTAGATGTAGGTTCTGAAGAGGAAATGATTAAGTCCCTTAAAGAAATGTATGAAAACAGATACATGCATTGGAAGGAAATGAATAAAACAATTCAAGACCTGAAAGTGGAAATGGAATAAGTAAAACAAAATACTGAGGGAATTCTGAAAATGAAATATTAAGGAACTTAAACAGGAACATTAGCGGCAAGCCTCACCAATAGAAATATAAGAGATGGAAGAAAGAATATCAGACATTGAAGACAAAATAGAAGAAAGAGAAACCTCAATCAAAGAAATGTTAAATATAAAAAAAAAACTCCAGACACAAAACACCAAGGAAATCTAGGACACTATGAAAAGACCAAATCTATGCATAGGAATAGAAGAAGAAAAAAATAGGTCGAAGCCACAGAAAGTGTTTTCAACAAAAGCATTGAAGAAAATTTTTCTAACAAAGAGATGGAGATGCTCATAAAGGTATAAGAATCATACAGAAACCAAATAGAATGGCCCAAAAAAAGGATGATCCCTCACCACGCAATAATCAATACAAGAAGCATACAGAACAAAGAAAGAATATTAACATTGTAAGGAGCATGTAAGATGATTCCTGGAGGTCACACCAGTGCTTAGCTGTGGATTTCTGCATTTTTTCCCATCAGTTACTGGATGAAATCCTCTGATGATAATTAGGGCAGTCACCAATCTGGGCCAACCTCCAGGAATTCTGCTGAAGAGAAAGAGGAAGGAATTTTTAGGAGCCGGGGTGGGGGGGTGGGGGGTGGGGGTGGGGGAGGGTTAAGAACATCACAAGGAAACCCACAGAAACAACTAGCCTAGGCTGCTAGGAGCTCACAGACTGAACCGACATTTAGGGATCCTGCATGGGACCAACATAGGCCCTCTACATATGTGTGACAGTTGTGTAGCTTGTTCTTCTTGTGTGACTCCTAACAGTGGGAGCAGGGCCTGTCCCTAATGCTTGAACTGGCTTTTGGGAACCTATTCCTCATACTGAGTTTCCTCACCCAGCCTTAGTACAAAAGGAGGAGCTTATTTGTACCTCAACTGGATATGCCATGCTTTGTTGATGCCCATGGGAGGCCTGCCCATTTCAAAACAGAAACAGAGGAGTGGATGGGAAAGGCAAGGGTATGTGGGGTTGAGAGCAGGGAATGGGAGGAGAAGAAGAAGGGAAAACAGATCAGGATGCAAAATAAATTAAAAGGAGTGGGGAAAATGTATAGCTAAATAAAACAATAAAAAGAGCACTAAAATTTTAATTAATTAACAAAATGATGCATCTTAGTGAATCTGAAGAAAACAACACCAGATAGGATTTTTTCTTCAACCCCTCTGTAAGTTTACTTGTTTCCATGCTTTGTTTCTATCTATTGTTTTTCATTTTTATGTGAAGAATAATTTTAAGCTGAAAGTGAATTACCTTTGTTATTGAAAGTAGTTATTTCCAATTAGAGAAAAAAAGCAGTTTTAGTAGAGAAAGCAGATTAAAGAAAAATGAGAAGCAATGCTAATGAAAGATTATATTGAAGAATATACTTGAATTTCTTAATCACTTTACTCTTTTTGATGTTTAAATGCTGTTCAGCAGGAGTATCCTATTCACAAGTCTAATCAGAGGAACTTATCAACAGTAATCTTTCAAGATGATCCTTTGTATCCTCTTCACACATGAGCACATTATAAGTAGTAATGTGCTTCATTTACCAACATCTGCATAGTCTAATGTAACTAACAAAGTGTCTTCATTTTTTCTTCTTCACATCTACTAAGAATAGAACCAATTTGCTTTATAGCTACACCTGACAGTGCTTAAATTAAATAACATCAGTAAAGTCTAGAACAAAGCATATTTGGTATAAATTCTTTCCTCCTCCATCTTTGCAAAATGTGAAAGCTTTAATCCACCTCCAGGTATCAGGCAAATCCTGATGGATGCCATGTTTTATATGTTAAGAGCTCCATATCCAAAATGTATAGAATGAGATTTGCAGATTTATTTCTGTTATCATAAATATCTGAAATATTTGACAATATCCTAAATATCTGAAAACTGGGTAGATAGGGAAACCAGCATCTATTGGCTTAGTCCAAGAAGCTAGAATCTCGAAAAATAAAAAAAAAAAAGAATATCTGTGTGTATGACGGCGGGGACTGATGTTGCGCCTGTTGTTGAAGCTTAAAAGCCTATAAAAAAAGAAAAAGACCTGGAGGCTGTGTATATATGGACTTCACTAATTGGACTCAGTATACTAAAAATATAATTATAAAACAGAGGGGATATAATTGGGTTGGCAATATGAGTCCTAGGTACAATTGAAGAGGAAGATTAAAGAGTGAAATTAACTAACATGCAGACATTTTCAAAGGTTAGAAAACTTAAAAGAACTCTGGGTTGCCTCTTGTGTGAGTCTATGTTCAGCAGAATCTGATGTCTATAAGCAAAAGTAGCAGTAGCAACATTGCACCTGTCATGAGCACTCAATCTTAACACAGTGGCAAACTGACTTTCAGTTTGCTGTTTGTTGCATGTAATCTGAAGGTTTGTTTGTTTGTTTGTTAGTTTTTCCTGACAGTGCCTCCTACATTCAGGATTCATTTCCCTTATTCATTCCACTAATCTATATTCCAAATGTCTCTGGGAACACCTTTATAGACTCAAACAGAAATGTGAAATATTATTTTAACTATGTAAAGATGTGTTACATTGTTTTATGCTGCAGAATATTCCTTTAACTGTGCAAAGGTGTGTTACATTTTTATACATTTTAATTATATAAAGATGTGTTGGAGTTGTTTCACTTTGCCTGCCTGAGGCACCATATTTGTCTAATGAAATAGCCAATAGGTAAGCAGGAGAGGGATAGTCAAGGCTGTCTAGCAGAAAGTATATGTAGGAGAAGAAATATGAACTCAAGAGAAAAGATAACAAGGGGGAAGAGAGGGGCATGCCCAGGACCAGAAGCCAGACAGCTGCCTGCCAAACAGGCAGACAGTAGAAAAGTAAGATATATGGAAAGAAAAGAAAGGTTTTGTTTTTTTTTAAAGAAAAGCCTGTAGCATGTATTCTAATAGTTCTTAATAATAAAAACTTGAAGTCAGCTATCAGGGGGTAAAAGCTGAAGGATCAGAGAAGCACAGCAGCCAGCAACTGGAATTCTTACTTGTACTAATGCTCAGACAAAAGGGGTGAACCTGTCCTCAGACTGCATCCTCAGACTGACTGCATCTTCAGACTGCCTCCTCAGACTGCCTCCTTCAGCCTGCTGCCTTAGACTGAAATAAACTCCTGTCTCCTCCTGCCTTATATTCCTCTCTGGCCCCAGCTCTATCCCTCCTGCTCTACCTCCCTAGCCCTTGGATTAAAGGCATGTGATTCCAAGTGCTAAGATCACCTTTGTGTTAGCTCTGTTTCTCTTTCAGATTGAATCAATTTCATGTGGCTCAGGTGGCCTGGTACTAACATCTTCCTCTGTCTCCCAAGTCCTGGGATTAAAGGTGTGTGCCACCAAGACACATATATGTCTGTATAAACACACACAAGGGTATTATACAAATGTTTTAAAGATTTCCATTCATTATCATACTACATCTCTGTCCTGTATATGATCCACAGTACTTCAGATGCCAAGATTTTAAGAATATCACAAGTAATATCCATAGTCATGTGTTTTATTTTAATAAAATCCAAACCACATTCTCAGCTTTTCAATTCTTTCCCTATTCTTCTCATCACATTTTCCTACTGACTTCTTGTGACCTCATTTTTTAGATATACTCAGTGAGTCCATTTAGTACATATATACCTGCATGGGCATGGATATGTGACTGTCAACTAGAGCACAGGTACTTTCTCAGGGCCCAAAATCCCTGAAGAAAACCTACTTACCTCACATCTGCCATCAATTACCCATAGCTCCTTTGCTAGGTATGGAACTTAGTGAGCTCCCTCAGCTATGCTGGGATTTGGGTTACTCGATCTTAATGCAGGTCTTGTACATATTGTCATAGCCGCTATGAATTTATGTATAAAACCTATTGCCATATCCGGAAAATAGTGTTGCACTGTTGTCATCCATTACTCCTGGCTCTTAAAATGTTTTGTCCCCTCTTCCGATAAGGTCGTTGAGCCTTGGTGTGTGTGTGTGTGTGTGTGTGTGATGTAGATGTCCTATTTATTCCACAACTCTCCATATTCTTTTTGTTCTCTGCACATTGAGTGGTTGTGAATCTTTGCATTAATTGCCATCTTTTGCAAAAAGAAGCTTCTGTGTAGAGGGTTGAGAGAGGCAATATTCTATAGATGTAAAGGGATAAAATTAAAAAAAAAGATGTAAAGCATCCAAGGGCAGTTTTATTACTATATCCTTTTGAAAGAATAATACTGCCAGGTTTCCTGTTAGGGTCAATAACCTTGACAGAGTCACGTCTTATTTTTTTTTTTTTTTGGAGTGCCATCTCTGCATAACATGTAGAAGAACCTGTAATTAGGTCTGAGTGTTCTCTTCTTATGTAAAATGATGGTAAGAAGCCCACAATGATTGAAATTCAAGAGAAAACAAAGATGATGGAGGCTGCTGGTGCCTGCCACAAAACTCCCAGTAGTTTAAGAAACCCATAGAGGCTCTGAAGGGTGACAGTGATGAGGCAGTGGAAAAAAAGTCTGAAGGGCCTGCAATAGGTGGCAAAGAACATTTTATTTATTTATTTATTTATTATTTATTTATTATGCATACAATATTCTGTCTGTGTGTATGTCTGCAGGCCAGAAGAGGGCACCAGACCTTATTACAGATGGCTGTGAGCCATGATGTGGTTGCTGGGAATTGAACTCAGGACCTTTGGAAGAGCAGGCAATGCTCTTAACAACTGAGCCATCTCTCCAGCCTCAGCAACGAACATTTTTAAATGCCAAGTCCTATGGGAAGATTCTTTCAATAAGTGCACTCACGAAACTGGAAAGAAAGACGGCAGAACAGAATTGCCCAGCATGGAGAGATTCTTTACCCAACCCAGACGCATCTCAGCCAACAGGCTACAAGCACAAAGTTCACCCAGAATGGGTTCCTAATAACCAGCTCTTGAGACAGTTCCTGATCCTACTGCTAAGACCCCCACAAATATACCAAGCTACATAACTGCCACACATTTGCAAAGGGCCTAGGTTGGTTCCTTGCATGCTCCCTGGAGTCTGTGAGCTCCTTGGAGCTCAGGTCAGCTGTCTTTGTGGGTTCTCCCCTCATGATCTTCAACCCCCTGGCTTTCTCCCTCTCTTCACCAGGATTCCAGCAACTAGGCCCAATGTTTTGCTATGGATCTCTGCATCTGCTTCCACCAATTGCTGGACAGATCCATCCCTTTTAAAATCACTTTTGAAAGATCACTTTTAAAGCTGGTCTTTCAAATTCCTTTTTCTGTAATTTCACAAACTTCAATGTATTTAGATTAAATTAACTAAAGGGTTGTAGAATTGCCAAGTTTTGAATGAATCATGTTTTCCTACAGTATTATATTTCATTATTTACTATGTTGAGGTTTGTACCTCTGTTGAGATCTATATCTGTTATGTGATTTTTCCTGGAGAGACAAAAACAAACATCTTTTCATCCCACTAGGACACTGATGACAGACCAAAGAAACTATTTCGTCCAAGTCGAGCTTAGTGAATTAGTGAACTTTTTGGGGTTATTTGCATGAAAGTAAGTGATGGGTTTTAAAGCCTTGCTCCTTGTTTCTGTTCCTTTTGCTTCTTGTGATCAGTCAGCATCCTGTTCCTGGCACCTGCCACCATAAATTTCCCACCAGCATGAACTCTTGCTCTCTGGAAACACAAGCTAAGATACAGTTTCTTCTCTAAGTTGCTTTGAACTATGATATTGTATTACAACAATGAAAAAGTAATTAAATATAGGTGGATATATTACACTCTATTTAAACATCTTTCACCCACAATTAGCCATTCATTCTATCTGCAATTCTTTTCTGACAAAGTGAACTCTCATTTTTACATTTTATTTATATATTGTGTTTGATTCTGTATGTACATGGGCCACAGTGCATGTGTACAGATCAGAGGACAATTTGGAGAAGCTGGTTCTCTCCTTCGACCATGTGAATGATGGGGCTTGAACTCAGGCCATCAGACTTAGTGGAGAATGTATTTACCCACTGAGCCTTTTTAATGGCCTCAAAATGAACTTTTGTCACAGCACTTTTTCAACTTTAATTCACCAAGAGAGTCCTCAAAGTATCATTCCTAACCAAAGTGTATTACTATTTTCAACTCTTGATAACATTTTGCCAAATTACTTTTAATAAAATGAGTCATATTTTTACATTTCAGTAAAGCATTAACAAGACTGGTCTCCCACACATTGTCAGTACACAAAACCACTTCCACATGTGTTCTACAGAAAGCTGAACTTCAGGAAGGTAGGGCACTTGAAATTCCTTCTATTAGTCATCCCCTGTATGCCATGTAATCTTCTAGAGCTCTGTTTTAAATGTTCATATGTCCTGATAGTTAATCTATAATGTTCCCATGAGGCAAAACCACACCATCATAGGTTAGTTTATTAATTCAAAAAACTTGAAAGAGAGCACTGTGGTAATGGGCCATAAAGAGAGCACTGTGGTAATGGGCCATAAATCAGGTTAGATTGTGAAATGTGCATGTATATGAAAAGATGTAAAGTGGTTGTGTCCAGATTTTAGTGAAATGCTTCAGTTACAGAGATTGTGTTATTTCTCTGAATGCCCAGAAAATTTGGAAAGGTATCTTCTATTATGAATGAACACTAAAGAAAATTACTATTATAGCAATTTATGGAGCCAGTCTATTGTCACTATTTGGTCTTCATAATACTATTAGCATACAATTATTGGTAGTCATTTTTTTTTTTTAGAAAACTGGGGCTTGGACATACTTAGTTAAATGAGGTGAAATGATTTACCCATGATCAGACAACCAGTAAATAGAAGGGTTTGCATATGTGTTATTCATCACAAAAGGTACATGGGCATTCGGTTTCAGTCCGTGGATGGAAGGAATCTGTGTCTCCGGCATCTTTAGATACATGTCAAAAAAAATCCAACTGTAGCCACACTGTGTATCAGGAACTGGTGATTCACTGCTGTGGCTTGTAGACTACACAGAGCGAAGCTCAGTAATTTTTGGTTAAAGTAAGTTTGATTTTCCAAAGAAAAACATACGAAATTACTTTCTCTCAGACACTTTTTGTTTCTTGAACAACTAGGAAAAACCATTTTAAAAAAAAAAATACAGTGAAATGAGAACTTGTCTTTCTTTATGCCCTACTAAATGCACTATGAAAATCTTTACAGTTATTCTTTCATAAAATACAGTTCTTCATTAAAAAAATTTACAGATGCCCCACAATGAAATTTGGGCCATTTTTTTATATATATTTTCCCTGTATATGTGTAGATAATTTTCTTGCCTTTGGACAGACACTGTCTGAAGAGATGGTTAGCAAATATTTCTTCTTCCTCAATCATAGGTAAGACAGCCACATATTTTCTAAACTGTGTTCTACTGTTAATGGGTCAAATAAGTGCCTGGAAATATTCTAAAGTTGAGGTTACTCTAGAACTTTAGTCAAACTCATGAGCAAATTTCTGTTTTCAACAAATGCTAATTAATCAAATGGCATACATGTGCTTTTGCCCGCCATAACAATTTAATAGCAGTCAATTAAGACAGCTTTACTGGTTCATTCCTCACAAATTGAAAGGCATTTAAACTATATTTCATTTTTCTTTTGGGAAGAAAAGGAAGAGCAAACTGATTTGTTAGGATTATTTGTAATTGAATGGATATTTTATTGAGCCTTTTATATTCTTAACAGTATGATAACATATAGTCAATTAAGCTTTGACCTAAAGTTCTACCTAAACTTAAAAATATTCAGATTTGGGCTGGAGACATGGCTCAGAGGTTAAGAGCATTGCCTGCTCTTCCAAAGGTCCTGAGTTCAATTCCCAGCAACCACATTATGGCCCACAACCATCTGTAATGAGGTCTGGTGCCCTCTTCTGGCCTGCAGGCATATACACAGACAGAATATTGTATACATAATAAATAAATAAATATTTAAAAAAATATATTCAGATTTAGTGTATTGAATTGTATGTGTCAGTATTTTATTTAGGTTTTTTTACTGCATATTTTGTAGAGAACTCTGATTTATTTTTAGCACTTCAAAGTAAGGACACAATTGAATTACAGGATGATTTAGTACAACCTTGTTTCTGCATTTTAGGAGCCACACAAACAATTAACAATAAAATTAACAGATGAAGCTCAGGAAACTCCTCCTCCTCAGAGGAGGAAGGATTATAGGAACCAGAGGGCTCAAGGACACTCAGAGAACAGGACCCACAGAATCAACTAAGCAGGGGTCATCATGGGGGCTCACAGAGACTGCAGCAGCAATCCCGGAGCCTCTGTAGTTCTGTACAAGGTTTTCTGAATATGTGCTGTGGTTGTTTAGCTCAGTGTCTTTGAAGGATTCCTATCAGTGGAAGTGGGAGTGTCTCTGACTGTTGCCTGCTCTTGGGAGCCTTTTCATCTTCCTGGGTTGTCTCATCCAGCCTTGAAATGAGGGTTTTTGCCTAGATTTACTGCATCTTGTTAAGCTGAGTTCAGCTGATAACATTGGGAGACCTGGTCTTTTCTGAAGGGAAACAAAGGAGCAGTGGATCCAGGGCAAATTGAGGGGGCAGACGGGGAGAAATGAAGGGAGGGGAGGCTGAGGTCAGGGTGTATTGTTTGGGAGAAGCAAAAAAAAAAGTTCAAGTAAGCAAAACCTGAGAAAAAGTTTTGCAAAATATAAAACAAAATAACAGTATAGGCTCATGAGACATTTAAAAATTACATCAGGCATTACCAGTTGCCTTTGGTGGAAATGCACTGAATATTCATAATTTTATGTAATTACTTTTTTAGCTATTATTTATTCAGTTTGATAATTCTTATTTTGAGTCATGGTTTCTCTGTGTAGCACTGGCTGTCCTGGAATTCATTCTGTAGACCAGGCTGGCCTCAGACTCACAGAGATTTGCCTGCCTCTGCCTCCTGAGTGCTGGGATTAAAGGCATGAGCCACCACTCCTGGTTTTATTTTGCCAATTTTTCCATATACTATCTATACCAATAAGATTTTCATCAGCATATGACTATAAGGAAACCATGTTTTTTACATACAGCAGGACAGTTGTACATATGAATGGATAGCAGTTGTGACAGTATAAACAAGACCCACACAAATTCAAGGGAAGCACAATTTTAGCATGGATACTAGAGTTTGTTATGAAATGTCAGGTTTAGCTGTGGAACTATTGACAATTGTTAGCTTCTGCGAGAGGGATAGTCAGTTTTCTTTAAGGGTGTAGCCCTTAGTGGATTGACCACACTGTAGTGAAAGCCACAAACCAAAAAGGATATGATCATCACAAACTGTATTTGATGGGTTAAAGAAAAGAAAGAGGACACAAACTGAGTAGGCAAGAAATGGAGGATGCAGCTGAGAAGAGTGGGAGGAGAAGAGAATGTGATTAAAATAAATTTTACAAAATTCTCAGAAAAATAATAAAAAGTGAGAATAAAAGAATTTTTCATATCTTTTGCATTGGATGTATAATTATGAGTCTGGTTTCTTTATTTCTCAAAGGCAGGGAATGAGTTGTATCCAGAGTCATGCACATATTCACAAACTACTCTACCACAAAGATAATACACAACAATGTTTTTACCTTTATTTTTTAGGAAGGGTCTCAAATTTTCTGTCCTAGGATAGCCTCAAAATCACTGCATAGCCCAGCTTCACTTTGAATCTGTGATTTCTTGCCAAAATCTCCCATATAGGCTGTAAATTGAATGTGTGCTTTTGTTTCCCAGCCACCCAGACCTGAATAATCACACAAAACTTTAATAATTATAACACTGTTTGGCCAACAGTTCAGGCATAACCCTAGCTAGCTTTTACATCTTAAACGAACTCATTTCTGTTATTTTATATTTTACCATGACACTTGTGGTTTGTTACCTCACATCTTGCTTCTTGGGTGGCTACATGGCATCTACCTGACTACACCTTCTTTTTCCCTGAATTAAGTTTAGTTTTCCCACCTAGCTACATTCTGCCCTTACATAGGGCAAAAGAGCTTCTTTATTAACCAATGGTAATAAAACATACTCAGAGCATACAGAGGGGAATCCCAAATTATCTTCCATTTTCTGTTGAAATAAAAAGGTAGGTTTTAACTTTAACATAGTAAAATTACATATAACAAACAGGTATCAAGCAAGAATTACAGTTACAATACTCAATCTATTTGTATCTGGTAAAATTAAAAAAGTATATTTTATCATATACTTTATCTTTGTGAGTCTAAAGTTTTGTATCTAATTTATCTTTTATTATATCTAAGGAAAAATTTAACTATCTGTCTTCAACACCATCAAAGACCCCAGAAGGATATAATATTACCTAAGTAAACAGGAAATGCATGGTAAGCAACTTTCAAAAGTCTAGAATTGACAGAGACATCTTGCTGCCTAGAAATTCACCCAAAGTTCTTCTGTAACATTGGGGCATCCATCTTTAGCCTACAGGCTCATAGTATCTGTCAGACTTCTCTGTGAAGCAGTAAATTTGAGACTCTTTTACCTATATTGGTAGTTTGTTAGTCACTTTCTTTTGTGTCCTGAAGAATGTCAGACATTCTCTTTCATGACAGGGACCCTGAAGGAATATCTCACCTTTTGGCAAGTTCAGTAGTCATTTCCCTGCGGGTTCTGTATGTCCAGTTTATACAGCATACCGTCAAACAGTCCAGGCAAGGGCAGTTTCTTGCCCAAGTCACTTGTCTTGTCACACTGAAGGCAAATTCCATAACCAGTTTCTTCAGCACCCATCAACCTCACTGAAGTAATTGGTGCTGCTAGAAGCAGACATGTCTCACTGTTGAGAAAACTCTAAGTTCTTAAAACCTTTTAAATGCTATCGTCTGTAGGTCTCTTAAGTGCTGAAGACTGTCCATCTAACTGAAATATATCTCTGTATATCTAGAAAATCTAACTAACATAACTACAATTTTGGCTATTATAAATGACTATCTGTTAATTATATTTATATAGTAAGTATACCTTACAGAAATGTATAATTTTTAATTATACATTTTAATTATATATTACATTTCTAAATGAACTGTATAAATATAGTACCTTAAACAAGAGTAAAAAATAAACATAACAAAATTAACCTTAAATTTGAATCAATAAACCAAAGTCTATACCAATGTAACATATTCATTTCTTTATCATATCTTATATCCCCCTTTTTTATAAAAAGAGATTGAGTGTGATCATTAGCCCCTTATAATTAACCCCTATAAACAATCATTTTGGTAATTTAAGAGTAGTTTTCTCTAAACTGCTTCCTGTTGTTTGTTGGATGAAGTATTTTTAGTGTTCATGGAAATATTTCAGTGGGGGGAGGGTGGTCCATTAAACCACATTGTACTGGAAGGAATCTACATGTTCTCATCTTCTGTGAATATAAAAGCAGAACTTCTTTTCTAAAGCAACAAATCCTTAAACTCAAATTTTGAAGTCAAGATACCTTTAAAATATTGCCGGGCTGTGGTGACACATGCCTTTAATTCCCGTACTCAGGAGGCAGAGGCAGGCAGATCTCTGTGAGTTCGAAGCCAGCCTGATCTACAAGAGCAAGTTCCAGGACTGGACAGACTCCAAAGCTACACAGAGAAATCCTGTCTCAAAAAAACAAACATAGTCTAGACCCTTTTTGTCTTTTCCATCTTTTCCTGTCTCATAATGACTTTCTTGTTCTATTTTTCCTTTAAGAACCTCAGTTTAATATCCTTAAATTATTTTTTTATCTGTGACTCTGCTTATCATTTATCCTCTCTATCTTAAATCCAAACTTACTGTGGCTCATTTAAAGGTCTTTGTTGTCTGAATCTGTCTTTACTGTGTATCTGTAATTCTTTTTTGTCCAGCAGTGTTCTTTTAAAATGTGAAGTGGGAAAATTCAAGATGTCATTGTTTTATACCACTGAGTAGTACTCTAATGAGTATATATTCAAAACTTTCTTTATCCATTCTTCAGTCGAGGTGTATTTAGGTTGTTTCCAAGTTCTGGCTATTACAAATAATGTTGCTATTAACATAGTTGAACAAACACTTTCGTAGTACGTAGGCATCTCTTGGGTATATTCCCAAGAGTGGTATTGCTGGAAGGATGGAAATAGAAAACACTATCCTGAGTAATGTAACCCAGACCCAAAAAGATGAATATGGTATGTACTCATTCATTAGTGGATTCTAGCCATAAATAAAGGACATTGAGCCTATAATTCAGGATCCTAGAGAAGCTAAACAAGAAGGTGAACCCAAAGAAAAACATATAGTTATTCTCCTGGATATTGGAAGTAGATAAGATTGCCAGACAAAAAGTGGGAACTTGGGGGTGGGAGTGGGGTGAGAGTAAGGGGAGAGGGGAAGAGAAAGGTAAAAGGGGAGGATGGGGAAAGCTTGGGGCAATGGGATGGTTGGGATGGAGGAAGGGTGGATATGGGAGCAGGGAGGTAGATATCTTAATTAAGGGAACCATTTTAGGGTTGGCAAGAGACTTGACTCTAGAGGGGTTCCCAGGTGTCCAAGGAGATGTCCCCAGCTTGTTCCTTGGGCATTTGAGGAGAGGGCACCTGAACTGGCCCTATCCTATAGCCACAATGATGAATATCTTGCATATCACCATAGAACCTTCATCTGGTGATGGATAGAGATAGAGACAGAGACCCACATTGGAGCACTGGACTGAGCTTCCAAGGTCCAAATGAGGAGCAGAAGCAGGGAGAACATGAGCGAGGAAGTCAGGACTGCGAGGGGTGCACTTACCCACTAAGACAGTGGGGCGTATCGAATGGGATCTCACCAAGGCCAGCTGGACTGTGACTAATGGAGCATGTGATCAAGCTGGACTCTCTGAATGTGGCTGACAATGAGGGCTGACTGAAAAGCCAAGGACAATGGCACTAGGTTTTGATTCTACTGCAAGTTCTGGCTTTGTGGGAGCCTAGTCTGTTTGGATGCTCATCTTCCTAGACCTGAATGGAGGGGGTAGGACCTTGGACTTCCAACAGGGTGGGGAATCCTGACTGCTCTTTGGACTAGAAAGGGAGGGGGAGAGATGGAGGGAAATGGGAGGAGGGGAGGAGGTGGAAAGTTTTAATAAAAAGAAAAAATATAAAATAAAATGTGAAGTAGGGTGGCTAGGGTTAACACTGTGGCTTTGTCTTTTGGCTCAGCCTCTTCCAACATGAGAAAGTTATGTTTACCTCAAGCTATGTGAGCAATGCTCACCACCCAAGCTCCAGGAATGCAGTAGGTACTCATTGATCCTCAGGCAAGCTTTATTTATTAAACTACAAATCAAATGCCCCTATAGCAGGTTACAAAATGGGGAAATATTTTTGTCAACTGCACATCCAGTAGAGGGCTAATACTCAATATATATAAAGAACTAAAAAACTAAATATCAAGCAAACAAGTTAACCCTATTAAATGACCCAATTAAAAACTGAATACAGATCAAAACAGGGAATTCTCAAAAGAGAAAACTCAAATGGATAAAAAACACTTAAAGAAATGTTCAACATCCCCAGTCATCAAGGAAATGCAAATAAAAATTGCTTTGAGATTTCATTTTATACCCATTAGAATGGCTAATATCAATGAAACAAATGATGGCTCATTCTGGCAGGGATATGAAATAGGGGAACACTCATTCATTGCTTGTGGAAGTAGAAACTTATACAGCCACTATAGAAATCAGTGTGGTGGTTCCTCAGGAAGATGGGAATTGACCTACCTCAAGATTCAACTATATCCATATATGCAAAGGATAATTCATCCTACCATAAGAACACTTACTCTACCATGTTCATTACTACTCTATGCATTATACCCAGAAATTAGAATCAACTTAGATGTCCCTCAAGAGATGAATGAGGATAGAAAATATGGTACATTTACATAAAAGAATATTTTTCAGCCATTTAAATAATGAAATCACAAAAGTTGCATGTAAATTGCCAGGCGGTAGTGGAGCACACCTTCAATCCCAGCACTCAGGAGGCAGAGGCAGGCAGATCTCTGTGAGTTTGAGGCCAGCCTGGTCTACAAGAGCTAGTTCCAGGACAGGAACCAAAAAGCTACGGAGAAAACCTTTCTCAAAAAATCAAAAAAAATTTGCATGTAAATGAATATAACTCAAAGTCAAAAAGGCAGATATGGTATGTATCTAATTATAGCTCGTAAGTCAACGATAACCAGGTTACATTCTGTAGAAAAATAGAGATTAAGTATAGAGTAAGGGACAGAGTTGACAAACAGACATATCTAGGAAGAGGAAGTAGAATAGATAGTTCTGGATGAATAGAGAGGAGAAAACTGGAACAGGATGATCAAGTGGGAAGAGGCAGCTAAAATTGAGGGCCATTTGAAGGGTAATATGAAAACCTGATGGAATAGAAACTCTCTAAAATAAATAATGGTGATGTAAATGGAATCACAAAATACCAGGGAAGAGAGATCTCCAACTGGTCATCTCTTGTCACCAGACAAAATTTACCAGTGCTGGGATTGGGATACATTTAATTGAGTTATTGGCCAAAGGGCTCCCATGGAAACCCCCAAACATTAGAGACTATTGCCAAGACTGCGGGCTGTTCTTCAGAAATGGATGACAAGGCCCAGCTGCTGAAGACAACACCTGTACAAATGTTTGGGCATGCAGAAGTTGAGCAGGCACCTATATAAGGCCTTCACCCCTACATGCTTTGGTACAGGAAGATCCTCTGCCTGCTACAAAAGGAGAAGTGAAAACTTTAACCCAGCTGCAAACCCTTTGATCTGCAGTGGTGAACTGCCTGCAAGATGAGCTAGGGCAATGGTAGCACAAAGCTTGTGAGAGGAACGAACCAAAATCTGATTTGCCTTAAGACCTACTCCATGAGATGGAACCCATACCTGACACTGTTTGGGTGACCAAGAACCTGAAACTAGATAGCCTAGAGACATAAGGTAAAACCAAATACTACTTTTCTAAACAATAACAATTACATCACAATAGAATGGCTTCCAATGACACTGTCTTGTACTCATAGATCAGTGCCTTCCTCAATCATCCTCGGAGAAGCTTCCTCCTGCAGCAGATGAGAACAAATATGGAGACCCATAAGCAGACATTAGGCAGAGAGACAGAATGAGACCTTTGTCAATTATCTCCCCTCAGTGTTAAGGGAATCCTGCAGAGAAGGAGGCAGAAATAGTGTAAGATCCAGAGGGAGGGAGATCACCATGGAAACATGGCCCTCTAAGTCAACATGACCATGCACAAATGAACTCACAGAGACCACGGCAGCATGCACTGGGCCTGCATGGGTCTTCATCAGATAGGGTTCTAGGGCAGAAAGGAGAAGTGGACACATGCCTCCATCTCTAACACAGAAGCTATCTCCCATTGATAACCACTTGCAAACAAAACTTTAGTTTCCTTCAAGGGAATCTTACTGGGGATACAAACCACACTTAAGGGTAGGCTGCAAGCCCAACAGTAGATGGCCAACAGAAAATTAACTCAACAGTATCTTTGCAAATTCCTTGTCCCATAATGTCATGCCAGAGATTTCTCCTTTTATTTCTAATATTATTTTATTTTTGTTTTTGTTTAATTTAATTGAGTTTATAGTTTTGAGTCCTTTCTTGCCCTGCAGGCCCTTTACACACATTTTTTTTTGGTTTTGTTTGTTTGTTTGTTTTGTTTTGTTTTGTTTTTCCAGACCTGGTTTCTCTGTAGCTTTGGAGCCTGTCCTGGAACTAGCTCTTGTAGATCAGGATGGCCTCAAACTCACAGAGATCTGCCTGCCTCTGCCTCCCCATGCTAGGATTAAAGAAATGGACCACCACTGCCTGGTTTACATACAGGTTATGGTTTCAAGTTTAGTGACATTTTGGAATTCCTGAGTGTGCTACCAAGTGGGGCTCCACTTCAATAGCTGCTTTTTGTGCCTTTTCTTTGGCTATTTTCCTTCTACTCATTTGTTTTGTCCTATCCCAATGTGTTAGTTTTTGTTCTACCTTACTTTATTTTATTATTATCCCTGAGAAGCCTGTTTATTTTCTAATGAAAGACAGAAACAGAGTTGATCAAGATAGGAGAGGAGGTGGGGGAGGAACTGTGATAAGTAGAGAAAGGCAGGATTTAAATCAGAATATATTAAAAAACTATTTTTAATAAAAGGAAAATTATAATGCAAATATCAATCTAATCCTATGCAACCAGTGTAGAAAAACATCTTTTCAAATAAATTGAGTACTGAAATGTGGGGTGAAATAAAGATTTTTTTCTACACAGGTTTTTATACTTCTTAAAACTTAGGTCATGAATATCATCATAGATCTAGAATTTATTACAACATAAATGATTATGGTAAGTATTTAGAAGAAGCATGGTAAAATAACATTTAAACTTTTTAACTAAATTTTTTTAAGTTTAAAGTGGCAAATTATTATTTCATATATTTTCTTTTAAATTTTTAAGATTTATTTTCAATTTTATTCGTGTGTGTGTGTGTGTGTGCATGCTAATTGTGTGTAGGTGCCTGAAGAGATCTTAAAAGTGTATAAAATCCCCTGGAAGTAACGTTACAAGCAGTTGTGAGCTGTGAGATGTGGGTATTGGAAAACAAAGATATGTCCTCTGTCCAACCATCATTGTATTAAATGAAATTTAATGCGCTGGGCATGGTGGCACACACCTTTAATCCCAGCACTCAGGAGGCAGAGGCAGACAGATCTCTGTGAGTTCAAGGCAAGCTTGGCCTACAAAAAAAGTACAACCAGGGGTGTTAAGCAGAAAACCCCTATTTCAGAATACCAAAAAGAAAAAGAAATTTTATGATTTTGTAAAGACCTTGCAATACTAAGTATCATAATATTCTAACTGTATGTCTTTTTTGAATAAAATAAAAATTACTTTAAAATATGAACATTCACCAGGCATGGTGGCACACGTCTTTAATTCTAGCAGTCATAAACAGGTAGATCTCTGTGAGTTCAAAACCAGCCTGGTCTACACAGGGAGAGACTGCAAGTTTTAAACCAGCCAGAGCTCCAGAGTCTGAATCTGCCTTCAAAAAACAAATGAGACCTCACCAACCCCGCAACTGACAAAGGTCTGATCTCCAAAATATATAAAGAACTCAAGACACTAGACTGTAAAATGCTAATCAACCCAATTATAAAATGGGGCACTGAGCTGAACAGAGAATTCTCAACAGAAGAAGTTCAAATGGCCAAAAGACACTTAAGGTCATGCTCAACTTCCTTAGAGATCAGGAAAATGCAAATCAAGACAACTTTAAGATACCATCTTACACCTGTCAGAATGGCTAAAATCAAAAACACCAATGATAGACTTTGCTGGAGAGGTTGTGGAGGAAGGGGTACACTCATCCATTGCTGGTGGGAATGCAAACTTGTGCAATCACTTTGGAAAGCAGTGTGGCCGTTTCTCAGGAAATTTGGGATCAACCTACACCTGGACCCAGCAATACCACTCTTGGGAATATACCCAAGAGATGCCCTATCATACAACAAAAGTATATGCTCAACTATGTTCATAGCAGCATTGTTTGTAATAGCCAGAACCTGGAAACAACCTAGATGCCCTTCAATGGAAGAATGGATGAAGAAAATATGGAATATATACATATTAGCGTACTACTCAGTAAAAAACAATGACTTCTTGAATTTTTTTTTCTGGAAAAAAAAACCCAAAACACTTTAATTTTTTAGACAAGTGCAAGCACCCCAAACAAAGGATTATTGTTACAACACTTGTTAGCTTTTCACAATCTAATTATTGCAAAGGCATATGGATAAATGTTAATGAAGAAAGTCAAGAAAAACGAGGCACCTTAATGAATAAAAATTTTTTTAAAAAAGGACATTCAATTCACTGACTTCTAAGAGGCTAAATATACCTCTCTATGTTACATTCTAAAATTGTATTGCCTACTAATGGTTTGTATCCTGAATTCTACAATTAATTTTAAGGAACTGCATAAACTAAAATTGTACTCGGCCTGCAAAGGGGAAATTATTTTATCATTCATGGAAAGACAATGAAAAGGAGTAAAAGTGCTGTAGCGAGTAAAGCTGCTTATGGAATGAACATGATCACTGTTACCTTTAAGCTGTGAGGAGTGTTCTGTCCACTGTGCTGCAAACTATAAGCCACACCTTTTGTTTTAGACAAACACAATCATGCTTTTCCAAAAATATATTATTATTTTCATTCCACACACAACATATTTCTCTTGTCCAATTTAATCTACATATTTAACTTACAGTGCTAATAGGAGGCACTGGGCCATCACATTTTAAGTGGGAATGACTTATTCTTAAAAAGTAGTTTTAAAAATATGGAAAAATACAAATGGGACTGCTAGAATATAGCATAAATTTTTGAATGAAAACCAAGTTTTTCTTCCTTTAAAGTGCCACAATTTAAAGCCTTCCTTTCAAGTGGCACCGAATCCAGAGCCATTTGGACTGTTATGGAATGAAAAGTCTGTGCAACTTGTTGAAGCAGTGGAAATCTGCAACATGCAATGTATGCTAAGAAGCACTCAGGACTGGGTAGCTTTTCTGAATGTGAATCCTTGTCCCCTATTTATGCAAAATAACAGTTACATACACTATAATACAGGAATGATTTCCCTTTGCCAGAAGAAAAAAAATGTGTATTTCCTCATTCTTTCTTGGTTTCAACTGATAATTTCTTAAGATTGTAAATTATATAATACTCAGCTAAAATGTGTCTTCACAAATAGTTACAAAACCTGCCAAAACACAAAGGGGAAAGTATTTTTTGTTCAAAAAAGAAATGACATTTGAATGTCACACAACACAAGAAACAATGCTTAGAGACATGTTATTGTTTCCAGAAGAAGATGGCCAGTAAACTACTTAGCTGAAGACAGAGACTACCCGTCCCCAGGATCATGGTGCACAGAAAGCCAAGTGTCAAACAACAGTACCTCAAAGCAAACAAAGGTCTGAGTATGGAGCCAGCTCACCTGTGATCCTGTTAAAGAATGAGAGCCACTGTTTAGGTCCAGTGGACTGGGAAACATTTGCTAGCTCAGAACGCTATATTTGTAGAATCTGCTAAGAATTCAACCAAAAATGTCAAAGGCATTCGCCAGCTGAGGCTCGTTTTTCTGGAACCATCTCTAACACTGGAATCAGGAAATCTGTGAACTGTGCAGCGTCTTCATGGGGCCAGCCATACTTTTCCACAAGTACATCAAAGAGGCTCCAGGGTTTCAGCTTGGTGATGTGCCGCAGTTCTCTGCGGTTGAAGAATTCCCGAGAATATTTTCCAGACAGAGCAAAGTGCCTTGGGATACTGCCTAGCAGCTCTATGATGTGGGCTATGTGGTCTTCATCTCTGGAATAGTCTTCCCCAGAATGTGGTTCGAACAAATAGTCTCCTGTTGCCAGCTCAAATGCCATGCATGCTGTACTCCAAATGTCTGCGGGAGTGCTGTAGCCGGCTCCTATCAGAACTTCTATGGACCTATACTGACGTGTTTGGATATCCTCTGTGAAATGTTTGTGCACCCAACAAGCATTTCCCAGGTCAGCAATTTTTACTCTAATTTTATCTGCGTTCCGTGGATCCAGAGGGTTCACCAACAGGTCAGCTGCCCGGGTTTTTGTTTTTGGCAAATCTCCAGTACTAGAGGCTGAAACTGTTCTGCTTCTGTCATGGGATGGGCTGCTCTCCTCTTGCTCAGTGAGAGGTGATCCCTCTGAAAGCACAGAGCCACAGGCCACAGGTTCTAAGGGCCCAGAAAATAATGATGTGGAAAACTCTGGACTTTTATGTTGTCCATTTGGCAATTCACCATTGAACTGTTCATAGGAACTGCCATACGTATAATCACTCTCTGCATTTGGCTCATCTAGGTTATATTCCTCAGGATTTGCACAGTCATCTTCATCATCCTCTTCATCCTCCAGCTGCTGTTCCAATAAAAAGGGACCATTTTCAATATGGCCGTTGGCTTTAGGGGACTCCATCCATGTAGGGTCTAGGTTTTCAAGTTTCTGTTCAACATCATCTTCATCCTTCTCAGCATTTTCCTTCTCCGCATCTTCTTTTTCTTCCTGGTCTTCAGCTTCACCGTTATCCTTTGCTGCCTCATCTTCTGTCACCTCCTCTAGCACTGCTTCCTTTAGTTTCTCCTCTGGGTGATATCCATCATCGTGTTCGTTGGAGGGTACGGTGGAAGTGATGCTTTCCTCTATGATTTTCCTCTGAGCTTCTCGTTCCAATTCCTCAATCTCCTGCAAGCGTTTCTCCAGCAACTCAGTCTGCCTCTTCTGTTTCTTTTTCAGCTTTTTCTTTTTATTTTTTGATGTTTTTCCTATAGGCTTTTGCTGTGGAGCCGTACTCACTGCAGACCCAGAAGGAGGAGGAGCACCTGCTTTTTGCCACTCGGTAGCCTCGGCTGCCATTCTTCGCACATACGCATCATCTACACACATCAAGATGTTCTCCGGCTTTATGTCAGTGTGGATTATCTTGCATTTACTGTGTAGATAATCTAACCCTTGAAGAACCTGTCGAATGATACTCTTCTCACAACGAACTGGGAGGCCTTGATAGTTGGATTTGATGATCCATTTGAGGAGATGATGGCCAAGTACTTCAAAGACCATGCAGACATGTATCCCATTCATGCCTGAGATCTTGAAGTCATCAATCAGCTGGACCACCATGTCTTTGTTGGGGTCACTGGGATCACTTTTTCGAACACATTTGAGCAATTTAATTTCATCCAAGGCTGTCTCTGTATAATGCTGGGCACTTTTTACAACTTTCATTGCAACAAATCTTTTCCCTTGCATGTCCCAGCACAGCCAGACGGTGGAAAAGTGCCCCCATCCTAGCTTCCTAATGACATGGTACCGACCATTGAAGAGGTCTCCAATTTTCACTGGATGATAGCCACCTTTGCAGTAGTCCGCGGGGTCCTCCTGCTCCTCCTCATCTGATCCCAGAATCTCCTCCTCTGGCTCTGGCGGAACGGGGTCTGGCAGTGGTGGTGGAGGTGGTGGCGGTGGTGGTGGAGGAGGAACTAAAGGAGCTTTCTGTGGAGGCTCCGGCTTTTTTGGATGTTTCTCTCTTTTCGGCCTCCGCTTTCGGGCCTGAATGGCCAGCACTTTCCTGGAGCTCATTCCTACTCAAGGCGGCCAGGCGGGGGCGGGGGGGGCTCCGCGGCAGAGGCTGCAGCGACGGGACAACCAGCCACACAGGGATGCAGCCTCCACTCGCTCAGACTTCTTGAATTTTTCATGCAAATGGACGGAAATAGAAAACACTATCCTGAGTGAGGTAAGCCAGACCCAAAAAGAGGAACATGGGATGTACTCACTCATAATTGTTTTCTAGCCATAAATAAAGGTCATTGAGTCTATAATTTGATATCCTTAAAGAAGCTAAATAAGAAGATGAACCCAAAGAAAAGTATATAGGCATCCTCCTGGATATTAACCTTCATCAGGCGATGAAAAGAGACAGAGACAGAGACCCACATTGGAGCACCGGACTGAAATCCCAAGGTCAAAATCAGAAGCAGAAGGAGAAGGAACTCAGGACTGCGTGGGGTGCACCCACACACTGAGACAATGGGGATGTTCTATCAGGAACTTATCAAGGCCAGCTGGACTGGGTCTGAAAAAGCCTGGGATAAAACCGTACTTGCTGAACATAGAGGACAATGAGGACTGCTGAGAAATCAAGAACAATGGCACTGGGGTTTGATCCTACTGCAAGTACTGGCTTTGTGGGAGCCTAGGCAGTTTGGATGCTCACCTTACTAGACCTGGAAGGAGGTGGGTGGTCCTTGGACTTCCCACAGGGCAGGGAACCCTGATTGCTCTTCGGGTTTACGAGGGAGGGGGACTTGATTGGGGGAGAGGGAGGGAAATGGGAGGCTGTGGCTGGGACGAGGCAGAAATCTTTAATAAATTAATTAAAAAAAACAAATGAGGTGAGAGAGTTCTCATGGGAGTCCTTACCTGTTGGGAGGAGTGGGTGTGGTGGGCTAGGGGGTCAGGAGAAGGGTAGAACTGTGGAGGGAATGTAAAATGAAATATAAAAATAAATTATCAGTTATAATAACATGCTGTCTAAAAGTATAATGATTAAAGACTTCATCTCTAAGCTTCAAATTCCAGAATTAAAAATCTTGGGCCAGTAATTCATTAACTATATACTCTTCCTTTGAGTTATCATTGCTTTTTTTTCTTCAGGTAACGTACAAAGAAGTGAATTTCGTTGTGATTAGGAGCATATGCTATTGTTTAGGATGTTTGTCTTTTTAGTTTTTTTCTATTCTGTAAACTGGAAGTAGTTGTGATACATACATGATGGTACTGTAAAAAGAAAATCAGTTTGAAAATCCATATTAAGCCCCTCATATATCTATACAGAATAATAGACAATAGTTATTTCTTTTGTATTTCTCTGATTACTCAAATATATGTTTGTGAAATTGCCTATAGAAACTAAACCTCAGAATGAATGAGTAAAAGATTATATATATATATATATATATATATATATATATATATATCTCCAGGATTGTGTTTATATTCTTTTGTTCTCAACATTATTTATACTTTCAGAATTATAATTATGAGCCTTGTGTCTCTTGCCCACTTAAAACTCCAGATCTGATCCTGGCATCTGAGGCTTTCTTATTTTAAACCTTTACTTTTATAAACTATCAATTACTTCCTTCTTATTTTCTGTTCAAACTATAATACTCTGTATTACATTTTCCAACATTGGTATAGGAGAACATTGACAAAAACGTTGTTATTCTCACATAGTGAAATGAAAAATACTATTATTATACCTGTGTGCTTTTCTAGCATTTACTATTCTATAAATAAAATAACAAACAAAGATCCAAATAAATAAAATCCCTTTCTCCTAAAAAAGTAGAGAGCATATCTAATGATGTAGAAACCACATTTTATATATATATAAAGTTATATATATATATAGTTATGAGCTAAAATATTCTTTACATCTTTTTCAAAACTACGAGAAGTAGTAGTGTTATAGGAGTCGATGTGGTTTGTAAGTGGAGTTTAGCAGTTATCTTACAGATATTTGGGGATACTGGAAAGCAGTTACAACTAGAATTGATTTTTTAAAGAGCCAGTTCCAGGCTGTATGACTTGCTGTCCCCTTCTTCTTACCTCATATTTCTGTAATAAACAGAATCATAGCTATCATAGTTACTACCCAATCTAATACCTTAAATTAACCTTGCTAATTGCTTTTTATTTTAACATGGAAAGTTAGATTGAATCACTAACTTGTCTTGGGTTTCAGGCTCCTCATATAAAATATTCTTATTATTTCAATCACCATCACCTTCCTCCTTGACATTATGTGAGGTTTTCCAGCCTTTGAAATTCAAAAACAATCATTGCTTGCTTAGACATTGTCATGATCCTCTATTACCACATAATTCACAACTAAAAAAAAAAAGCCCAAATATTCCTTTTATATGAAGGCCAAAATGAAAGTTAAATTCACATGCTATTCAACAAACTGTGCAGAAAGCACTACTTTTCTCCCAACACGTGCAGGGAGACATATAAAATGCAAACTATGAGAGCTAGTTTCTTATTCTCCACAAAGACTATATAGTAGAATATGTGACTGAATTTCTTGAAAAGTCATCTCTTCAGAGTGAAACAGTGGGTAGAGTGATTGTGATAATGCTACCATTAATCCCAAACACGTTGAGAACCCTCTGCAAGCAGTACCTACAGATTCTGGTTAATAAAACACACACACTTCCAAGTAAAAAACTCTTTATTACTTTATAATTACAGAAGTATCTCATGCCCAAGAACTGTACATTTTATTCCTCCATTTGGTGGTCTCTTCCTCTTCCTTAGGTAGTCTACACAAAGGTATGTTATAAAGACTGTCACTTCCTTCTCTTGCATGCAGACCAAATGTCTGTGTAAATTTTGGACGTAAAATACCAGTGAATTGTCAACCAGAGAAACTGAGGAGTCCCGTGTATTTAAATCCTCTACAAGAATTCTTAAACTAATATCTACAGCATTCAGAAAAAAAAATAAAACAAGCTCACACATTCCTGTCATATTTATTCATAATGTGATGATACTTTGCTCTTTCTAATGTAATTCTGTGAGTTTTGATAACTGAAAAATCTTGATATTTTGCTTGGTGACATGTAGTAATATTTATGAATTTAAAAATGAGAGAATTTTAAAACAGAAACCTACATTTCTTAGAATGTAACTCAGTTTTTCTAGCCTTCTATTTATGATGTTTGCATGACTTACATTGAGCAGTAAGATTGACTTTGAACTATTACTGGACTTCTAATCGAGACTATGCAGATCCTTACAGTATTAGAACAAAATATTGATCAAAGAAGACTCTATTGTCAGAATCATGCTAATCCACAACCTGTGGATTTTCCAAAGACACTAAGAAAATTGTGTTAAAATGGTATTTATCTCCTGTCCTTATCTTCAGTTTGTGTCTTCAGCATTCAGCTCAAATTTAGTATTGAAATAATCATATAAAAGCATAAGCAGAGGGAATAAATAATATAAGCATATGCCATGTATACCTAACTGTTAATCCTGAGACAAGTTAATTAACCTCTCTGATATTACATTTATGCCTTTGTATTTGCTTTTCTATGTTTTGTCATTTCTATTAAAAACGTAAGAAGACTTGTTTTATTTAAAAATATATAGGAAATTACCAGTTCAGGAAATGATAGACATCTATAAATGCTCAAGGAGTGAATTTACATGCCTTTCATTCAGTAGCAAGATTTCAGTGCAGATTGACTGCTTTAACTTTTTGTGTCACTTCTCCTGTGTTTTATGTCTTAGAAAGACTTGAAATTTTTATTCCACTCAGAAATAAAATTATTCCATGGAAGACATTTACGTTTCTATAAAGATTAATATACATCATGCATTTCGGGACTTTTCTATTTACAAAAGACAATTTTAAATACATTCAACTTATATTTGGTTGGGAACATTTGTAAAATCTTGGTCTGGGACTTGTAATTAAAAAAATGCCATGAAATTTAAATTAGAAGCAGATGGATCCCACTTTCCTTTCTTCTCCCAAGTTTTTTAACATTGTGCCTTGATCATGTGTGGGGCACAACCCTGTGACCACAATCATCACACAGTAAAAGTTATTTTTGCTATTTCCAATGTTCAATTAAAGAAATTGCTTGTCTGGCAATTTCTACCTTTGGAACAGGCCAAACAGCATAAGTAAAGAGGATAATAACTGAAGAAGTATTTCATTTTAGCTAACCATTGATGAACCACTCTCCCTGCTCATGAGACGAGAACGGGTAACGGAGCTGCCATGGCGAGATAGTTGGTCACGAAATTCTGAAGCCATGAAATAATAAAGAATTGGGTCCAAAAGGCAGCAGAGACTTGCAAGGCACAGGAAGAAAGGATGGAAATACAGTGTACTTTTGACAATGGGACAACTGGTAATGATACTTTCCTTTACCATGGTGTAAAATGTGAAGTTAATGTGATAAGGAGTGAAGCAGATGGCAAAGACTGCAGCACACATGAAAACCATCCGCAGTGCCTTTTTCCTCTCACTAATTCCTTGTAAAGCAATCGGTGGCTGTTTCAATGATATAGTTGTTTTCCAGGTACAACATGCGGCAGTGATCACTGGAATCACAAATCCAGCCAGCTCTGCAATTGTAATCATAGTGACCATAACCACTGCATTCATCTGTTTGTACCCAAGATCAGCAAAACGTGATTCTGTGTTATTAGCTAAGCCAGCACTTCTCAGGATGGGAAATGGCAAACAGGCAGTCCCCACGACGACCCAGATGGCAACACTGATGGCCAACGTTGTACCTACGCTTCCAGTTTCTGGCTCTAAATGGCTTGAGGAGAAAGAAGCATATCTGAAAGCTGATGCGTGTCAGGAAAAACATGCTGGCATACATGTTGAGATATTTCAGATAGAAGCAGAGCAGGCAAAGTGCCTTCTGGAATGGCCAGTGATGGTTGATATAATAGTAAATCTGGAGAGGTAAGGACAGGATATGAGCAAGATCTGCCATGGAGAGGTTGATCATGAAAATGATGGCCTTATTCTTCTTGCTGATGAAGCGCCACAGGACCCAGAGGGCTGCACTGTTAGCCAGGAGTCCAGGCGTGAATATGAAGATATAGGTGGTTGCATACAGAGAGTACTGAAATGTCAGATTTGTGACAGCACGATTACTCTCAACACTGCTGGTACTATTGCTGCCCATCTTGAATATCTCAGTATGTTCATCAAGGTGAGCTTTGGAAATATTGCTCCTGTCCAAACAAAAATTAAAAAGCACAGTGGTTAAGTAATACTTCAGTGGATACTTAGGACTCACTTTTACAATGAGATATACAATATTCCAACTAGGGACTGCTCACATATATGTAAGTGGAGGCTCAATGAATATGCACTACTGGCCCAACATTACACAGTAAATCCATTAAGAAACAATGGAAACGTGTCTTGACATGTTTATTATATTGCTTTTACCATGGCAAAGACATTGTGGCAATTAATATATTACTTATCTTGGTTCTCCAGCATAGAAAATGATCTAGCTGACTTGGAAAACCTGGAGATATGATATCCTCATTAGTTTATCATAACAGCTTGCTACTCTGCAGTCCTCTTGAATTTGACCTAACTCCCTGGGTTTGTGTTCCATTCTCAGTTTACATGAAACACTTCAATACTGTATGAGTTTAGATAGTGAACTATGATTACTTTCTTACTGTAATCATGGAAGTATAGTGCTAAGGTCTCCCTCTCTGAAGAATTCTATATCATTATACATGAAAGTCTGTATACACATATATTTTAAATTAAATGTTCCTATCCAGGCTGACAATACTCCCTGCAAGAACCATTGACTATCTAGCAAAACCCCAATGCCAGGCATGAGAAGCCTCTTTTGTTGTTGTCGTTGCTTAGCAGAGGTGGAAGGTAAGTATCTATTGCTGAAGGCACCATGCACCTTCAACACAGGACCTAGAAAACAGGAGATGTATCTGACCTGAAATCCTTTTCCTTTAAGACTAGCTTTCATGGTACCAATAGGCACCTTGCAAACTTCCAGAGAAAGACAGCAACTGATAGCTATACTGCCTATGAAGCACAGCAACAACCAGCATGACACAACAATCCCATGGGTGCAATCCTGCTAGTAACCAACAGCTCTCTAATTTAGACTTAAGGTCCACTCAACAAGAGGGAAATCATGTCTGGTACTGGAAACCTAGTCAGCTAACCCCTGGCTAATGAAGTCATGAATCTTGGAGGAGAATCTATAGCTGACATTTCACTAAAGCAGCAAAGTCCTTCATTACATTCTAAATGTTCATTCCACCTACAAATAAGTGTATCCCTCATCCCGTCAAGGAAAACTTTCTTTGCAATGGACAGAGACTGTTAAAACCACAACCAACAAAAATGTAGAGTAGTGAACCCCAATCCTAAAAGATACATCTGCAAAACAATTCCTGCACATAAGGCTCAAAGATTACTGAGAAGGAAGGGGGTGCAAAGATTGTAAGAGCCATGGGAACAGGAAGTTTGTTGTGAGATTGTATCTCTTAGAAAATGTCAGAGAATATATACTCATGAAGTCTCATCAACATGACTACCTAAACAAGAACTGAAAAAAATATACCACCAATAGACATGCCAATGTGGATGGGGACAAACTCATGAGGCCTTAACCCTAGATGAAGGACTATAGGGAATTCAGAAATTCAAAGAGTGAAGAAAATACTATTCCTTGGGGAAGAGCAATACTAATTGATTAAATAATTCCAAATTGATTATGACAATTGTACAGGTTAGGTCACTCATCATTTCAGTGGACAATATAACTTGGCACAGCGAATTAATGAGAGGATTATCATGGCAACATGATGAGCTACTCTTGTTAGACTTTAAAACTAAGTGCATTACAACTTACCTTAATGAAGTCCTATTTGTAATAAAAATCTATAGGAAATATAGAAAATGTCTTTTCCTAATCTTCTCTATATGTTTTTATAAAAAGAATATGAACTTCTATTTCAAGCTCAAATTAGCTCAGCTAACTAAGAATCTTTTTTTTAATTTTTTTGTTGAAAAAAAAGAAATTTCTGCCTCCTCCCCGCCTCCCTTTTCCCTCCCCCTCCTCCCATTCCTCTCCCCTCCCCATCCTCCCCCTCCCTCTCCAGACTGAAGAGCAGTCAGGGTTCCCTGCCCTGTGGAAAGTTCATAGTCCTCCCCCCTCCATCCTGGTCTAGGAAGGTGAACATCCAAACTGGCTAGGCTCCCACAAAGCCAGAACATGAAGTAGGAACAAAACCCAGTGCCCTTGTCCTTGGCTTCTCAGCAGTCCTCATTGTCTACCAAATTCAGAGAGTCCGGTTTTATCCCATGTTTTTCAGTCACAGTCCAGCTGGTCTTGTTGAGCTCCCAATGGATCAGCCCCACTGTGTCCGTGGGTGGGTGCACCCCTTGTGGTCCTGACTTCTTTGCTCATATTCTCCCTCCTTCGGCTCCTCATTGGAACATTGGGAGCTCAGTCCAGTGCTCCAGTGTGGGTCTCTGTCTCTATCTCCATCAATCGCCAGATGAAGGTTCTATGGTGATATGCAAGATATTCATCAGTATGGCTATAGGACAGGGTCATTTCAGGTCCCCTATCCTCAGCTGCCCCAGGAACTAACTGGGGACATCGCCTTGGCCACCTGGGAGCCCCTCTAGGTCCAAGTCTCTTGCCAACCCTAAGATGGCTCCCTTAATTAAGATATGTGCTTCCTGCTCCCCTAACCAACCTTCCTTTATCCCAATCATCCCGTTTCCCCAAGTTCCCCCAACCTCCCCTTCTCACATTTCTCTCCCCTTCTCCCATTACCCCCCTCACACTACACCCCCAAGATCCCAATTTTTTGCCCGGCAATCTTGTCTACTTCCCATAACCAGGAGGATAGCTATATGTTTTTCTTTGGGTTCACCTTCTTATGTAGTTTCTTTAGGATATCAAATTATAGACTCACTGACCTTTATTTATCTCTACAAACCAATTATGAGTGAGTACATCCCATGTTCATCTTTTTGGGTCTGGGTTACCTCACTCAGAATAGTGTTTTCTCTTTCCATCCATTTGCATGCAATATTGGCGAAGTCATTGTTTTTTTAACACGGAGTAGTACTCTAATGTGTATATATTCCACACTTTCTTCATCCATTCTTCCATTGAAGGGCATCTAGGTTGTTTCCAGGTTCTGGCTATTACAAATAATGCTGATATGAGCATAGTTGAACAAATGTCCTTGTCATATGATCGGGCATCTTGTAGGTATATTCCCAAGAGTGGCATTGCTGGGTCCATGGGTAGGTTGATCCCGAATTTCCTGAGAAACCGCCACACTTCTTTCTAAAGTGGTTGCACAAGTTTGCATTCCCACCAGCAATGGATAAGGGTACCCCTTTCTCCACAGCCTCTCCAGCAAAGGCCATCATTGGTGTTTTTGATTTTAGCCATTCTGACAGGTGTAAGATGATATCTCAATGTTGTTTTGATTTGCATTTCCCTGATCGCTAAGGAGGCTGAGCATGACCTTAAGTGTCTTTTGACCATTTGAACTTCTTCTGTTGAGAATTCTCTCTTCATATCAGTGCCCCATTTTTAATTGCATTAATTAGCATTTTAAAGTCTAGTTTCTTGAGTTCTTTATATATTTTGGAGATCAGACCTTTGTCTGTTGTGGGGTTGGTGAAGACCTTCTCCCAGTCAGTGGGTTGCCTTTTTGTCTTAGTGACAGTGTCCTTTGCTTTACAGAAGCTTCTCAGTTTTCAGTAGGTCCCATTTATTCAATGTTGCCCTTAAAGACTGTGCTGCTGGGGTTATACCTAGGAAGCGATCGCCTGTGCCCATCTCTTGTAGGGTACTTCCCACTTTCTCTTCTATCAGGTTCAGTGTTTTCAGATTGATATTGAGGTCTCTGATCCATTTGGACTTGAGTTTTGTGCATGGTGATACATATGTGTCTATTTTCATTCTTCTACAGGTTGACATCCAGTTGTGCCAGCACCATTTGTTGAAGATGCCCTCTTTCTTCCATTGTATACTTTTAGCACCTTTATCGAAAATGAGCTGTTCATAGGTTTGTGGGTTAAAATCCGGGTCTTCTATATGATTCCATTGGTCGACATCTTTGTTTTTATGCCGATACCATGCTGTTTTCATTACTGAAGCTCTGTAATAGAGTTTGAAGTCAGGGAGGGCAATGCCTCCAGAAGTTCCGTTATTATATAAGATTGTTTTGGCTATCCTGGGTTTTTTGTTTTTCCATATAAAGTTGATTATTGTCCTCTCAAGGTCAGTGAAGAATTTTGATGGGATCTTGATGGGGATTGCATTTAATTTATAAATTGCCTTTGGTAGGATTGCCATTTTTACTATGTTGATCCTCCCAATCCAAGAGCAAGGGAGATCCTTCCATTTTCTGGTATCCTCTTCAATTTCTTTCTTCAATGCCTTAAAGTTCTTGTCAAATAGATCTTTCACTTCTTTGGTTAGAGTTACCCCGAGATATTTTATGCTGTTTGTGGCTATCGTGAAAGGTGATGCTTCTCTTATTTCCCTCTCTGCTTCCATTTCCTTTGTGTATAGGAGGGAGACTGATTTTTTGGAGTTGATCTTGTATCCGGCCACATTACTAAAGGTGTTTATCAGCTGTAGGAATTCTTTGGTGGAGTTTTTGGGGTCGCTTATGTACACTATCATATCATCTACAAATAATGAAAGTTTAACTTCTTCCTTTCCAATTCGAATCCCCTTGATCCCCTTATGTTGTCTTATTGCTATTGCTAAAACTTCAAGCACTATATTGAAGAGGTATGGAGAGAGTGGACAGCCTTGTCGTGTTTCTGATTTAAGTGGGATGGCTTTGAGTTTCTCTCTGTTTAGTTTGATGTTAGCTGTCGGTTTGCTGTAAATAGCTTTTTTATATTTAGGTATGACCCTTTTATCCCTAATCTCTCCAAGACTTTTATCATAAAGGGATGTTGAATTTTGTCAAAAGCTTTTTCAGCATCTAATGAAATGATCATATGTTTTTTTCTTTCAGTTTACTTATATGATGGATTACATTGATAGATTTTCATAGGTTTAACCAGCCTTGCATCTCTGGGATGAAGCCTACTTGATCATAATGGATAATTTATCTAATGTGTTCTTGGATATGGTTTGCCAGTATTTTGTTAAGGATTTTTGCGTCGATGTTCATGAGTGAGATTGGCCTGTAATTCTCTTTCTTGTTTGAGTCTTTGTGTGGTTTTGGTATCAGAGTGACTGTAGCTTCAGAAAACGAATTTGGCGAGCAAGGAGTGCTGATCTCGGCACCAGAAGAACCTTCTCGGGGTGAGTGCCTCTCTGACCCGCGGCCAAAGCGGGCCAGGGAACTGTTTCCTGCAGGCCCTATACTCCTGCATACCGCCTCTCTCTTCATACCTAACCCAGCGGGTACCCAGAACCCTCCCTCACTTCTCTCTCCCTGCCATCTCTGGGCAAATAACATCACCCAGCTCAGCCCGTTTGGGCGCTGGGGCAGTATCCAGAGGGCAGCCGGGCGGGCGCGAATTCCTCTGGCCTCAGTAGCCTGCCTGCACGTGCAGGTAGGCACCTAGTTTACAAGCTTCCCAACCAGCAAGGAGAGCTGATCTTGGCTCCAGGAGATCCATCACTGGGGCACCTAGAGAGCCATCACGGGAGAGTCCCAACACAGGGAAGTAACATCAGTGGGCAAGGAGACCTGATCCTGTAAAAGAAGATCCTTAGGGGAGCATTTGGAGGAAGAGATGGGCAGACGCCAATGCAGGAATTCACCCAACAATCTGAAAAACAGCGTGAAACCACCTGAACCCAGGGACCCAACATCAGGAGGACATGAACACCTTAATCAAGAAGAAGGAGAAAAATGGAATCTTTGAAAGTGATTGACATCCTTAAACAGCATGTAAAAAACACCCTCATGGAAATGGATGAGAAGTATAACAGAAAGTTTGAAGAATTTAATAAATCAGTGAATGATACCCTCAAAGAGATAGATGAGAAGTATAACAGAAAGTTTGAAGAATTGAATAAATCAGTGAATGATACCCTAGGAAACCAAGGAAAAACAATCAAACAGATAATGGAATCAGTTCAAGACCTGAAAACTGAAATGGAGACAAGGAAGAAAACACAAACAGAGGGCCGTCTGGACATTGAGAATCTAGGTAAACGAATAGAAACTACAGAAGCGAGTATAACCAACAGAATACAAGAGATTGAAGAAAGACTCTCAGACGCTGAAGATACCATAGAGAAAATAAACGCACTGATCAATGAAAACAGCAAATCCAACAAGCTCTCATCACAAAACATTCAGGAAATCTGGGACACAATAAAAAGACCAAACCTAAGAATAATTGGAGTTGAAGAAGGAGAAGAAGTGCAGCTCAACGGTCCAGAAAATATATTTAATAAAATTATAGAAGAAAACTTTCCCAATCTAAAGAAAGATATACCTATGAAGATCCAAGAAGCTTACAGAACACCAAATAGGCTGGATCAAAAAGAACATCCCTCGCCATATAATAATCAAAACACAAAGCATACAGAATAAAGAAAGAATATTAAGAGCTGCAAAGGAAAAAGGCCAAGTTACTTATAAAGGCAAACCCATCAGACTTACACCTGACTTCTCTTTGGAAACCATGAAAGCCAGAAGGTCCTGGATAGATGTACTGCAGAAACTAAGAGACCATGGATGCAAGCCCAGACTACTATACCCAGCCAAACTTTCGTTCACTATAAATGGAGAAAACAAAATTTTTCAAGATAAAAACAAATTTAAACAGTATGTAGCCACAAATCCAGCCTTACAGAAAGTAAAAGAAGGAAAATCACAAACCAAGGAGTCCAACAAGGCCCACAATAACTCAGATATCTAGAGTCCCTTCACCAACACATCTCAAAGAAGGGAAACACACAAACTCTACTACTAGAAAAATGACCGGAATGAACAACCACTGGACATTAATATCACTTAATGTCAATGGTCTCAACTCATCTATAAAAAGGCACAGGCTAAGAGATTGGATACGGAAACAGGATCCAACACTCTGCTGTCTACAAGAAACACACCTCAAACACAAAGACAGGCAACTACTCAGAGTAAAGGGCTGGGAAAAGGCTTATCAAGCAAATGGTCCTAAGAAACAAGCAGGGGTGGCCATACTAATTTCGAACAAAGTTGATTTCAAACTTAAATCAATCAGAAGAGATGGAGAGGGACATTTTATACTCATAACAGGAACAATTCATCAGGAGGAAGTCTCAATCCTGAATATCTATGCCCCTAATGTAAAAGCACCCACGTACGTAAAAGAAACATTACTAAAACTCAAGGCTGCCATCAAACCGCACACACTAATAGTAGGAGACTTCAACACTCCTCTCTCACCAACAGACAGGTCAATCAGACTGAAACCTAACAGAGAAATAAGAGAATTAATGGAGGTAATGAATCAAATGGACTTAACAGACATCTATAGAACATTCCACCCAAAAAGAAAAGAATATACCTTCTTCTCTGCAGCTCATGGAACCTTCTCGAAAATTGACCACATACTCGGTAACAAAGCAAACTTCCACAGGTACAAAAAATATGCATAACCTCCTGCGTCTTATCAGATCACCATGGATTAAAGTTAGAATTCAACAACAAAGCTACACCCAGAAAGCCTACAAACTCATGGAAACTGAACAGTCAACTACTGAACCACACATGGATCAAGGAAGAAATAAAGAAAGAGATTAAAGTCTTCCTTGAATTCAATGAAAATAAAGAAACAACCTACTCAAACTTATGGGACACTATGAAAGCAGTCCTGAGAGGAAAGTTCATAGCACTAAGTGCCCACTTAAAGAAAACAGAGAAAGCACACATTGGAGACTTAACAACCCACCTGAAAACTCTAGAAAAAAAAAGAAGCAGACTCTCCTAAGAGGAGTAGAAGACTGGAAATAATCAAACTGAGGGCAGAAATCAATAAAATAGAAACACAGAAAACTATCCAAAGAATCAATGAAACAAAAAGCTGGTTCCTGGAGAAAATCAACAAGATCGATAAACCCCTATCCAAACTAATCAAACGGCGAGAGAGAATATACAAATTAATAAGATCAGAAATGAAAAGGGTGACATAACAACAGACACAGAGGAAATTCAGAGAATATTGAGATCGTACTACAAAAGCCTGTATGCCACAAAACTGGAAAATGTGGAAGAAATGGACACTTTTTAGATAAATACCATATACCAAAGCTAAACCAAGACCAGGTGAAAGATCTAAATAGACCTGTTAGTCGTGAAGAATTAGAAACTGTTATCAAAAACCTCCCTACCAAAAAAAGCCCAGGTCCAGATGGTTTCAATGCGGAATTCTACCAGAACTTCCAAGAAGACCTAATACCTATACTCCTTAAGGTATTTCACAATATAGAAACAGAAGAGTCGTTGCCAAATTCCTTTTATGAAGCTACAGTTACTCTGATACCAAAACCACACAAAGACTCAACCAAGAAAGAGAATTACAGGCCAATCTCGCTCATGAACATCGACGCAAAAATCCTCAACAAAATACTGGCAAACCGAATCCAAGAACACATTAGAAAAATTATCCATTATGACCAAGTAGGCTTCATCCCAGGGATGCAGGGCTGGTTCAACATACGAAAATCTATCAATGTAATCCATCATATAAATAAACTGAAAGAAAAAACCATATGATGATTTCATTAGATGCAGAAAAAGCATTTGACAAAATTCAACATCCCTTTATGATAAAAGTCTTGGAGAGATTAGGGATACAAGGGACATACCTAAATATAATAAAAGCTATTTACACCAAGCCGACAGCTAACATCAAATTAAATGGAGAGAAACTCAAAGCCATCCCACTGAAATCTGGAACAAGACAAGGCTGTCCACTCTCTCCATACCTCTTCAATATAGTGCTTGAAGTGTTAGCGATAGCAATAAGACAACACAAGGGGATCAAGGGGATTCGAATTTGCAAGGAAGAAGTTAAACTTTCGTTATTTGCAGATGATATGATAGTGTACATAAGCGACCCCAAAACTCCACCAAAGAACTCCTACAGCTGATAAACACCTTTAGTAATGTGGCCGGATACAAGATCAACTCCAAAAATCAGTTGCCCTCCTTTACACAAAGGATATGGAAACAGAGAGGGAAATCAGAGAAGCATCACCTTTCACGATAGCCACAAACAGCATAAAATATCTTGGGGTAACGCTAACCAAGGAAGTGAAAGATTTATTTGACAAGAACTTTAAGGCATTGAAGAAAGAAATTGAAGAGGATACCAGAAAATGGAAGGACCTCCCCTGCTCTTGGATTGGGAGGATCAACATAGTAAAAATGGCAATTCTACCAAAAGCAATCTATAGATTCAATGCAATTCCCATCAAAATCCCATCAAAGTTCTTCACAGATCTTGAGAGGACAATAATCAACTTTATATGGAAAAACAAAAAACCCAGGATAGCCAAAACAATCTTATACAATAAAGGAACTTCTGGAGGCATTACCATCCTGACTTCAAACTCTATTACAGAGCTACAGTAATGAAAACAGTCTGGTACTGGCATAAAAACAGAGAACTCGATCAATGGAATCGTACAGAAGACCCGGATCTTAACCCACAAACCTATAAACACCTCATTTTTGATAAAGGAGCTAAAAACATACATTGGAAGAAAGAAAGCATCTTCAACAAATGGTGCTGGCACAATTGGATTTCAACCTGTAGAAAAATGAAAATAGACCCATATCTATCACCATGCACAAAACTCAAGTCCAAATGGATCAAAGACCCCAATATCAATCTTTACACACTGAACCTGATAGAAGAGAAAGTGGGAAGTACCCTACAACAGTTGGGCACAGGAGATCGCTTCCTATGTTTAACCCCAGAAGCACAGGCATTAAGGGAAACACTGAACAAATGGGACCTCCTGAAACTGAGAAGCTTCTGTAAAGCAAAGGATACTGTCACTAAGACAAAAAGGCAACCTACTGATTGGGAGAAGATCTTCACCAACCCAGCAACAGACAAGGGCCTGATCTCCAAAATATATAAAGAACTCAAGAAACTAAACTTTAAAATGCTAAATAACCCAATTAAAAATTGGGGCACTGAGCTGAACAGAGAATTCTCAACAGAAGAATTCCAAATGGCCAAAAGACACTTAAGGTCATGCTCAACTTCCTTAGCGATCAGGGAAATGCAAATCAAAACAACATTGAGATATCATCTTACGCCTGTCAGAATGGCTAAAATCAAAAACACCAATGATAGTCTTTGCTGGAGAGGTTGTGGAGGAAGGGGTACCCTCATCCATTGTTGGTGGGAATGCAATCTTGTGCAACCACTTTGGAAATCAGTGTGGCGGTTTCTCAGGAAAGTCGGGATCAACCTACCTCTGGACCCAGCAATACCACTCTTGGGAATATACCCAAGAGATACCTATCACATGACAAAAGCATTTGTTCAACTATGTTCATAGCAGCATTGTTTGTTATAGCCAGAACCTGGAAACAACCTAGATGTCCCTCAGTGGAAGAATGGATGAAGAAAGTGTGGAATATTTACATACTAGAGTACTACTCAGCAGTAAAAAACAATGACTTCTCGAATTTTGCATGCAAATGGATGGAAATAGAAAACACTATTCTGAGTGAGGTATCCCAGACCCAAAAGAGGAACATGGGATGTACTCACTCATAATTGGTTTCTAGTCACAAATTGTGGTCATTGAGTCTATATTCTGTGATACTAAAGAAGCTAAATAAGAAGGTGAACCCAATGAGGGCTGCTGAGAAGCCAAGGTCAATGGCACAGGGTTTTGATCCTACTTCATGTTCTGGCTTGGTGGGAGCCTAGCCAGTTCGGATGTTCACCTTCCTAGACCAGGATTGAGGGGGAGGACTTTGTACTTCCCACAGAGCAGGGAACCCTGACTGCACGGTCTGGATAAGGAGGGGGAGGAGGGGGAGGCGGGGAGGAGTGGGAGGAGGGGGGGGAAATGGGAGGCGGGAGAAGGCAGAAATTTCTCTTTTTTCCAATATAAAAAAACTAAAAAAAAAAAGGATAGCTTACAAACTTTTGGTTGGATGTCCAATGGTTAAAGCTCTAGTGATAATATTCTTATAGGAGACCTTGAGCTGCTAGGTAAAATTCTTACAAAAACAGTTTCCAATGAGAGCTTAAAACAGCTGCCTAACAGGTACTCAAGCAGGTAAAGTATAAATCAACAGATAAAGTATACAATAATCAACAAATACAGTATATTAATTATAATTCAGATATGGCAAGTGTGTATATTAAATGTAAACTTATTCTACAACAGTTTTATAAAAAATGAGGCTTATGGCTAAATCTTATCAGTTTTGCTAGTTAAGATATTAAGCTCTTAATTTAAATCAGTAGCCTGTCTGATATAAAAGACAGGATAGAATCTGGAAAATGGTTTAACAAAATTTTGACTATGATCAAGGTTTCTTATACTAAACAGTAGACTCATTGATAATTTTTAAGATTGATTCCTGGATATTTGCCTTTCCTAAATTCAAAGGCCAAAAACAATGGTCTTTTCCCAGATCATTGCTACAATTTATGACCTGTATTTTGCTAAAGCTATAGCAAAAATCCCTTAAAGGATTTTATGCTAAATTTTACAATTGGCTCTTCCAATGGAGGAACTGCATATATGGCTAATTATAATAAAAATTATGGAGCATAACAAGGCTCCTTCAAAGCAACTCATTCAAGTTGCCAGCAGATCCTGATGCAAACGGATCTGGCTTGTTGACACCAAGCTGACCTTTGCTAAGACAAGGTGAAAAAGCCCTGCAGCGCATCATGAAAAACCCGACCTATATATATTTGGGGTCGAGGATGTGTTTGTGCTTTTTTCACAGAAAGAAAATGAATTCTGAACGTGATGTCGAGGCTGCAGACACAGAGGAGTTCCAGACTTCCAGAGGTGATTGAGGAGAGATCTTTGGTCGGTCTTCCCTACCCCCAAGGAAAGGAGTGCCTGCTGACAAAACCAGCTACACCACTCTGCATGGTGTACCCAGCACCCAGATCCAGGGAGACCCGGCTGACATAAGGGCCAGGATGTGCTCCATGTACCTGAAACCAGCTCGCCTCACCCTGGCTACCCCACCTGTCCAGGAGCACAAATGCTAAACTGCTTCTGCAGCTTGAACTCTGGTCTGCTTTGGAGCTGAGTTGCAGACTAAACATCAGACTGCTTTAAACCTTGGGACACAGAACTCATTTTAATTAAAATATTAACCTCTCTTCACTTAAGAAGGGGGAAAATTGGGGGTTCCTGTGACTGTTGCCCAGAGGCTGGAACTGGCGATATATGATAACAACAATGTAGGTCATTGTACTCCCACTGAATTTGAGCTAATGATATTTGTAACTGCTTATAGATAATGGGTAAAGTCTGACACATGTTGTAAAGTGTTTGGTTTTAATGCATAGGTTTAAAATTTTGGATTTTGAGCCCTTTTACACTGCCTAATTTTTTGGCAGGCAGCACACGTAACTTTATGTGGAGTAGGCACTTAGGAATGTGGTCATTCCATAGGCCAGACTAAAAGGTGAATGCTGGGTTGGGAAAAGCCCTTTCTTCTTATCTGGAGATGGAGTTACTGGTGCCAAAACTATATCATTATATCTTTTGTTTGAGGAGCTCTTCAGAGTCTTTTCATTAATGACAGACGCAGGGACCCAATGGCGGGAGTTAATGTGGATCCTCGCCTGAAGGCACACCATACAGAGGTTGTAGAAACCGGCTCAACATGGCATGGTTCAGGTATGAGGGTGCTCTCACATGGCCTAAGACAGGGTACCCTGTGATCTGCTTACTTTAATCCTGCTAGATGCCTTTTACTTGAGGAGCTCCAAGGCGGGCGACTTATGGCAGGATAATCCCCCAACCTAAGGCAGGGCCCTGGGAACCCTAGGAAGGGTAAGGGGAAAAAAAGGCCTGGTCCCCAATTGACCTAGTAGTCATCGGGCACCCTCTGTTCCCAGGAGAGAGGGATCACTTCACCACCCGAGAGGAGGGTCTCCCTTGTCTCAGTCCCTTCTCCTTTGCTCTGACAGCATGGTTGACTCTGACTGGTGCTCTCCACTTGATAGCTGCCTGCCTTTGTATGGGAGGGGGGAGGGGATCTGTTGGGAGCTGTTTCCCCCTAGAAATCATTGCAGGAACCATCGCCCTGGGGAGACTATGGGGAACCCCACACCCATGGTTGTACTGGGATTGGTTCTGTTGCCCCACACCCAGTTGAAGCTGTTAATGGAGAAAAATAAAATAAATAAATAAATAAAAAAAAAAAGAAAACGAATTTGGCAATGACTCTTCTGTTTCTATATTGTGAAATACATTAAGGAGTATAGGTATTAGGTCTTCTTGGAAGTTCTGGTAGAATTCCGCATTGAAACCATCTGGTCCTGGGCTTTTTTTTGGTAGAGAGGTTTTTGATAAGAGCTTCTAATTCTTCTCGACTGACAGGTCTATTTAGATTGTTCACCTAGTCTTGATTTAATTTTGGTATATGGTATTTATCTAAAAAAGTGTCCATTTCTTTTACATTTTCCAGTTTTGTGGCATACAGGCTTTTGTAGTAAGATCTAATGATTCTCTGAATTTCCTCTATGTCTGTGGTTATGTCCCCCTTTTCATTTCTGATCTTATTAATTTTCATATTCTCTCTCTGCCGTTTGATTAGTTTGGATAGGGTTTATCAATCTTGTTGATTTTCTCCAGGAACCAGCTTTTTGTTTCATTGATTCTTTGGATTTTTTTCTGTGTTTCTATTTTGTTGATTTCAGCCTTCAGTTTGACTATTTCCATTCTTCTACTCCTCCTAGGTGAGTCTGCTTCTTTTTTTTCTAGAGCTTTCAGGTGGGCTGTTCAGTCTCCAATGTGTGCTTTCTCTGTTTTCTTTAAGTGGCTACTTAGGGCTATGAACTTTCCCCTTAGGACTGCTTTCATAGTGTCCCATAAGTTTGAGTAGGTTTTTTCTTTATTTTTATTGAATTCAAGGAAGACTTTAATTTCTTTCTTTATTTCTTCTTTGATCCAGGTGTGGGTCAATAGTTGACTGTTCAGTTTCCATGAGTTTGTAGGCTTTCTGGGGGTAGCATTGTTGTTGAATTCTAACTTTAGTCCATGGTGATCTGATAAGACACAGGAGGTTACGAATATTTTTTTGTAACTTTGTATGTTGGTTTGTTATGGAGGATGTTGTCAATTTTCGAGAAGGTTCCATGAGCTGCAGAGAAGAAAGTATATTTTTTCCTATTTGAGTGGAATGTTCTATAGATGTCTGTTAAGTCCATTTGATTCAATACCTCCATTAATTCTCTTATTTCTCTGTTAGATTTCTGTCTGATGACCTGTCCATTGGTGAGAGAGGAGTGTTGAAATCTCCTACTATTAGTGTGTGTGGTTTGATGGTAGCCTTGAGTTTTAGTAATGTTTCTTTTACGTATGTGGGTGCTTTTATATTAGGGGCATAGATATTCAGGATTGAGACTTCATCCTGATGAATTGTTCCTGTTATGAGTATAAAATGTCCCTCTCCATCTCTTCTGATTGATTTAAGTTTGAAGTCAACTTTGTTAGAAATTAGTATGGCCACACCTGCTTGTTTCTTAGGTCCATTTGCTTGATAAACCTTTTCCCATCCCTTTACTCTAAGTAGGTGCCTGTCTTTGTGTTTCAGGTGTGTTTCTTGTAAACAGCAGAATATTGGATCCTGTTTTTGTATCCCAATCTCTTAGTCTGTGCCTTTTTATAGGTGAGTTGAGTTCATTGACATTAAGGGATATTAATGACCAGTGGTTGTTAACTCCGGTCACTTTTTTAGTCATAGATTTTGTTTGTTTGCCTTCTTTGAGTTGTGCTGGTGCAGGGTCTCTAGATGTTTGAGTTATTGTGGTCATTGTTGGACTCCTTGGTTTGTGATTTTCCATCTATTACTTTTGTAAGGCTGGATTTGTGGCTCCGTATTGTTTAAATTTGTTTTTATCCTGGAAAATTTTGTTTCTCCATTCATAGTGAACGAAAGCTTGGCTGGGTATAGTATTCTGGACTTGCATCCATGATCTCTTAGCTTCTGCAGTACATCTATCCAGGACCTTCTGGCTTTCATGGTTTCCATAGAGTAGTCAGGTGTAAGTCTGATAGGTTTACCTTTATAAGTAACTTGACCATTTTCCTTTGCAGCTCTTAATATTCTTTCTTTATTCTGTATGTTTTTGTTTTGATTATTATATGGCGAGGAGATGTTTTTTTTTTTTGGTCCAGTCTATTCGGTGTTTTGTATGCTTCTTGAACCTTCAAAGGAATATCTTTCTTTAGGTTGGGAAAGTTTTCTTCTATAATTTTATTAAATATATTTTCTGGACCGTTGAGCTGTACTTCTTCTCCTTCTTCTATCCCAATTATTCTTAGGTTTGGTCTTTTTATTGTGTCCTAGATTTCCTGAATGTTTTGTGATGAGAATTTGTTGGTTTTGCTGTTTTCTTTGATCAGTGTGTTTATTTTCTCTATGGTATCTTCAGTGTCTGACATTCTTTCTTCTATCTCTTGTAATCTGTTGGTAGTACTTGTCTCTGTAGCTCCTGTTCGTTTACCCAGATTTTCCATCTCCATCCTTCCCTCGGTTTGTCTTTTCTTCATTATTTCCATTTCATTCTTCAAGTCTTGAACCGCTTCCCTTACCTGTTTGATTGGTTTTTCTTGTTTCTCTTTGTTTTCTTGGGTATCTTTGAGCGATTTATTCATTTCCTCTACCTTTTCGTTTATCATCTCTAATTGTTTATAGCAGTTTTTCACCTCCTGTTTAAGGTCTTCTATTATTTTCATATAATTCATTTTTGAGTCGATTTCTTCTAATTCTTCTGGAGTAGGGTGTACAATTCTTCTTATTTCGGGATCCCTGGATTCTGGTGATGTCATGTTGCCTTTCAGATTGTTGGAGGAATTCTTGCATTGGCGCCTTCCCATCTCTTCCCGTCCAGATGGAACTCCTCAGCACCACAACTCAGATGCCACTCTGGGTGGGTAGCCTTAGTGTAGGAGCAGAAAACTGTTCCTGAGCAAATGACCTTGCAGAAAACGCAGGCCGTCCAGATGGATCTCCTCAGCACCTAAACAGGGCCACCTGGTAGCCCTAAGATCCGGGGACGAGAGGAAGGACGTGGGAGGCAGCGCGGGTTCCAAGAGACCACTGGAGATCCTGGAGCACCAGCTGTAGGTGCCCGAGCTCCCTTACAGGGAACCTTGAGACCTGCCTGGAAGGCAGGCACTCCCCAGGCTGGGTGGGTAGCCTTAGTGTAGGAGCTTAAAACCAGTCTTGAGCACTGGTCGTAGCATACAGCAGGGTAGGGTTGGGGGTGGGGTGCTGGGGGGTTGGGTCTTGCCTAAGAAAGACAGCCCTGCAGAAGGACCTGGCGGAGGGGGTTTGTGCTCACTTCTGGGACACACCGCCCCTGGATAGCAGACACTCACCCATCCAGATGGAACTCCTCAGCACCTATACAGGGCTGCCTGGAAGCACAAAGATCCGGGGACCAGAGGAAGGACGTGGGAGGCAGCGCGGGGTCCAGGAGACCACTCTTTTTAAATTTTTATTGAGAAAAAGAAAAAAAAAGTTTCCGCCTCCTCCCAGCCTCCCATTTCCTTCCCCCTCCTTCCACCCTTCTCCTCCTCCCCCACTCCTCTCCCACCTCCCTCTCCAGTCCAAAGAGCAGTCAGGGTTCCCTGCCCTGTGGAAAGTCCAAGGTCCTCCCCCCTCCGTCCATGTCTAGGAAGGTGAACATCCAAACTGGCTAGGCTCCCACAAAGCCAGAACATGCAGTAGGATCAAAACCCCGTGCTATTGTCCTTGGCTTCTCATCAGCCCTCATTGTTTGCCATGTTCAGAGAGACTGGTTTTATCCCATGCTTTTTCAGTCACAGTCCAGCTGGCCTTGGTGAGCTCCCAATAGATCAGCCCCACTGTCTCCGTGGGTGGGTGCACCCCTCGTGGTCCTGACTTCCTTGCTCATGTTCTCCCTCTTTCTGCTCCTCATTGGGTCCTTGGGAGCTCAGTTCCATGCTCCAGTGTGGGTCTCTGTCTCTATCTCAATCCATCACCAGATGAAGGTTCTATGGTGATATGCAAGATATTTGTAAGTATTGCTACAGGATAGGGTCATTTCAGGTTCCCTATCCTCAGCTGCCCAAGGAACTAACTGGGGACATCGCCTTGGGCTCCTGGGAGCCTCTCTTGCTTCAAGTCTCTTGCCAACCCTATGGTGGCTCCCTTAACTAAGAATTGTGCTTACCTGCTCCCTATCCAACCTTCCTTTATCCCAAACATCCTGTTTCCCCAAGTTCCCCCCATCTTCCCCTTCTCACTTTTCTCTCCCCATCTCCCCTTACCCCATCCCACCCCACCTTCAAGATCCCAATGTTTGGCCGGCAATTTGTCTACTTCCCAAAGCCAGGAGGATAACTATATGTTTTTCTTTGGGTTTACCTTCTTATTTAGCTTCTTTAGGATCACCAATTATAGACTCTGTGACCTTTATATATGGCTAGAAACCAATTATGAGTGAGTACATCCCATGTTCATCTTTTTGGGTCTGGCTTACCTCACTCAGGATAGTGTTTTCTATTTCCATCCATTTGCATGCAAAATTCGAGAAGTCATTGTTTTTTACCACAGCGTAGTACTCTAATGTGTATAAGGGGATCAAGGGGATTCGAATTGGAAAGGAAGAAGTTAAACTTTCGTTATTTGCAGATGATATGATAGTGTACATAAGCAACCTTAAAAACTCCACCAACGAACTCCTACAGCTGATAAACACCTTTAGTAATGTGGCAGGATACAAGATCAACTCGAAAAAATCAGGCCCCCTCTTATACACAAAGGATATGGAAGCAGAGAGGGAAATCAGAGAAGCTTCACCTTTCACGATAGCCACAAACAGCATAAAATATCTTGGGGTAACTCTAACCATGGAAGTGAAAGATCTATTTGACAAGAACTTTAAGGCATTGAAGAAAGAAATCGAAGAGCATACCAGAAAATGGAAGGACCTCCCTTGCTCTTGGATTGGGAGGATCAACATAGTAAAAATGGCAATTCTACCAAAGGCAATTTATAGATTCAATGCAATTCCCATCAAGGTCCCATCAAAATTCTTCACAGATCTTGAGAGGACAATAATCAACTTTATATGGAAAAACAAAAAACCCAGGATAGCCAAAACAATCTTATACAATAAAGGATCTTCTGGAGGCATTACCATCCCTGACTGCAAACTCTATTACAGAGCTACAGTAATGAAAACAGTGTAGTACTGGCATAAAAACAGAGAAGTCGACCAATGGAATCATATAGAAGACCCGGATGTTAACCCACAAAACTATGAACACCTCATTTTCGATAAAGGAGCTAAAAGTATACAATGGAAGAAAGAAAGCTAACTAAGAATCTTAGTTAGCTGAACAAGACACTAAGGAATCCTCACGGGCAAATACAAGGTTTTGTGTTTTTGAAACATAACATACCCAGCAATACCCATTAGGATTTCAGAAGTGAACAAATTCATATTTTATCTCTGTTTACAACATTTTGACATGCATGAGAGCCCTACTTTTCTTTTTTTGTTAAGTAACATGACCTTCTTGTTTTAGACTGCCATGCCTATAGTTGTTTTTACCAGATTCAAGCTAAACAATCTCTTTGCAACTTGCAAATCTTTCACATGTCTATACTGCAAAGGCCTGAAAATTCAAAATTGAAAGCCTAGTTCTCTTTTTTTCAGCCTGATCTCTTATTGCTCTCCTCAGCATCTACCATGCAAGATTATCCTAGCACAAAGCATGCTAGGATGCACATTTCTGTCTCTGAATTCAACTCAAATGTTGACATACTATTTAAATTACGTCATAGGCTAAATATTTAACTATACAGCATTGTCCATTCAGAATGCTAGTCAGGACTCCCAGATACCATAGTAATCTTGTCAACATAATTTTGATTAGGGTGAGTTTATATATAACTTAGGCACTCATTTCCAATTTATAATTTTTTTCTCTTAAATACAAACTATGGAGAGCTAAAGAAAGGAGAGATTATTAAACAAAAATAAGAGGTATTTTCAGCAAAGGCTATTATTTTTAATATTTGCTTAATTTTAGACACATATTTCATTAGAATGAAAAATGGCCACAAACTGGTCTAACACTGTACAACTCAGTGTGGAGATGCCTCAAAAAGTTAAAAATAGTAAAAATACATAATGCAGTATACTACTCTTAGGCATATATTCAAAGGAATCCATGTCCTACTGTTGAGATACTTCCTTGTCCATGTTTATTGCTGCTTTATTCATAAGAGCGATTAAACAGAAAGAGTCTGGAGGTCTAGCAACCAATAAATGTGTAATAAAACTGTAGTGTATTTAAACATTTGACTATTATTCAGCTATTAAGAAAAAGGAAATTGTGAAATTTTAAGTAAATGGGTGTAACTGGAAGCAATCATTCTAAGTGAGATGACCCTGATCCAGAAATACAAAGATCACATGCTTTTTTTTTCAGACATATATGTTTTACTAGGAATACCCATAGAGGTCAGGACATTACTAAGGAACTATGGAGAAGGACTTTTAAGGGAGTGGAGACAGAAGGCACTTCTATAAAGTGTTAAAAGGGAATAATGGAAGAGGAGGTGTTAACCTGGGGTTTGGGAATAGAGATTAGGACAGAAGAGGGAGTGTGGGAAGATATAATAACATCAAAGAGATTTCAAGAATAAATATATGGAAACCTGATGCTGTAGATATATGCAGTGGCCAACAACTACAAAAAAGTAACTTATACCAGTCATTGGGTTTTTTTGTTACCTGCTGGTAGGGGTGTCATACTATATGAGGTCTCTCCCCTGTCTCTCAGTATCCTTACTAGAGAAGAGTTATTGGTCACTGAGATCCAATAGGCCACCAAACATTACAAACTTTTGCCGTTGTTCTTGGTTTTCTCCAGAACTTAACAGTAAGATGATATTGCTGAAGATATCACGTGGTTGAATCATAGGACATGAAGATATCAAGTTGGTACTGACCTGGAAACTTCACCTCTACTGTCTAGCTTTCATAGTGTGAGATGGTGCCATGCAAGCTACCAGGAAGCAATGTAATAGTCTTACCCAACTGTGAACACTGTGACCTACATTAATGACTGATTGGGGAAGACATGCCCATTGATGTTAATATGGCTATAACCATCTCCGGAGCAACCACCAACTTTCTGATTGGACTTATGGCCTGCTTCATGAGACAAAACCAATACCTGGAACTATTATCAGTCTAAGAACTTATAGCTAGACAGGTCGTAGGCCACTTGGAAACGCCTACTACTTTTAAACTGCTAAATGGGCACAATGTTAAACTGACTTCTAATGACTTATCTTTATACCCACAGATTACTATATCTCCCAACAGTCACCAGAGGAGTTTATGATTATTCATAGTAGATGACTAATACAGAGAACCATAACTTGCCAACATGCATAGAATATCAAAGTGCAGAATGCTCAGCTCTAAAGGAAACATATACCCCCTCCACAAGCTCATAACTAATTATAGAAAAGGAGAAGGGAAGGGTGTAAGAGTGCCTGATTATAACAAGGATACATATTTTCTTGACACAGCAGGACAGCTGCACATATAAACAGTGGTTTCAACAGCACCCACAACACCTATGTGAGTCTAAGGCATTCCAATTTTAGCATGGATAAGAGAATTGGGCACACAATTCCAGCAGAAATTATAGAACTATAGGTAACTGTCAGCTGCTGGAAAATGGAGAGATAGTAGTTTTCTCTAAGAGTGTGTCCTAGTAAGTCGATCACTCTTCGGTGAAATAACATATAATCAAACATATTTCAGAAACAAAAATTATCTTGAAGTTTTTTGTGAAGGACACAAATCTGGGTGGGTAAATGAGAGAAATAAATTAAGGAAGAGTTAAGGGTGTATGAATATGATCACATACTGTCACTAAGACAAAAAGGCAACCCACTGACTGGGAGAAGATCTTCACCAACCCTGCAACTGACAAAGGTCTGATTTCCAAAATATATAAAGAACTCAAGAAACTAGACTGTAAAAAACTAATCAACCCAATTATAAAATGGGGCACTGAGCTGAACAGAAAATTCTCAACAGAAGAAGTTCAAATGACCAAAAGACACTTAAAATCATGCTCAACTTCCTTAGCGATCAGGGAAATGCAAATCAAGACAACTTTAAGATACCATCTTACACCTGTCAGAATGGCGAAAATAAAAAACACCAATGATAGCCTTTGCTGGAGAGGTTGTGGAGGAAGGGGTACCCTCATCCATTGCTGGTGGGAATGCAAACTTGTGCAACCACTTTGGAAAGCAGTGTGGCCGTTTCTCAGGAAATTCGGGATCAACCTACCTCTGGACCCAGCAATACCACTCTTGGGAATATACCCAAGAAATGTCCTGTCATACAACAAAAGTATATGCTCAACTATGTTCATAGCAGCATTGTTTGTAATAGCCAGAATCTGGAAACAACCTAGATGCCCTTCAATGGAAGAATGGATGGAGAAATTATGGAATATATACATATTAGAGTACTACTCAGCAGTAAAAAACAATGACTTCTTGAATTTTGCATGCAAATGGACGGAAATAGAAAACACTATCCTGAGTGAGGTAAGCCATACCCCAAAAGAGGAACATGGGATGTACTCACTCATATTTGTTTTCTAGCCATAAATAAAGGGCATTGAGCCTATAATTCGTGATCTTAGAGAAGCTAAATAAGAAGGAGAACCCAAAGAAAAACATATAGGCATCCTCCTGAATATTAACCTTCATCAGGCGATGAAAGGAGACAGAGACAGAGACCCACACTGGAGCACCAGACTGAAATCTCAAGGTCCAAATCAGGAGCAGAAGGAGAGAGAGCACATGCAAGGAACTCAGGACTGCGAGGGGTACACCCACACACTGAGACAATGGGGATGTTCTATCGGGAACTAACCAAGGCCAGCTGGCCTTCGTTTGAAAAAGCCTGGGTTAAAACCGGTCTTGCTGAACATAGCAGACAATGAGGACTGCTGCAAGGACTTCTTGAAGTTTGCAGGCAAATGGATGGAAATAGAAAACACTATCCTGACTGAGGTAAGCCAGACCCAAAAAGATGAACATGGGATGTACTCACTCATATTTGGTTTCTAGCCATAAATAAAGGACATTGAGCCTATAATTCGTGATCCTAGAGAAGCCAAATATGATGGTGAACCCAAAGAAAGACATATAGTCATCCTCCTGGATATTAACTTTCATCGGGCGATGAAAGCAGACAGAGACAGAGACACAAATTGGAATACCAGACTGAAATCCCAAGGTCCAAATCAGGAGCAGAAGGAGAGCGAGCACGCGCAAGAACTCAGGACTGCGAGGGGTGCACCCACATACTGAGACATTGGGGATGATCTATCAGGAACTCAACAAGGCCAGCTGGACTGGGTCTGAAAAAGCATGGGATAAAACCGGACTCGCTGAACATAGCAGACAATGAGGACTGCTGAGAAGTCAAGATCAATGACACTGGGTTTTGATCCTACTGCACGTACTGGCTTTGTAGGAGCCTAGGCAGTTTGGATGCTCACCTTACTAGACCTGGAATGAGGTGGGAGGTCCTTGGGCTTCCCACAAGGCAGGGAACCTGGACTGCTCTTTGGGCTGATGAGGGAGGGGGGACTTGATTTGGGGAGGGGGAGGGATATGGGAGGCAGAGGAGGGGAGGAGGCAGAAATCTTTAATAAATAAAAATAATAATAAAATAAAAAAGAAAAACTAAGGAAGAATAGTAGTGACAATAAAAGTGATTATATGTTTGTTTTGATTATTTTGCTGGGCTTGGTGTGGTGACACAGAAATTGAATTTAAACCTCCAGAGATAAAGGCAGGAGGATCAGAAGTTTGAGGCAAGCCTGGACTATACAGTAAGAAGCTACAAATACTTTGTCTTTAGAAGAAGGTAAAAAATGTGGACTAAAAGAACCCTCAGAGAGGATGAGTAATAAAACATCATTCCCAGAAGCTTCAGAATTCAAAGTTATCTGTCACAGGGTATAGGCAAGAAAACTCGGATCTACTCCACTAGGCATTGTTGGTTCGCCCTTTTCACATAGAAGCAGGGAACAAAGCTTTCATTAGTTTCTAATTGCCTTTTTATCTCCTTACAACCAGTGATTTTACTTTTAAAATCCAATCTGTAATTTTTTAAATTATTTATTTATTTATTATGTATACAATATTCTGTCTGTGTCTATGCCTGCAAGACAAAAGAGGGCACCAGACCCCATTACAGATGGTTGTGAGCCACCATGTGGTTGCTGGGAATTGAACTCAAGACCTTTGGTAGAGCAGGCAAAGCTCTTAACCTGTGAGCTATCTCTCCAGCCCCCAATCTGTAATTTGAAAAGTGAATATAAACTACTGATTAGTGATAGAACTGAAGGCAATCTCCATGGTCTTCACAGAGAGTGTGCAGGTATTTTCTCAACAGACTTACTTTAGAAACTGATGAAAATAATCATAGATTTAGGTATATTTCCATGGGAAGATAGATTATAGACAGTTCCAATGCTTTGTATCCAAGGAAAATGCTACAAATGAAAGCAGTTCATATATAGACAGCATTTGGGATATCTTGATATTTACATTGATATGTCTGATGGTGACACTAACTCAGAAAATTATTGTGATTTTCAATTTAATATCAAAAGAGATTAATAATTTTAATGTTAGAGTTTATTAATCCTTTATCAAAACTTTGCTGCTAGTGTGTAAAAATCTATTGATTAACTTAAAAAATAACTGAAGCAGTTATCATAAAGGACTCACCCTTTACTAAACTTAATGTTACTGACAGACAGAACCAGGTCTGGAACATGTTTTAATGCAAAAACCCATTCTCTTTTTTTCATATCAAATTTTCCACTACTATTTCTACATTAATCTGTGTGTAGATATTACTCTTTCATATAGTCATATCATTTGAAGGTAGCGCTTGCATTATTAAGATATATTAGTTCTGTAAATTAGACAACCACATACATGTCCCTAAAACTCAGTGTCCCTCCACTTTCTTCAATATTCTGGACACTGCTATTTTTTCTGATGTGCATACCAAACAGCTACATATTCTTCTCATCAGCTCCTCGTCCTCCCCACCTTCATAGAGGAGCACAAACATATGCACATTCTTTACATTAGTTTATCCATTTTCGTTGGCATTCGGAACTGGAAATGGGACTCCTTGACTGCTTTTCTAATACTACAATCTGCTAAATGACTGAACAAGAAAGAAGGGATACAGTAGTAAAATGAAAAATACATTGTTTACAAACTAAGTCAGCACATTAGATCTCATGCAAAACTTATAGCCTGTCCAGCAAAGCATATTGTCTCACAGCAATAACCTGACAGTCACAAGAAACATGCAAAATCAATTTCTAAATTGAGTAGATCAAAACTGAAAACCTATAGAAGATTGTCACAGATTTACGATACACACCCACAATAAATTCTGAGGTAGTAAAGCAATCACAAGGCATGTCCAAAGGCAATGATTTCACTGATCCATAATCCTCATGTTACTATTTTCCATTTATTCAGCTGCAGATTTTGTAACCATTTTGCTGTGCATAAACATTTCAAGCTGCAAGTAACCAAGAATACTGCTTCTGTGTGCTGAAGAGAATCTGTCAAGGAAAAGGCAGGTGTGGCTCAATTTTCCCAGTGTGATTGCAATGCAATAACATGGTATTTTGGAAACTTTTCAGAGGAGCTCTGACCAGTTTTGCAAAGTGTCTGTTCATTTCAGTTCAGTGATCCCCATTTGCAAAAGAGATGTGCTCTCACTCATACTGTTTTTTGCAGACTGAGAAATGAGGAAGCATAGTTTTTTGTTCACTTTTATCCCCCTAGTTAACCACAAAGGAGCATGTCTTAAAACTCCAGCAATGGTTGGTTATGATTTACAACAGTGTCCAGAAATTGATTTCCCAAGATTCTTCCTCCATTTCTTCTTAGATAAAAAATGTCAACATGTAATTATGTATAATGTGAGCAAGAGAAAATGACTCAGACTAATTTACACTGAGAGGAGACTATCTAAAACCTTGTTCTTGTATTGTGTAGTATTGTGTTAACCTCTGAGCTCAGAACTGACAAAATGGCTACAACAAAGAGCTCCTAAAGTATAGCAGTTAGACTCCAGGTATTTCTTTGTCTATTATATTCATAGACCATACTGTGAGCCCGAAACAGGCAACTCACATCCTTATTGCAAATGCAACAATTTTTACTCACAGGCCCAAAAATTTGCTCTATTGTCTCCTTTCAAGGTTTTTGTTTCACAGTGGTTTTCTTCATGGAGGATCCTGCTTTCCCTCCAACTCTTAAGCATCATAATGCATAGAGTTTAATGAGAGGTCATAAAACAAGGACATACAAAATTAAAATTGGTCCCTAAGCTCCATTTAGGGCTAGACGTTTTTTTTAGGCCTTTCCCTTGTGGTAGTATTAACTTACATATAGAACCACATATTTTGTCTAATATCTCACAGAATCTTACAACATAGGACGTTTGCTCTTAAAACCTAGCATGTCATAGATTAGGTACAGCCAAGCTAAGCATTATGAAAGTTTCTAAGGTCCCTGATATCGTCTACTTTTCACATCATACCAGCTTAATTAAAGACAGTAATTTCAAAAAAAAAAAAAAATCTTAAAAATTTAAAAAGCATGAAGTAGGATCAAAACCCAGTGCCATTGTCCTTGGCCTGGGTTTTGATCCTACTTTATGTTCTGGCTTTTGGGAGCCTAGCCAGTGTGGATGCTCACCTTCCTAGACTTGGATGGAAGGGGGAGGACCTTGGACTTTACACAGGGCAGGGAACCCTGACTGCTCTTTGGACTGGAGAGGAAGGGGGGGGGGAGAGGAGGGGGAGGGGGAGAGGAGTGGGAGGAAGGGGAGGGAAATGGGAGGCTGGGAGGAGGAGGAAATTTTTTTCAATAAAAAATAAAAAAATGAAAAACCAGTGTATTGACTCTGTTTATGGCAAAGGGTGTCATAAATCACACTTGTATGACTATATATTTTTTATTTTCACCATTCAAATATGCTTCATTGGGATAAGAGTTTATCCTATATGACTCCTTTTGTTACTCATTTAACCCAGGAAATAGAAATACACCATCAAGTTTGATTGAAAAAAAATTAAATAATGCTTCTGATAATCCCCATTTTTTTCTTGGTTCCCTATATATATATATGTGGTATCAAGCCTTCCAAAGTTCACTTAGCCTGAATCAATTCCTTGGAAATTGTTTATACATTTGGACCCTCACTGTTATAAATATTCTTGATCCTCAAGTGAAAAGGCCAAGCAAGATAGTAAATCTGGGCTATTTTCACATGTGAAGACAACAGAGTAATGGAAAGAGCTATAACCTGTTAAGGATCTTGGCTTGAAATCAAAATGCACACAATTTTCAAATGTTAATCAGACTTTAATGAGGTTATTTTTTTTCAGAAAAGGCAACAGAACCAGAATAATTGCTATAATTTGAGCAAGTTGTTTTACTTCTTTAGCATAAATTTCTTCATTTCTAAAACGAAGGAAAATAATTGGGTGTAAGAATGTAGTGACACTTTCTCAGTGCTTTAGTACATTGTACTGCACAATAAGGAAGGGTCATAACAGGTTTTGATGATTGAGAATTCAAGATAAAATTTAGGACCAATAGTAGACTCCAAATGGCCTGTCAAATCGAGATTCTGGGTAGATGCTTAAATTTAATTATTTAACTTAAAATTGTTATTAGGAGAATATGTTAGCATAGAGTTACATTTTGTATGAAATTGATCAAAGCCTGGAAATAGTGTAAACCAGGATCCGGAATCACCGGGAGCTGGGAACTCACAGATGCTTCTAAAACCCTAAGTGACTTTGGCAGTGCTCCCAATGTTCTCCCTTTGTTAATGGAAGTAGACTGAGCACCTAGAGCTAAGGGAAGAGACAATGAGCAAAGACTGAGGATTCTTTATAAATACCACAAAATTAGTGCAGTTAGAATTGAGATGGATAAAGTCACACCTAATTTACTTTCTGAACACTTTTTAGATGCAGTTTTAATTCTACACCAAAGAAAAGTCTGTGTGGAATTAAAATTTTATGTTGGGAACCAACTTATGTATATGAAAATAAAATAAATTTCTTAACTAATGCACTGAGGTCTTACAGAAAAAATACAACAAACTAATCACCACTTCTTAAAGGCAACATTTTCTGAGAAATCTTGACTGAGGGAGCCATTATTGAGGTAACAGAAACCTGGCTCTAGAGAAATTTCCAGGAATCCACAAGGATGACCCCAGCTAAGACCTTAAGCGATAGAGGAGAGGGGACCCGATCTTGACTTGCCCTGTAGTCAGACTGATGAATATCTTAAATATCAGCATAGAAGCTTCATCCAGCAACTGATCAAAACAGAAGCAGAGACCTGCATTGGAGCACTGGACTGAGCAGCCAAATTCCAGTTGAAGAGTGGGAGGAATGAGAATATGAGCAAAGAGTTCGAGACCGTGATGGGTTCACCCACTGAAACAGTCTACCTGAGCTAATTGGAGCTCACCAATTCCTGCTGGACTGGGAAAAAACAAGCCTAAGACCAAACTAGTCCCTCTGAATGTGGTTGATAGTAGGGAGTGCTTTGGACCTTCCACAAAACCATGTGCCTTACCTCCTCTAAGGGTTGGATGGGGGTGGGGTGGGAGGGTGTGTGGAGGGCATGGGAGGAGAGAAAGGAGTGGGAACTTGGATTGGTATTTTTTAAATCTAATAAATTTTTTAAAAACTCAAAAGATACTAAAAAAAACCCCAGCATTTCCTATCCTTTGGCCAAACATGACAAATGAGCTAATGCATAGAGTTGTTAATACTAGACTTTACATTGTCAAGGTAGCTTCATACAGTACTATGTACTATAATGGTTTAGCCTTGAATTTGTATGAAAATAGCTCCAAGTTCCTATTCGTGTCTACAAATAAATATCACTAAATGAAAAGATGGAAGAAAGGTTGCATTTGCATTCAGCACATCCAAGCCATCTTGCAAAATGGTGATGCCACATCTTTGGGAGGAGTCAACATGCATAACCAGCATGCACATATTCAGGTATTCATGTAGCCTGTGGTTTTACTGTAGCCATCTGTGACTGGCCCACATCCTAGTCAGAGAGTAACTTATAACCTAAGGGAATCAAATTTAATATCTCTTACCGATTGGACTATGTCACAGAATTTTCCAATTTAATGATTCCCCCAAGGTCAGGCAGTTGTAAATTTCCTCAGTGATTTTTCTCTAGTTAAGACTATAACAGACACAGAGATATTTTTCAATGTGAAACTTTTTACAACTGAAATTTAGAACTAAGGTGGGTATTAAGAAAGAATTCTACATCAGCTATGATCGTGTCTAATTTTATTCTGAAAAACAATTTAGATCCCTCTGCAGATTCATAAGTGTCTTCTTTGAGTTTATGCTGAGGGGTGTTTATACTACTTACCATGACCAAAAGGACCATTTACCAGGTAGCCAGAGACAAGCAGAGGAGCTCCAAACCCAAAGTATGAGATGCACTCAGAATACTATTGATTCTAGTCCTACATTACTTACCTAAAATTGCCACTTCAAAACTAGACTATCGTATTCATACTGCTTCATCTAGGTAGATTTTTCTTTTCAGTTTTGTGACAGTTTAGAGGAGAGAAGAAAGCATTGTTGTATCAGATGCCTTGATGTGGGTTGTACCTACTGCTGAGAAGAAAACTAGTCATTTCTTCTTTTAGTAGCTCTTCCTCAAAGAAGCTGGTACTAGACAAAGTGACTGAAGTTTATATTGTATAGAATCCTATGGCATGTTGAAAAAAATGTGTGTCTAGATTTATCTTCATGTACCTTGGAATGAGAAATCTATGGTGCCTCCAGAATAGGAATATGTCTGAGTTAAAAAGCTAAAATGGGTGAAACAAAAAACTCCAACCAAAAGTATACTTGAGAATGTAGAATTAAGGTGCTATCATCATAGATAAATGTAGAGGAAATCCAAATAAAATATTTTTACAATATTAAATAAATAAGACCCTTGATATAAGAATTAAAGGGATGCAGACAGATATAGATTGAAATAAAGTAGAGGTTTGAAAATTTCCCTCGACCAACATTTTCTTCTCTTAATCAAATTCGGTAGTAACAATATTTAATTGTAAAATCACATCCAGGTCTATTCTTCCCACACTGTTTATTTTTTGAGCATACTGCTTAGCCCAGCCTTTCAAAGAGACTAGACATCTAGGAGAATATCACCTTATAAGTCACCTAGTATCACCTAACAAAAGATAAAATGTGCTAAATAATAAACTATTGTCGTTGTTGTCTTTCAATAAGAATTATTTTGTAATGTAAAAAATAAATCACTTACTTATAAGAATTATCTCACAGTGAACCAGCATCAGCTTTTAAAAACCATTTGGATCTGATCTGTCAAATTAAACATAAAATAATTTTAGGTAAGTTTGTAGTTATGATTATATTAAAACCACCAATCAGTTACTGAATTCTGATATTGTCTCCCATACGTATTATACACTGAACAAAAGCCTTTTGAAGAAGCAAATGCCTTGTCAGAAAATAGGAAATGAGTTGGGTGGGTAGGGAGGTGGGGAGGAACAAAAGTTGGGGAGGGGAAAATATGATTTTATCATGTTCTTATTGTATGAAAAATAATGTTTTTAAAATCTTATAAAAGTACAAAAAAGGAACGAATGAATTTTTTCTTTTACGCGGTAGTAGAAGTTGACATATATTTTTTGTTCAGAATGAGAAAGTAACTGGGGTTCAAAATGTAATCTGACCTTGAATTAGAAGACCCTGTTTCTGCTCCGAGAATAGAGAGTGCTTCTATGTAACCCACACCTGACTGGGACAATAAATCAACTTAAACATCCTTATTGAATAATGTGAGTTAGTGAAATTCTTCATCTAGCTCCCAGTTTCTAGAGTCTGTACAGACATGATTCTGGTTAATAGCTTACACTCCTTTTTGGGACACTCCATTTGCATCTTAGTTCTTGGCTAATGCAAATGTAGCTGTGGTGTACATGAAAACTCTGCCAAGAAGTACACTGCCTCCTTTCACTTGATTTACAAGATTATACTAACAAAGCTTACTTCAGTTTTTAAATCCCAAATGCTTCCTGATCAATGCTAATAACAATCAAGCAGCTTGCTAAAATGTCCTCTTTTACTAGAAGTCACTCCCTATTAATTACTGTAATTATCGAGGCTTCTCACAATCTTGCCTTAGCCAGATACACTGAAATTTCCACTATCTCCCCAAATCTGAAATGTCTTTATCTTAAAATTTTCTGAATACTTTTTTTTCATTCTGTATTTGACAACATAATTTCCTGGACACTAGATATAACACATACAAATATGATCACATGTGCATTATTGTTTTCAAAAAGCACTTAGTATCAATTTCCTTTTTTTGTTAGTGTTCTATATATAAACACAGTAGGAATAGTTCTTTCCTATTTTACAAGGAAATATTAGTAAAGCCAAGAAAATCAGTCTGTTACACCACCGGCGCCCTTGCGGGAAGCCTAAAGTGCATCATGATATTGAGAGGTTCTTGAGTGATTTCAAAATGACATCTTTTAACATTTCCAATGATTAATGCATGAATCTTAATCCACGAGCCTTGTTAGGCAGCAGGAAGAAGTAAAATGAGCACTAGATGAGCTGCTGAGAGAAGTAGAATTTAGCCTTTTCTCTGTTAAAGTAAAGAAGTACTTGGCCTAGTCACTTCAATCTTTTGAGCCTCAGTTTTTTCCAGTTGTAAAACATAAGCTATTCTACTTCTCAAAACCACAAAGAAGTACCACTCATTCCCACAAATGGGCAGGATAACATTCCAATGAATTTTTTATTCTTTTTTCTAGGAGGCTGATTTTTGAGAGACCAGCCTTAAAAGGAAATTCATTTTAATAGGCAAGGGAAATGTGACTGTCTGTACTCCATTTCTCAGGACTGGGTAGCAGTCATAGAAAGGAGTTCAATTCTATTTCTGCTTTTAGTAATCTGTGATATGAGAGGAGACAGTACTACAACAGAAGAGAAAAGACACATTTTCTTCTCCTATGCATCTCAGCTACCTAGCAGAAAAGGGGACGAAGTCTTTTCATTCCTAAAAGTCTTCTGGTGGAATTCAGTGAGCATTTTGAAACAGGCGATGTTTCATTTTATATTTCCTAGAGGTTTTCTTTCTGCCCTCACAATACCCAGCACCATATTCCACAGTCCCAGCCAGAGTGGTTATGCTAGATGCATTCACCACGATAAGATTACTGCAAACATCTAGGCAACAAGGCAAGGGCATACATTCCCAAGAACAAAACAAATTTCCTGCAATCAAACAGACTTCTTGAAGGATGGCTTTTTACAAAATATTTGGCGATGTGGCTAGCATATTGTCTGCTTAGGCTAAAGAAATTCAGTTCATCCCATAAGATTAATGTATTTCTTGCATACCTCAATTTTACAATAGCCGGAGGAAAGAAACACTCTTTGCTGAATGACCAAAGCTCTCTGAAATAGCCATTTCTTCTTCTTCCTCAATAAAATTCTAACTTACCTTCCTTGGAAAATTACCCCAGGATAAAAGCACATCTAAGGACATGGCTCTTGACAGCAAAGAAAGAGGACACTTCCTTGCAATATAATCCCCAGTCATGTTCCACATCCCTCTTCATCCCTGCCCTTACCTCACATAGAAGCCCACCTTTTCCTTTCTTTTAATCTCTAAACATAGCTCCTAGCAGTTACATGCCAGTAATAGCTTTCTGTTTGTTTGAAGGTAAAAGACATATTTCTTAATATTTCCAAACAAGCAAAAAGAACACAAAAGTTAAAACTTTTCCCCTTACATTTTATAGAAATTAAGTCAATTACAGTGATCAGAAATGTGAATTAAACTTCACAGCATACGTTCCATTGTTTTTTTTATTGTACTGATTGTTTGTTCTGATAACCATAGCTTATCTAAGAGAATCAGAAAAACTCTGCCTGTTTGTCTTATTTTCCTCCTCTCACATTATAAGCATGCTTTATCTGCCTGGCTGCTTTTTTCCTAGTAGAATCTCTCTATAGTTTCTATTAACTACAATTCACTTTTATAATAAAAATATGTAATTCAGACAGAGAGGAAAATGAATTTATGCTGGTTAAAGTCTTGAGACACTACAGTTCTCATTTTCTAAAACATTTTGAAAGGGGCAATGAGTCAACTATTTTAGTCATTCAAGAGTTTAAAAATATCATCCCCAAAGTATTATAGCAAAGTGTAGATAAAAATCACCCAGTAATCTTTCTTAAAGCAAGCTAGGCTAAATTATAAATATTCACCTTCCTATTTTGTCTGGTATCAATTCAGCTAAATGCACTATTATAAAAAGTAACATTCCATTTAAAACTTATATTTTGCCAAGTTAAAGGTAATATTCTTCTTCCCACCTGAAGCAGACAACCGTTTGATTATTTTTGCTTGTACAAACTCCATGGAAATGACCTTTATGGATGGTTCAAGTTCATTATATTTGTAATTATTTAGATCCGACAGATTAGTTAGAACCTGATGCCAACTGTCCAATTTTATATACCAATGATGAAAGGCACATAGGAGAGATAATTATGCATCAATAATTTTAAGCCTACCGTTTCAGCTTCTGTCTTTTTCTTCAGAAGTCTCCAAAGAATTCATGTGACAGCCACTCCAACGGGGATGCTACCGATCTGTGCATCGATACAGCTCCTTTTTCTGAAAACAACCAATCTAATTCTCATTCACTCCCCCAAAAAGTAATGAAGGAGAGAGGGAGAGAAAAAGAGAGACCAACACACACACACACACACACACACACAGAGAGAGAGAGAGAGAGAGAGAGAGAGAGAGAGAGAGAGAGAGAGAGAGAGAGAGAGAGGAGTGCCAAAAGAAAAATGATGAAGGCAAAAGAAAAAGGGGCAGATAAAATTTTTCAAATTACCAAGCCACTACCAAGTTGGAAAATATGGTAGTGAGACGTCAGAGTGAAATATGAAAGCTGTTCTCAATCACACTGAACATTTCCGTTTTCCAGTGCGTGAGCAGCTCTCTCTCTCTCTCTCTCTCTCTCTCTCTCTCTCTCTCTCTTTCTCCTTTTCTTTCACTCTCTCATTAATGATTCAAGGCTATGCAACAGGCTGTACATAGTGCTTGCAAAGCTTCACATTTAGCAGAAAAACCGATCCTTTCTATTTATAGGGCCACAGTGCACTGTCTTCCCGTTTTGTAATTGCACTGGGCTTTGAGTCTGTGATAACACAGAAACTGTTTATTGTGTCATTTGCAGAAGCTTGGTGCCCTCTGGCCCCTTCTGTTGATATTAGACCATTGCAGTCTTCAGTTTGATTCTTTGTGTTTCAGTATCTAAATGGACATTTCTCTGAATATACAGTAGATTCCTATAGTAAAGGTCACAGAGAGAATGGGCCCTGCTTAGGGCATTCCTGAATTTAAAAACCTGTGACATATTGACACCGAAGTGAATATTCCACACCTTATAGGTATTTAGAACTATAATCCCTCTTACTCTTCTTGTCCACCCACTCTGTTTTCCTCAGTATCCCTGTGGTCAGGAAGTGTAGGTAGGCCTCTATTTCCTCCTTATGTTTAGAGAACTTTAGGTCAAATGGGGCTGATTTTCTGTAAAATATGCTGTTATCCCCAGGCTATTTAGGATGATGTCCTAAGGAACTACTGAACTCAGGTATCACTGAGCCCTGTGTGACACTATATGAAGCACTAAACATTTTCTCCACCAGACACGGGAATATGAACAGGAGGAAAAATGAAACCCTCAAATAATAACTTCTATTCAGAACCTAGGAACTTTTCACATAAGCTGTGAAAAAAATGAATGTTAGTGCAAGTCCGCCCTCAGGCTAGGACATAACTCAAAAGGTGTACTATAGGGATACTTGAAGGCCTTCTGCCTAAAAACACTCTTTTACTCTGCTTGAGGGACTAGAAGTAAACTTCTAGAAGTAAACATTTCCGAAATCTTGATTGCAAAATTCTAAGTTCCAAAAATTAGTCTTACTTGAAAGAGCTTGGTGGAAGATATTGATCAAAACTAGAAAGAAATTTGTACTAGGAAGGGGATATAAGGGAAGCCTAAGACAGACCATGGGAAAACTGATTTGTCCAAGACTAGTTATGCTGATGGTCTCAAATGCCAAAAATTATAAGAATAATTAAAGTAATCCAAATATGCATTGAACAAGTTATGGGTACAGTAGACTGAAATATATTAGCCCTGCTTTGCTTTTTTTTTTTAAAAATTTTGTACTGTGAGACCTGGGGTAACATAAGAATAGTGCTTTTCTTGTTTATTTCAACTTGGTTTTCCACAGTCATTTAGTGTGGCAACCTCAGCCCTCACATAGCTTTACTTCTATTTTAGATCTACAGAATACCTACTATGTGTGAAACAGTATGTCAAAGAGAGCTGGGGAGGACAAAATGTGGAACAAAGAATGGGAGGTAGATGATGGTAAAGGAAAGGGTATCAACTCCTGCAGCTTTCTGTAATCTAGTAAAATAGATATGATTATTTTGTAATTTTTTTCATATAAAACAACATAAATGCCATATCTAATTCTGTAAAATTTTGGAGGAATTCAGACATTCAGAAGGGCTACTTTTGTTTATTTATTTTTTTAAATGTCCCCAGATACTAACTTTTTTTTTAAAGGATGGGAGCTGGGCCAGTCTTCCAATAGGAGTAGGGTTTGGGTGGGGTTTTTAAGAATGCAGGGTATAGTGGTGCACACCTCTAATCTCAGGTCTTGGCAAGTCAAGGCAGGAAGATCACCACCAGTTTGGGGCAAAACTGGGCCTGTACTAGAGATGAACTGTTTCTCAAAAAAAGGGGGGCCAAGTTTTGTTAAAATTCCTAATTCATGCTGCTTTGGAGTAGAATCTTTCAATATAATTTCTGCCAAATAAGTTTTGAACACAGGGATATCTGTTTCCTTATGTGGAGCATGACTTTTGAGTTTTCAGCCTGTTGGTCAGAATACCTACAAGCTAATCTTCATATATTTTGAAACAAAATACCCACTGGTGAAATTTCCTGGCTTAGATTATATTTATCTTTTCTACTAACTCAAGGAATTTTAGTCTGATAAAAAGCAAAAGAATGCCCCTACAGAAATCTCTTAAATTTCATTCCAAATTAGTCAAATAATAACATATCAAAACTAAATGACGGCTTTGTCTAAAATTCATTTTAAAGATGAAGAAAAGAAGAAGAAAAAAAAGAAGAAGAAGAAGAAGAACATGATTCCAGGCTCTGCGTAAACTATTGATAAATCTGAGCCCAGAACTTGAGTTTCTTTAATACTGCAATGTCCTCACTACAATAAAGCCTATCTGGCCAAAACCACACCGTCTACCAAATTGGTGATTTACCTATATTTGCATTGTCTGTATTCAGTCTTTTATCAGAGTTACAGAGAAAAAGTCAAACAGCATATGTACTTGAATATTGGTTTATATGTCTCTATCATTATATATAAAAGGCACATTGATTCACCTAGTTCTCCTTTAAAAGAACAAGTCTAGCCCATGCTAGTGAAGCAAACACACATGGTTCACTCTTTCATTCTTTGTCTAATACTGTGATTCTGAAAAAGAAAATATGTTAAGGTAGAAATAAAATAAATTTGAGCTTTTATTATCTGTTGGAAGATACAATATTTCTTTTTAATGACTGTTTCATTATCTCCTAAACTCTGCCCCATGATTCTAAAACTGTTGTTTCAGCTTCGCTTCTTTGTCAATATATCTATAAATATTATATGACATAGTACAGAGTACGCTTAACTTAGTTTGGGAAATATCTTTATACTACCAGGCCTATAATTTAAATGCCAAAAATTCCCCCACTCTCCCAATTTTTATGATTTTAATTTGTTAAAACTGTAATTGAATTATGACTACTGTGTGTTTGGCATTTTCAAATCTTCAGAGGACATTCTGATTTCTTATACCAGAGCAAAGAACTAACACATCCTCATCATCAATATCACATCAGGGTGCTAGAACTAGCTCAAGAAAAACACTTAAAATATCTAAATCATTTTGTGTGAGAGAAAATCACTATTAGTTAGCTAAACAGGTATACTCATTCCTTGTTTAACTAAAAATACATTTTTCACCTGGACAAGAAGGTATTTATTGAAGGGCCTAAATGTCAGGCACCATGATGTGTTATCATAATCTTATTTTATACATAAAAATACCCTATGTCTTAGGTAGTATTTTGTTTCTACAGTACAGTTTTCAAATGTGCTCATAAATGATAAGCAATTTTCTCCAAACTACTACTCTGAGAACACTGAACCTTAATTTGGAGTTTTGATCTTAAGGTGATTTAAAGTCAGCTATAGGGTGATCTATTAAGAAAGTATAGCTGGCATTTGATTCTATTAATATCTATAAAGAAGCAGACAATAAAAACTTAGAAATTCTGATTCAGGAGATTCAAAGACCTCAGAGAGAAATCTCCAGAGACTGGAGTTTATAATGTTATGGTGGTATTGGTAGATGATAGGTAGTTTTCAACATTTATGGGACCTCCTACACAGCACTAAAGATGCTGCAAAGTAACTCTAATATTAGTCTCAAGAAATTACAGAATAAAACAACCCTTTAACTCCTTTCTTGAAATATATTTCAATTTTGATGAATTTATGTTTTAGTTTTTCGTGGCCGCATGCCACTAAAATGATTATTAAAGATGGTAGAAAACAAATCTCAACTCCTAGCGTTTTTCTAAATCCAGAAAGTGAAGTGGAATATGTAGAGAGCTGTTTCTGTCCAAGACAAATGGGCCAGTGGCCAAATCCAAAATTGCCACATCCAGCAGGACTCTTGAGTAGACTCACATACCTGCTTCAAGGATGGAAAATCATCATTTCAAGTCTGCTCTTTTCTCTTGGATCTTTCTTCATCTGTGTCCTTTTGAACAGCAAAAATTCTGAAGGGAAAATGCAGAACTTCAGATTCCTGCCCCAAGGCAAGCCAATGCCAGGTAAATCTACACCTCTGACAGGTCTACACAGTCATCAAGAAACAAAGAATGGAGAAAAATGGGAAGGAAATGCAAAGAGGTATTTCATACAAGGAAATCTGCCCTGGACAAGATGTGCTGGTGTGTTGACAGTGGAAAAGGGACATGTAGGCGTCTCCCTTGCTCTGAGCTTTCACTAGTGGATTTTGACTGACTGGATCTTTCAAAGACTCCTGAACTCATGATTCTTTTGAAAAATTTTTCTTACACACTCATACATCCCTTTTTTCTCTTGGGAAACGTTTTATATTCCCATCAGAATCCCAAAAGGATTCAGAACAACAGAAAATGTAAACCAGCTACTGGATTCATAAGCCCTGTCACCTTAGTCGGCCTGCTAACGGGAAGGGAGATCTGACAGGAAGGGCCCAGTAGTGAAGGTTTTCAGATAGCGATCCACTAAATGATTACAAATGGCACATATGCATGACTTCCTCATTTTACAGGTGACGAAAGTGGCAGGCAGTTACAGCCCTTGTCCGGTAGAGCATAGTTAATCAGAGAGAGCTAAGAGAAAATTATTTTGAGAAATGATTTCTCTTCTCCCTTGTTTTCCTTGGTGTTTCCTTTACTGTCAGTGGTGAAGTGACATATTCAGGGCATTGCTGATATTTTCAAATCTAGGTTCAAGCATGGGTGGGGTGGTGATAAAAATGGGAAGAAAACACTGGTCACCAGGCCAGTAGCCTTCATACTTGATTCATTTGGAAACAATGGTTCTTTCTCTTAAAGAAACTCTTGAACTGTACAAAATTTGTGTGCATTGTGAACATGTGTGGCATTCTTTATATTTTTTTTACTAGCAAGACTTCATACCTCTCATAAACTTTCTCAAAGTTCATGAACCCCCCAAACATTGGAAACCACTGACCTCATTTTTCAGTTAAAAGAAAACAAGGCCTTGGAGATGTTCTTAAAGCCAGAAAGTAGAGAAGTCAAGACTGGCTAAACGTCAGCCTCTTCCTTATTTAATTCAATGTTATTTGCATTGCAGCAAGTAGTCTCTTTCCTAACCACTTTATTCATCCAAATAAGTACATTTGGGCACTTTCGCTATTCTGTACTCATGGAAATGATCGGATCAAATGTACTTAAAACCAAGACACTGTAGACTAAATACAGGAAAGGATTTGTAAATGAATGTGAGTTCTCTGAACTGTCAATCATTCAGATGATGTGTTTTTGAAAAGGCTTTAGCCACTGTAGCTGAAGTAATAGGTTTAAGCTGCAAAATAGGTCTTCAGAGACACTCTCAAACTGACCATACTTAATTTAAGGAGGAACACTGGTTTATTTTACGAATCACCACATCTGGAACCAGGTCTTAGATGCCACAAGGTCAAGGACTATTCGACCAAAGCAAAACCCAGACATGTCAAAAGCACTTTAATAGAAACACTAATATGGTTGCATCCTACCATGCAATACTTAACACTAGGAACCCAGTACAACACTTTGTCTGGATTCTCCAAAAGAATCAGAAATATTAGTCACTATCACTTCCTGAAGATCAAACTTTTTTATGAGCCTTCAATTTTATATTACTTTTTTGCACTTTTTTCAAGTATAATGAAGATTTATCTGCTTGATTTTATCTAGCCTAAATGTCTACACATATGCTACAAAGATAATAAATGAATACAGAGAATACCTCTGTGAATATGATTTTAATTTTAGGTTTAAGTCAATATTATAGACTCCAAATTGGAATAGTTTCTATGAGCTTATATTTATTTGCAGCATCTAGAGAAGTCAAAATTTGTTGGGAAAATAAAGGAATCATTCAAAAAACAATGTAAATTCAATCGTTCCTTATTAGGATCCTTTAGGATAGCCCTATACTGCCTAATGTCTCAGTGAATCGACAAGATACAGAACTATTTGGAGTTTTAGCTTAGGTTGCATAGAGTTAAGAAATTACATACTCAAACAGCAAAATATCATAAATCTATGCTTATAGTTTTCAAAATGGAATGTCTGTTATTTTAGGAATTGTCTCTGCTTCTTCAAGTCCCTGTTTAAACAAAGAAAAGAAGAAAGAGAGAAAGAAATGAAATAAGGAAGGAAGGAAAGAAAAAGAAAGAAAGAAAGAAAGAAAGGAAGGAAGGAAGGAAGAAGGAAGGAAGGAAGGAAGGAAGGAAGGAAAGAAAGAAAGAAAGAAAGAAAGAAAGAAAGAAAGAAAGAAAGAAAGAAAGAAAGAAAGAAAACTAAGTAACTGCATCAGGAATTTGGCAAAGCTAAGAAGTGTGACCCTGCCAGCTCAAGACAGCCTTTTCCTTGTTCAAGTTCCAGCGAAATAGAAAGTAATGGGACATAGTTAATGGAAAAAATTATTGAGAACAAAGAAATGATCTGATGCTAAGCATAAGGGAAGACAAAGAAACAGATGATGGTGTATTGAGGTGATGAATTAATGGTAGAGATGGTTCAAAGATGCATGTTGATAAAAGTAAAAAGCACAAATTTGTAGGAAATGGTCTCCATGTTTGAAGAACTCTGAAAAGGCTGAGAACAAGGGGTAGCTATAGGCTACGCACGTATTTATTCTTCTGTCTCACCTGATGCCTCTTATATAAAGAGGCAGATAACAGTAGATTGAGGGTCCTTTATTTCTTTATTTGAAATATACTAAGTTGAAGCAATTTAAAAGTGTTATCTTCATAAACCACACACATTGAGAGAAAAATCAAGAGTAATCAGTGTCTTCATAGCCTTTATGGATTCTAATATTGCCTTCGAGTCCAAGGGCTTGCTCACTTTCTCTAGGTTCAGGCACAGTAAATTATTTGGAAACAATCTATCAGAACAGAATAGCTATACCCAACATGACTATGTGTATGGTGATTTGCTATAGTATTCATATATAATACTTGTTATCTCCATCTTTGAGATCTGAAAAGTCTCACATAATTTCGTCTTATTTTCCAAGTTTTCTACTTTGAAATTATTTTCAGTAATAAAAGATATCTTTGATGTTGTACTACTTTCTAACTGTAGAAGAATAAATCTACACAAAAGCCTTTATCAGTAATTGGTTCCTTTTTATTCTTGCTGTCACCAATTAAACAATAGTAATTTTTCTGCTGCTTATAGTGGATTTCAATTGAACTGTTAACAGCTAAAGCATCATTTGTTTCTGTTTAACCAAGCAAAATGCAACTAACATGGTTTTTACCAAAACAATTACTTTCCTCTTATATAAGTTTTACATTCTGAAAGGCTATATGTGTTCACAAGAATTTAACCATATATCTACCTAATGGGAAGGTTCAAAACATCTTCTCTCATAGTAGCATTTTTATTAATTCTTTGAGAATTCCATACAATATATTTTGATCACACTCAACCCTTCTCCTCCAATTATCTTCTCCTAAATCCTCAACTCTCACAACACTACCTACCCATTTCCATGCCCATTCTTTCTGTCTGTGATCTGTGTGTCTCGCTCTATCTCTTTCTGTCTCTGTCTCTCTGTCTCTCCCTCTCTGTGTCTAATTGATGTTGCCTAACTATTCTTGGCTCCGGGACATGTCCTGGAATGTGATCAACTTACCAGGGGTCACACCATTAAAAAAGAACTGACCTTTCCTCTCCCAGTAACTACCAAATGCTAAAAGCGAGGTGAGATTTTTGCTCATTTCCCCAACCTCCATGCTAGAGTTTTGTGTGGCTTGAAATTGTGTATGTCTTGTGCATGCTGTCTCAATTGCTATGAGTTTATATGTGCAAGCTGACCTGTTATACCTGGAAACAGTTTCCTTGACATTATCCATTGTGCTGGCTCTTAGTAATATTTTCACCCTTTTCTCAAATGATCACTAAATTGTGGAGATAAAGGTGTGTGGTCATAGATGTGCAGAGGCTGAGCACTCTGAACCCCTTATTCTTTGTATTTTGTCCACCTACAGATCTCATTGATTTGCTATCTACAAGAAGAAACTACTATGATGAATGCTGGCGTGACTTATGGGTGCAGCAAAAAAGAGTCATAAGGGTCATCAATTTTCAGTTAGCAGAACTATAGCAGATAGGATTCTCCCCTATAGCCTATGACACATCTAACCATAAAAGCTTGAACACATTATCAGTGCCACATGTGGAGCCTAATCTCAAGAAACAGACTGTAAATCCAATCAGAGCATTTTCCCATAACATTCATGCCAGTTTTGCATCAGTGGGCCTATCTTGTCAGGTAGATACGTTATCATAGTTCATAGGGTTCACAGATGGCTAGGATTGATGTTTACTTTTCTGCTTATGGTGTGCATAACACCTTATAGCAGAAAGAACACTAGTAAAGAAACAAATGGCTTCATTTATGCCAAATATCCCATATAAATCGAATCAGAATATCTTAGTCAGATTTTGAATTGCTGTGATAAAATATCATGATGAAAACCAACTCAGGGAATTTCTGTAGGAGCCAGGTTTTCATTAACCTCTTCATTAGACACTTTATCAGATATCTCTTTCCTTACTCTACCTCTCTGTCCCTCCTTCAACTCGATCATCCTTTTCTCTCATGTTCTCCTCCTCCCCCTCCTTTCC